>BGPR01000826.1:329373-365670 GCA_013235015.1 Araneus ventricosus | reverse complement strand
CCAATTAATATATACAAGATGTCCCAAAGAATTGAAGAAGCTGGGCTTATTTCTCAATATTGATCCTAGACAAATAATTCCCAATTACAAAGTTTCATCAAATAAGGTAAGAATTTGTAAAGAAAAATTACTTTGCATTCTAAGGGGATGATAATAAAATACAAAAATTATTTTTTATACTGCCACCGTGTGAGAAAAGCACGATTAGTCGGATTAGATTTCATCTTTCTCGATTCACACACAAAATCACACTATATCTGCAAAACTTACAGAGACATAAGAAGACAAATTTGTTGACTAGACTACAAATTCCATACCTTCAATTGCTGTTTGATCCAGTCTTCGATGGAGTTTTAGAGATAAGATTAATATTTCAAAAAATTATTTACAAGGTGGATCTAGGAAACAACAATGTATTTGTTAACTCTGCTAAATCTAAAAAAATCGTCAAATAATACATAAATTAAAGTATTTATAAAAAAATAAGTTCATCTTGTGAACCATCAAAACCATCCACTGCATATAACAGCAGTGAGGGTTATTTCCCAGAAAAACTGCGCTATAAAATGACATGAATACAATTGAAATACAATTTTTTCTCAAAATAGTTTATCTTCAACAGTCTCTAGAAATTTGTAGTTGAAATTATTTGAATTGTATTTTAGTAAATTAGAGTCCTTTTCGGTGAGTGTCTTTTAGCAAAGAAATTGAATATACAAAATATCAAGCAAAAATACAACCTAATATAAAGTTCTCGTTGAGGCAACATGAAATGAATCCGAAACCCAAAATCAGCCAATGTGAAAAAAAAATGAAAAATCAAGAGCGCGAAGGCGAGCCATGGGTGAGATTGAAAGGAAAAAGAAATTAAATTGTTACCTAGCGCAAAAGAAGAGCATCCGAAAAATCCAGTTCTGGCTATGTTCTAGACAGAAAGAATAGCTATATGCTCGCCTATTACGTCTCTTAGTTGTATGCAAAGAGCGAATCTTTTGATGCATTCCAAAACTATTTGTGCAGTTCTTATCCTGTTACTTTTTACATTTCATTCATTTACTGCCTTCCATTCTTGTTTTATCTGTTTTCGTTGATTGAATCCCCGAGAGAAGTAAGCAAAATAAGAATAAAAAAAACGAAAATAGGAATTTTTTTTAAATAATTTTAATGAGTTGTGCAACTCTGCAGACCTAAAGAACGTATAGCTACTGCTTTAGGTAAAGCTTTAATAATAATAATAATAAATTCACTAAGAGCAAATTAATCTGTATTGTTTTCCAATATTACGGTATTTTCCTTGTTATTCCTTAAATTTTCATTTCTTCAAGTTGTGTCCTTCCATTCTTTATCAAGTCGATAGTTGCAACTATCTGCAAAAAAGTAAATAATATGTGTCATTGGCAATCTTTTTCAATCCACGATGATCGAAGATGTACTACTTGACAAATATTTGCATTTCGCTGTTTTCTATGTTGAATAAATTTGAATTTATGCACAAACATCTAAATAAATTTTGAGCAGCCTCTAAGTTTAAAAAAATTAACATATCTCTGTGAGTTTTGTGATAGAATCTGAAACTTAGTTTATACTATTGTGGATGAGTGCGGAGAAGCATTTGACCATTGGGACTTGTCTCCACGGGGAACGTATAAAATTATGAACTTAATTTTATATCCAACTCGACAAAAGCCGGAAGTGTTTTCACACAAATTCCCACCTTTTGATGAAATCTTTGTAATTGGAAGTATATGGTTAGTGTATATTTAAGGATTAAATTTTTTTCCACTCTTTTGGGACACCCTGTATATTGCAAATCATTAATTCATATAAAATTCATCATTACTGTGAATTCATGTCATGGCCGGGAAAGCCAGATCTTCACGGAATACTCCTTGCCACTTTAAAGGAAAAATTGTGTGCTGTTAAGTAAGCAGATTCTTGCAATTCTTCGTCTATAGAAAAATGAAACACTGTTTTCGTTAAAGGATACATAAGAGACTATTTTTCACTTACTATCCTTAAATATATTTTTATATCTTCTGCAAAATTTATTTTTCATCTACCTATTCATATCAATAGATAATCTTCTGGAAATATTTTAAATATTGCTATTAAAAAATGAGAAAACTTAACCAAAAACTTATTGCTATTATAAACAAAGAAAAACATAGTTTAATGTTTGTAGAAAGGTATGGTTTTGTATCACTCTATGAATGGATTTTATTTATGTTCCAGGCTCCTCAAGAATATTAATGATCTCCAGGAATATAAAAGAAGCTTTTATTCCATATAAAGCTTCCATTCTTTAAACAGAAGGTAGATTATGGATAATAAAGGCTCAAATATGCCAAATATTTTAAACTCATTAGAATATTTAGTATTTAATATATTTCGTAAGCATTCATCTCTATTTCTACATATGCGACAATTGAGTTATTATTGGCTATTGTACAATATAGGCTATTTAGAAATCAAGTAAAAAAATATTTGAAACATTAAAAAAATCTTTAAAAATCAATAAGATGGTAGTCTGTGAAAATATAGATGTTGTTTCTAAAGTAAAATGGTCACATGTCTGATGTTTTCATCACCAAACCAGCATTATTCCCTATCATAGTGCATTCACATTCACGCAAGTTTGAGCAGCTCACATTCAACTTTCGGGGAGGGAAGGGTAATCGTTTCAGCCTATCTTTCCAGAAACATGGTCATACCAATCTCCCTTACCTGACAACTCCTGATTTGCAATGTGGTCAGATCGTGCTGTGACCAGTCAGCGTCAAATTACAACACTAAATGAAAGACATCTTATACCTTTTGACAACTATTCCACTAAATGCCACTTACTCCAGAAAAACACTGAAGACAATTATGTTCCTGAATGGAGATGAAACATTGGATATTTGTTACCCTCCCCTTGTTACCCTGAATTAAACACTAGACAACTATTGCCTGAATAGAGAATGGAATACTGATATTTGTTACCCTTCCATCGTTAAAGGTCTGTTATTTTAGTAAAGAGACGTTCTTTGATTAGTGAGGCTGTGTGTTTAAAGTTGCTTTTTATGTTGAAAATGGAAAGTTTTCAGAGTAGATCTAGCAAAACTCAGTCCGATAAGTTTTGTTATGCTTGTGGACGATTTATATTAAACTCACAAGGTATAAATTTAACACAAGAAGCAGATAAAGCTTATTTTTTGTATTTTGGTTGCAAAGTTCGCGATTAAGATAATAGTTGGGCTCCTCATGTGTGTTGCGTAAGTTGCAATGCGACACATGTTCAGTGGATGAATAATTATTAGTTCTACTTTCTAACTTTTCACTATTGCTGAATTTTTTCCTACAGTAATAATGCATTTCCTTAAATCTAAAGTTATCTAAGTAACTATTTTAATATAGGTAAAAAATATAATGAATCAATGTTATTTTTTTTTATCTTGTCAAGTTTCATCCGCTCATTTATGGTTAAAAGTCAATGTATGTGCTTTAATCTCAGTAACAGAATAATCCTATGCTCTTGCCAATTATGTTCCAAACAACTTACGTAGTATTTTTCTGTAAGTCTATTTTAGTTGCATTTAGTTTAGTTAGTTTAATGGCTAGTGAATGTTATGCAGTATTCTACTTATATCATATTCTAACATAGTGCCAGAGTTACATAAAGTATTCTCCCGAAAAATGTACACATTACTTTTGAAATAATGCAAAGAGATCGCCTTTGTTCTCATGCAGCAATAAATTATTGCCTTTGACTTCGTAGAACCAGAAGTTCCTTTAAATATCTATAGGGCATCGGCATTTCGTTATACATTTAAGATGGCATAAAGTTCCTTCTCGACATTAAAACAAAATTTGACTCTAATGTACTTGATATTTTCGATGGAACTACATCCATATTATCATAATTTCGCTTTATATTTAGTCATTTGAAAACTTTACCTTGATACTGAACTTTTAGAAGAAGTAAATCGTTTCTAAAAGTTTTGATTGCCTTGAGTAAATTTCGACTACGTTTAGCGGAGTGAAAAATATATTTTAAAATGAATCTTCTCTTATTGTGGATATGTATTCTACTGATGCCAACAATGCTGAATTCTTCATTTAAAACTTTATTTGAAAGGAAGCCATTTTTAGCCGGAAAGCTTTTACCCCTAAGTACGTTTGATGGAACTCAGAAATGCATCTTTTATAACTTAAAGAATTTCTGAAGTAGAGAACAGTATTAATCCTAATTTATTGCGTTGTTTCATACATGAAATATCTAAAGGCTCTTCATAATCATGTTGTATTACAAAGTTTAATAAATGTATTGCAAGTTTTTAAAAAATCTTAAACCATAAATTTTACTATTAAAAATTGTTGTGTTGAGCGAAATTGATGTAAACAAAAATTTTGAGCATTATGAAATGGCTTACTTTTCCTAAAAAAACGTATTTTTTTCGAACACAAGTATACATTTGTCTTAGGAACAGGAAACAGAGAAACATGCTGATTATGTTAGGCTGCAAAGAGAACCATAAATATAATTGTTTTATTGTTATTATTATTATTTAATTCTTTGAAAAGATTTCGAGTAAGTTTATTTTTTTAATATAATTTATTTCGTTGATGAATTGAAAGTGCATCACAAAATATTTGATTTGCTTTCGTAGAACCAGAGACGTGCTTTCTTCTGCATGGTAGCCAAATTGACACTTACGTTTTGAATATCCCGCTGGAACAGATTTAGTGCACCGTAACGGCCCGTTACTTATCAGAAAAAAAAATGAGACACTCTCTCATTTAAAAAACGAAATTGCTACATTATAAGGGTTTCTTAAATTAAGTTTTGAAATGGGATCATTAATTTCTGACCACTCTGTACTGTATATAGAATGGAAATAAATATTTACTCTAGATTTATGAAGCTGAGCATACTAAACAATTACAACACTACCTAGGGATAGTAAACTGTTTGGAGCAAGTATATGCATTTCCGTTTGATTTGAAAGAGATATGAATCTTTACTGTGTGTGAGTCGCTAGAAATCATTTTACTGAAAGATATATGTAAAATATTCTTGATAATGTAGATTTCTTTTATTAATACTAAGAAATAAAAAAAATTAAGTTACGTTTTATCAAAAATCCCAATCACTAAAATTAGGGCATTAAAATTAGAACTGTAAGTTAATTATTAATAAATTTAGTTCGCCCCTGCATTAAAAATGTAGAAAGTACTTCATATTTTAAGCCGAGTCATCTAATTTCAGCTTGTTTACAGCACAACTTTTTTGCTGGAATGCAGCGTGCATAATAATGTGGTAGAGTAATTAAAATAAAAATTATTTATTTTTCTTATTATTCTACCTCTCTTAGAAAACGTTTCCAAACACATATATGTAATAAAAGATACCTTATATCAGCTTTTGCACTCTTCATCTTTGGAAAAAATTGATGTAAATTCATTTACATCTTTTAAATTAAAAGTCAAAATACTTTCTAAACTATTTATTGCTTGAAACAAAATCGAGTGGAAAAGTTGGTTTACAAGCGTTGAGCAGCATAATCATTTAGCATTAAATGAAGTAGACTATTTCCCATCTACACGTGAAATTCGTTTTAATGTCTCTTATTTTGTGAGACAAAATTGCATGTTTAAATGTTGCCTGCAAAGCTGTGAAAGTATTAAAGAAATAAAAAATATAATAATCGCTTTAATAAGAGAAACTGCGCAAAAATATCCAATTTTTTCTTTATCTGTTGCCAAAATTCTTTCTATTTATTTATTTATTTTTCTTCCTTTTTATGAGAGATGCAACAACAAAATATTCTGAAAATATGCAGTTTCACATTTATAGAAGTCCTTAAACTCCTTAGATATATTTTAGAGTGCCTTTAAGGAATTCTAGAAAATAATATTCCACTTAAAGAAAAACGAAAATACATTACCTTTATAATTCTGTTATTACTGTAATTTCTCACAAAATATTGTTTCTGTTATAATGAAAGCAATTATACGAAGAATTCTATGAACGTTTAATGCAATAATGTTAAAATTCCATTCTTATCTTTTAGTAGGAAATTAATGTTTATTACTTGCGCATTGTAATTTTTTTCTTTATTTTTAAATGTCAATAAGGCAGTATTACATAAAGAAGAGGAAGATACGTAGATAAATTCTAAAAAATCAGCTTACTAATTATAGTTTTTATTTTTCAGAAAACTTTATATGATACATTTGGGCAATTAACGCCCATAAAAATATCAAAATCATACAAACCATGTAGGGGAAGCTAGGACCCTACTTACTTTTACTTTTTACTTACCCTACTTTTACTTTTTCTTTTTTACTCGAATATTTGAAATGCCATCATAAAAGGATTTGCTTTTAAGAATGAGAAATACTTAAGTTAATATTTATGCTTAAGCTAAACTGATATCTCATTTAATCATAAGATAAATATATGTCATGAAATCGCCTAGGCTCAAGTATCCTTGAACTTAGAAATACTTGACCCTAAGCTAGGAATGCTTGACCCTAGGGGTAGGGATACTTGACCCTATATGCAAAGAGTGCTTAAATTCTTTTGATTATTTGTATGTAAACAAAATTCAGAGATTAGGTTAAAACTAATGAATTAAAAAAGCTCTTTATTATCAAATAATATTAATGAAACTTATATTAAAAATTAAATAATATAGTTACTATAAAGCGCAGTTGTTACTAATAAAATCTAGTTAATTATCAAAATTAGTTAAGTTATTAAATTAAATCTATTCATTAAATTAAATCTAGTTATTTAATTAAATTAGTTCAAATTTTAATACGCAGTTAAAATATTGATTTAATTAAATGAAAAAAAAATTACTGCAATGGAACTGGAAACTTAGCAACATAATCAGAGCGTTGAAGAATTGCCGATTTTGGAAAATTGAAAAAATAGCAGCAAAACGCAAAAAAAATCTAAAATGATGTACGGAACAAAGAAATTGAGAAGCTTAGTAGACTTACTCTATTCTTCTATCATTTAAATAAAAATAAAAGCACAAGAATAAAAAAATACATTTTAGGAGAAAATTCAAATCAAGAAAGAAAAACAAATTCAACAGAAATGGCAAAACGTTAAATAAAACCAAGTGATTATAAATATTTCGAGCAAAATATTTTTATTAAAATAATAAATAAAGAAATCTTTTTTTCTCAGGCGAGGATAAAATATATTAATTAAATTTCAATTCTTTTTAAAATTCATACTTAAATAATTATTTGCATTATTTGAAATTATTATATTAAAAATTAATTTTATTCATTAAATAATTACTAACAAACAATTTTTAAATAATTATTCTTTATATTTGAGAATCCGAATACTTGAGAATCGATCTCCATATCGCCGACAAACTCCACTCACCAGAAAACTAATCCCAACAAAAAAATGTGCTTCGGTTGGCTACGACATCGAAGCTGCAATAGCTTTGGACAGGGTCATGTATCCCTAACTTTTTAGGGTCAAGTATTTAACTTGACTTTTTAAATAATTTAAAAATTAAACGACTTACAATTAAGATAACGCTTAACATTATATACAAATTAAGGCTAGAAATATGTCTGAAACTCAGAAATAATTTAATTCTTCATATATTCAATCATAAACTTCCTGTTCACTGAGGAATGAAAAAGTGATAATTTACTTTTAGACCTCCAAAGCATATTTACCTACACACCGTTACGATAGCTTTTCAGATTGGAATGAAAACCTCCTACAATATACCATATGATCAGAGATCAAATAAAAATGACATACACAAATTACCAATTATTAAGCGTGTAGGGTCAAGTATCCCTAATTTCCCCTACTGCAAAAATTAGCCTTATAAAATTAAAAATATTTTTGGCTCGACTTAAGAACAGTGTGCGGTCCGCCAAGTTGAATTCTTTTCCCGCGCCAAATTAATTTCTTCATTTTGTAGGCAACCCTAAAACTTTGCCAGAATTTCTAATTTGTGCCAGAATGTCAGAAAATTCATGTTAAATTTCATACAATTTTATGCAGTATTTGCAATTTTCTGTGCTATTTCCAATTTTATTTACTATTTACATTTTTTTGTTACGGCTGTCAGTAGAATCGCCGCCATCTTGACACCATTCAAGATGGCGGATATTTGGCGACTTTTTGGATGATTGGCGCAATTTCCCAGTTTGGCGAGAAACCGCACATTGTTCTTAAGTCTTACCATATTTTTTTCACTAATTCGTATATGAACTCTTTCTATATTCTTATTTTTGTTATTAATATATTCTGACTGAGGTGGCTATATTTCCTTGGAGGCTTTGCTACTTGGTGACTACTACAAAATCTAAATAAATTATCGATATCAGTGGAAATCATACTCGGCAATCAAGTTCACATCCTTGAATAATTATATTTTGGAATTTTACAATGAGGTAGAAAATGTTTGCTTCCGATAGTAACTTCAGAACTAAAAAACTTCAAAATAACACCTGAAAAAAGCAGCACCTACAAATTATGAGACGGAAAGGAAATTTTGGATTGTTTAGAAGATTTTTATGGTAGTTGAAAATGTTTGGCTGAATAATACATAACCAAAATGAATTTTGAACACAGATTTAAGTGACACTATTAAAACGAACATGCGAGACTGAGGAAAGAAAAAATGCTTCAAGAATTTTTTCGTACTCACCTTCACATTAAAAAAAGCAGCATCACACAAGTATGTTTCTTGCCTTGATAAAATGGCGTTTCTTATTGACACTGCATGGCAATTTTTTTATCCCAAAATGTTATCAGTGCTCACCTTTAACAACCAACAAAAAGGATTTTTTTGTTCAAAATCAATCTTTTTCATTGACGGCATTTAAAGTTTTATAGCTTTTTTTACACGTTGCATAGGAAGAAAAACGAATTAAAGTATGAAAAAGATGCGTTTTTATGGGGAAGCTTAGATAACACTGACCGACACTGATTTTTTGCCAATGATATTCCAGTGATTTTAGGGAAATTTCTTGGTACTGATTCCGAATCCGACGTTCTTTTTTTCAAATTAGATCTAGTTTTCAAGATAAAGTGAAAATTATATTTCAAAGGAATATATACGCATCACTCAAATCGCATTAAAACTGACTCAAATATAAATCAACAATAAAATTAAATCAATGCAATAAATCAAATTATAATCCTAAAGAATAATCAATATACAAAATCAGAACAGAAATCTATACAGAAATCACATGAAATCTGTTTCAAATGTAAGTTAAGGAATAAAATTCAAAATAATTTTAATGAGTGAGATAAACAAATGAATTTCAACAAATTGGTAGATGAATCATAATGCTATGCATGGTGTTGTTGGATTAATAAGTCCTATAAAATGAATATTAAATAAGCTGATTCAGTTAATTCATATAAAAGTTTTTATGTGATTTCCTCTTATGTACAATGGAAGTTTCGCGTTGGAGTCTCTAGCAGTAATCAGCCCCGATGTGTGTGTTCCACCCTCCTCCATATCTTTGTTCCATTACTTTGATATCTTGCTAGTCGAAGTATTTTCTTAAAGGTTAATTTCTTATATTTGTTTTTGTAATATTTTTTAACATGATTACTTTCTGTATTCTTGGCACACATTTTGAACCAACATATAATATTCTAGTTTTGGAGCTAGGTATTGAAAGCGATACCCTAAACAAAAAAATAAATAAATTTGATATTTGTTAGACCTAAATAACCATTTTTAGGCATATGCATTTACCTGTTGCATTTCATCGACAAAATGATGTGTGAAGATTATGGTGATGATTAGGAACTAAAAATTGCATATTAAAGTAATTTGAAATATTTTTGAGAACTTTGGAAGGACTCTGTGACAGAAAGTTATAGAGCTATTTCGAAAAAATAAAATTTATTACTCTTAAAAAATTGAGTGCAGAGTTAAGTATTGAGCTAATGCTATAATAAAGATATTAAGAGAATTTTTAAAAATTTTAAATATTAATGAAAATATTTTAAATTAGATATTAATTAATATTTTAAATAATTTAAATATTAATTAATATTTTAAATAATTTAAATATTAATTAAATATTTTAAAATTTAAATATTAATTTCGCCATTTTTAGGACTTTTAAGACCCGTGCGGGAGCGGTATATATCAACCAATTTAATTATTTTTTCCACTTTTTATTTCTTATGAATTCTCAAATTTTCCAGCTGTATAGCGACATGAAAAAAAATCTTGACTTTTTTGGTCCACCCTACTGCAAACACTATTGAAATATTGACAACATGCATTATTTCCAAAAGTCAAATTGGAAAAAGTAAAATTAATTTTGAAATCAGCAGCCTTAAGATACCCTAAAATCGTTAAAATTTCCCTGGCAGATTAAAAAGGTTTTTTTTCTGTTCCATATGTAATATTCTATATCTCTTTACGGACTCGTATGAAACGGTTTTTTATCAAAACATTTAGGTATAATATTCCTAATGAGCTAAGATTAATCCATATTCAAGAATATTTATTTATTTATTTTTATATGTTAGTGAATAGCAGATTACATTTCAATTTTTACTGCAAAAAATAAATATTACCTATTTCTGTAAAAGTATCAAATGCGATACTTAGCGGAATTTCACTTCTTATTATTAAAAGTTAGATGTGTGATTAAAATGGAATTTTCAGAAACAATAATGATTTACGAAAATGTTTACTTCATGCAATGGAAAAAATCAAGATCTTTTAATCTTGCTAAAAGAAAAGCAGCTTTTTTCCGTCTCTGAATTGAAATTAAAATGCTGGGTATTGACGTTTAATAAGATCTTCTTTGCTCCATGGTAAAGGAAAACTCTCTCAGAAGCTTTTCATATTTAATTAACGTTAATTTAATTAAACAACAGCCATTCCTTAAAAATTTACAAACTAGTCGAATTAGCAAGTACCAGTGCGTGAGTTACGGATGATGTCTTTCATGCTCTTAAAAAATACTTTTTTGGGTTATTTTGCGATATTTTTTTTAAATCTCAGGGCAAAAAAAAAATAAAAAATAATGGTGAAT
This sequence comes from Araneus ventricosus, assembly GCA_013235015.1. NCBI lineage: Eukaryota > Metazoa > Arthropoda > Arachnida > Araneae > Araneidae > Araneus > Araneus ventricosus. Next base: position 354,624 of record BGPR01000826.1, on the reverse strand, counting down.
GCCCGTCGGTGCTTTTTTTTTATTGAAAAAAAAAAATGAAAAATAAACCTACTTTCAGCCGCTTTTGCAATTTCTATAAGAACGCAGAAAGTTAAAATAATCTGAAAAAATAACAAAACCGAAGCTAAATTAAATTTTCCTCTTGCTTTGAAAGGCCAAAATAAGATATTTAAAAAAGAAGTTCAGTATGCAAATATGAAAAAAGTAAGATTTTTATGAGAATGCTCCCTTATTTCTTTCTTAGATCAGCTCTTTAAAATATTGTAAAAAAGCAGGAAATCTACTCATGCTCAAAATACTAAAATTGAATTTTTTAAAAACTTTGAGCGCAGAATAATTCAAAATAATATTCTGCATACCCATATAATAGCCTTGACTTTGTTGCATTTTCCTTGGATGTTTATAGTTTTTTAATTATTCTTATTTTAAAAACTGGATTTGGAAATAATTCATGAAATCAATATTCACAATTTTTTTTAATGTGCTTTGTCGTCCTTTCTTGAGTCTTGACTGCTGTTTAAAGACTGATTTTGGAATCTCCGAATTTTAAAATATTACTTTTCTGTGATTTCTCAATATATATATACTCCACTGAATGTTGTTGATTTTAATATTGCTGATCTATAACCCAATTTTTTTCAATTTTACATTCTTCATTAACAGGTGGCTTTGAAACTTTTATATAAAGATGAGTTGAATTTTTAGTTAATGTTAAATTCGAACGATATTGTTGCTTTCATAGACTGTTTGAAATATTTATAGAAAAAATAATAATAAGTTATCCTGAACTATTACAAATGGCAGCCAACTTTTCTTGACTTTCATAAATAGGATGAATTATCACGAATACTAAATTTGCAAAGTCGGCTACAGAAACAGCATATAATATTTTAGAAGTGAGTTGAAAAAAAATTTGAATAATTTTGATATTTCAGTAAAAGACTTCAAGCAAAAGGTTTCAACTCAGTTTGTCTTAAATTAGGGCGTCTTAAGCTCTTGAGACCCTGAGTCCATTTTAATGGGCATTTGTGTTTCATTTGTTTGTTTTCATTTGTTTTTATTTACAAGAAAGATTTCTTTCCATTAAAAGCCCTTAAATCCTACTATCCAATATTTTAGACAGTCTCATGCTGTCATCAATTAATTATGTATAATTAAATATATTAGTTAATTACAATAATTAATTTAATTATTATTTATACTTATTAATTAATAATTAATAAATTAATTATATATTATAATTTAATTAAATTAATTATATATAGTGTTATATAATTCTATCGAGAGTATTAATCTCGATTTTTTGAAAATTGGTCGAACATTAAATTGTATCGATTTCAAGACCGGAGGATCACAGGTTCGAGACGTGGACACAATTGGTTCATGCCAAGACAGACATATTCCAAATGGTGTTGGGAAGGGTGTAAGTGAGAAGGGTAGTCGGCATCTGACCTCGGTTAGAAATTATGAGGTGCAGCTCAAATTATCTCTTCTGTAGCATCATAATGGAATGTGCATCTAATTAAAATTAATCTTGGAAATCTTTTTTCAGGAGGCTATTTCACATTTCTTTCATTTTTTAAATCTGAATTTAATCATTTTGTAATCTGGAGAACAACCCATCAGAAAAATCGAATATTTAACCCTTTATAGGACATAACTCCGGGGCATCTCGAAATAATTTTTTGGGGGGTTATATTATGTTAAACTGATGTTGTAAATACAAAAACATCACACGTTTGCTGATTTAACAAATAATTTATGAAATAGGGGGTGGTAAATATACTTACCAGAGATCATTCAGGGGAAACTGAAAATGGTAAGCATACTTACCACTGAGCATTAAGGGTAAAAATATCTTAGAATGGTAAGTATATTTACCACTTAATTTAGGTAATTTAAAACATCTTTCTGTAAATTTGTCAGTAAAAACCCATGTAATTTATTCGAATTGAAATTAAATAATTAATTAAATTAAATTTTGAAGTTCATTTTGTATCTGATGGGACGGCTAGGAGGAGCGCTACATTGCATAAAAATAAAACTGTTTCAACCTAACACAATTTTACTAATAATATCTTAACCACATTTTGTGCTGATAAAGAAACTAAAAACTCATAAACTAGGGAATTTAAATAATGAACACACCAAAATTTAAATCAAAATATGCATAAGATCATTAACAGGAAGATCTCGAATTTATAGAAACTCCTCCTGCATCAACAGTTTTTGTTGAATTTTAAAAATGAAAGTTGAATTTAAATTAAATAAATTCAGTAACAAATGCTGATATTTAAGTATAAGAATGTGTTAGATATAAAGAACAAAATACGACTTCGTTTTACTTCTGAAAAATTTCCGTGAGTTGAAATTTAATGACATATGCTGTAACATGATTTCCTTATGAAAACACTCAAGCCGTGAACGGGTATTGGTAAGTATACTTACCACTTTTGAATTTAATTACGATTAAACTATAAAATTAATGCTTATCTAGGTTATTATTTCAGCTCAATGGAATGTTAAGCATCCAATTAAACTATTTATCATTTTACAATAATGTTTCGAGACATGAGAAAAAATCTTTCGTAGGTGGTAACTATTTATACCAGAGAACTATAAAGGGTTAAGAAATAAATTCTGACAATTAGTAAAATCAACCCATAGAGAGTTAAATAATATTAACAAAAAATAAATTATACGTCTTACGACACAACTTTTCATTTTCTAAGGGAGGAAAAGATGGTCAAAACAGAAAACAAACGACATTGTCCGGGATCTAGCTTGATAATTTGCTAAGGCGCGTCATTTAACATAACCATCGATGAAAAGAAGAGCTGTAATATATTTATTAAAATCGGAAAAATAGATTATCTCAATGATTCGGGGCCCTGTTTCTCATGGATAAACGTAGCATTAAAATAAGGAGATACAAATAACATTTCTTTGCTAAGTTATTGTTTTTGTGCACTTTTATTTAATTTGATTTCTTTCGTATTTCCAAAGATGGCATTTTGTCATCGATTTTTCACTGACTTCCTGATGTGCTAGCATCTTGTAATTTTGTTCACTTATGTATTCCGAATGAAATTGCACTATCTTCATATTTTCAGTAATTACACTATCATCATATAGTAATAATTGCACTATCTTCGTATAGTAATGTAATTTCGATAGCCTATAACTTTTCTTTTTGGGAACGTAGCAGCTGCTTGTAGTTTCTTCAACTGTGACATTATTCGCACACCATATGAAGATGCTAATTACTGTTGAGGGAATAAACTCAATTTTCGAGCATTTCATACCCCAATCATGCCTTTACTATACTGAAAAATTCCTGTAGGAAACAGTATGTAGTTAGATGTATTCGTTTCTTGAAAATTTGCATATATTAAAAAATAAAATTAGTAGTAATAAAAAAATGAATATTTTTTAGTCAATTGTGACTACTACTGTCCGAATATCGCATTCATTTTTTATGAATATCTAACATGTGAATATATTGAATACGCCTTGTAGGAAGTTATTTTTTATAAATCCTTCAACAATTTTTCTATTTTTAACTTTAAAATTCCTAATGTCAGCTATTTTTGGAGTTTGAATAACTGGTAAAGTATACGATATCAAAATGCTGTGACAAATGGAATTTAAAATTTTATGAGGAAACCAAGGGAAAAAATAAAAAACGTTGATATATTTTTAAAATATTTCTATTTCCTACATAATCTAAAAATGCTGATCTGTAGACTCGTTTTAAAATTTGTTCCTCGTGAAAATACACGGCTATATCTTTCCTTCGAAACTAAAGAGATAGCCATTATATATATCTAACAAAGGCAAAACAAGGTTTTGTCGAGTCTAAATTGTTCCTATCTCGACGCCGCTACCAAGAAGCCCCTTGTTTGTAAAAGGTCCCTCTGCGGGCATAAATATTTATTCACCAGACATTGACAAGAGCATGTTTTATTTGTCTTTGTTACTCGTTGTCTCCAGAAACCCAAGAAAAGCTGGAATCGCTCCTTTGGGACACGGCTTGTGAGAAATGAGCAATGCTGTGGATTGTCTTGAATGCCCGTAAATAATAATTACAAAATGGGAAGTGGGTTACAGCAGCTGCTTTTGGTTCTAGGCTGTGAGAACATCAGCGAAGAGTGCCTTCAACCGTTTTAGGTGTGTTTGTAAAAAAAAAAAGATTACAGCGAAAGACATTATTCCCCCATTTTGCAAAATATTTGGAATTTAATAAAAAATGCATTGAAAAATTATGTTGAAAGTGAAATAGTTCCTTTTTCAGTATTTATGTTCTGAAATGGTGTGCTTGATTTTTTCATGTTAAATATGTAATTTTAAATGTTAGTGTGCCTGTAGAATATTAAAATTTGATAAGTAAGTTTTCCGCTGTTTTGGTTAGTAGGCAAGGTTTAATCTTTAAGTTCGTGCTCATTAATTTATGATTTATTATAAAGTTTAATACTGTACTTTATTTAAAATTTATTCTCACATAATGAAAAAGATGAGCCATTTATCATATACTGTATTACTACCCGAAGATAATATATTGAAAAAAACTATTATGTATATTTTCCGTATTAACATTATAGGTTATACTATGGATGTTTAAAGTAAATCTCAATGAAAATACACAATGGTTCTACTCTACAAATATATTATTCCTCAGATCTCCTTGATGGATAACAATTGATAAAACTTTTAAGAGAATTAAAAAAAAATCTTTAAAAATGATAATCCATTTTTTTACTTTTTTATTCTTAAATTTATTTTTTAAATATATATGATATTTTGAAATTAGGCTAAAAATCGATTTAAAAAGATGCTTATACTTTGGAATACCGGGTCAAATAATTTGTCGTTATCAGGAAACAGAACAACCAGACCCAGTACGTTAGATCCCACAGAGAAGGAGAGTTCTATCTAGATAAATATGGATTAATTTCTATCTTTTTCGATGATTTTTGAGAACTAGGGAACTCCTTTGTGACGCCCAAAAAAGCACACGGCGACACTTCTGTAATAGCCATATTTGAAACATGTTTCTTGTTACATAATTTTTAATCATTTATTTTTTGATTTTTTTGTACTATCCATAATGCGTTCTCAATTTCCTACAAATAGCAGTTACTTCGTTCTTTGAAATTTTCCTCATTTGAACCGTTTGATTTTAAAAAGAGACTTCTACAGTCTCGGCAGAAATTGCTTTTTTTTTGAGTTTCCGATTTGATGCAGGTAGTTGCAGCGTTTGGTGTAAATCCTGATCCTTCAATAGTCTTCTCAGTTGAGTCCAATGCTTTCGTCCCATTCCCACATTCTTGGCCAACATTTTATTAATTAGCAACTTCAGCAACCGAACAACCTCTTCCTCCAGCGATGAGAGAAATTAAATCCAACCAAACTTCAACTTTCCTTCATGCGTCTTCATCACTCCATCCTTTCCTTTGGAGATGGAAGGTCCCGTTTCACCAGTTCAACATTCAACTTCACCTCCTCTTCAGCTCATCATCCCTTAATGAATTCAGAACAGCTTTGCCGTTCTTTCAGGACTTTCTTCCAAGATCCGCCGTGTTTCTCCTTCAAATAGAGTTCCATCAGCCAACTCCTCTTCAAAATCAAACTTTTTAAAATACTGTGCGGCCCATCTCTCTGTTCTTGTGTACATTTCTATGTTATTTTTATTACTGTATTAATTTGTTTTTCATCTTTTTCCTTTCATTTTCTGTTTTTTTAAGTATTTTTTTTTCTTCGTATAGTCTTCCCATTGCATTTTTTTTTATTATTTTCTAGCTATTTCATGTATAACTGTGTAATTTTGTGTTTTTCAAGGTTTTATTTTCCCGTGTTTCCAAAATATTTTTTTAATGTATAGCACAATAGCAATCCTTCCTTTGCTCCTGTAAATGTTTGTAGACTTGTTGTGTTTTTAATTAGGCAGCGGTATAGAGAAATGTCAAGTTTTATGAGAGGTCACCCCTTTGGGTGTTGTGATTTCTCTTCCACTTCATGACCACGTCACTGCTTAAATTAACCATATGGTTATAGTTGCAGGGGCATGGAGTGGTGTTATGTTACGTTATTCTACTGTTCACAGTTATTTTGTAGTAAAGCGTCAAAGTTTCCTCATGATGTTAGAAGGGGACTTCTGCACCAAAGACCCCTTTTAGCATCAATTTTGCTATTCATAGCTAGATATCTAGTATGCATTTTACAAGAAAAAATGGTTGAGAGATGAATTTTATGGAGAAACAAGGCAAAAGAGCAAACACTAACGTTTGAAATTTCTGAAAATTAATTAATTCGTTTCGTCATTTAAAGTAGACCAGCTCTGACTCCCCAGAAATACACAAATAAACTTAAGATTTCCCACTGATCCTATGACGAACATGAGAACGATTATGACTGGCAAAACGGATGATATCAGAAAAACCATATAATGCATTTCAGAAGAACACCATCTCTTTTGGAGAGAAATCCAAACATACCCACGAGGATTTTCAATTGGCCCTCAAGATGACTAAAATTCATTTTTACCATTTGTTTTATTATTAATTTTTTAAATCTGAATTTTGCTTTAAAACAAATAGAATTTACATTTTATTTCTTTTCAGTTTGTTTAAATTTATTTCCAAATAAACAAATTTTAAATTTTATTGGAGTTTAACTGATATTTCTAGCTTAATAATAATTTTTCCCTGAATTTTTTTAGTCAGAATTTTACATAAAAACCAGTACCTTATCAAATTTCAATTTATTCGCAAATGAATAAAGTTTTAATTCTATTGAGTTTCACTGATATTCCAGGCTTTATAATCATTTTCCCTGATTTTTTGGTCTAAATCTGGATTTTAATTAAAAACGAAGAAAACGAAGAATTTTAAGATTTACTTGGATTTTTTTAAACTTAAGTTCACTTGCAAATCAATTAATTTTAAATTTTATTTGAGTTTCCACGATATTCCGGGATTTTTATTATTTTTCCCTGCATTTTTTTCTGTTTTAAATCTGGCTTTCACTTAAAACGAATAACTTCAAAATTTTATTTTATTTTGGTCTTTAAATTCATATTTACTCACAAATAAAATAAATTTTGAATTTTAGTTAAGTTTCATCGATATTCCTGGCTTTATAATAATTTATTCCCAAAAATTCTGAAACTTTTATACCATTTGATGTTAAAGGGGTACTTTTAAAAGGGAGATTTTGTGCAAAAATTAATAATTAAAATATTTTTTGGTTGTCATCAACAAATTCATTTTCTACTGTGAAACACGTTAGCAATATCTTGGACCCTGATTTCGAATTTCATTACAGCCCATTCGCTTTTTTCTCCTCCTGTAAAATTTTAAAAATGTCAGTAGTTCTGTGAACAGTAGATCTCGTGCCTCCCCCCGAGAAATCTAAGATCTCTTCTTCATAGCAGTCTTTAAAGGTTTGTCCAACGTTGTCATTCATTTTGGAGACAACATTGTTTCAAGAATAACATATCTCATAATTTGTCTCTCGAGGAAGTATTTTCTTTTTCTCCATGTATATAATATATTACAAAGTTATATTTACAATCTTAAACCAATCTATGTACAATATTGAACACCCACATATATCGTCTTCAGATTTTGTTCGTTGTATTTACAAAACAAATACATTAACTTATTAATAAAATTACATAAAAAATGTACTAGAACAGATGTATATACTCAAGTTTCTACAACATGAACTATTTGGGTATAATCTTGGGAAAAGCACACTTTCGAAAAAAGAGAAATAGACGATTAGAGGGAACTAAACAGAAAAAAGCAACTCTCAACATGAAACACTATGATCTTATCTCTCTCACACACACACATTTTTTTCAATGCGAATTATTCGTACAAATGTTTGTTTTCCTCAGTATTTAGAAAATTACAAATAAATGCTTATTTTTATCATTTAAAAAAATTAAAACATGTCAGCTTTTATCAGGATTAACAAAATTCCAATTAAATGTCTGCTTTTATCAGTATTAACAAAATTACAATTAAATGTCTGCTTTTAACAGTATAAACAAAATTAAAATTAAATGGCTATTGTTATCAGTATTAACAGAATTACAATTAAGTATATCGCCAATACCAACCTGAAGGGCCGCCGTGGCCTAGTGGTAAGGTCCCAGTTTCAGGGCCAGAGGGTTACAGGATCGAAACCCGCTAGTCTGTTGAGGAAGATTAGAGAGGGGGCGCTAGCTCAAGCGCCGTCATCTGACCGCGGATCAAAATTATGAGGTCCATCCCAAAACAATCCTCGTGTTATTTCGAAACGGGACGTTAATATAACTAAACTAAACAATGCCAAAAGGATTAAAATGTTTTAATGGGGCCAAACTCGTCATTGAGCCACAAACAAATTGAAATCATGATAACGGTCACCGTCTTGAAATGGCATGAAAAAAATCCTGACATCTGTGTCGTTTTTTTTATGACCTAAAGGAGCCTCCGTGCCAAATTCGAAGAAAATCGAACACAGCGTTTGGTGGTGACTGCGTAACAAACAAATTTATAGACAGAAGAAATGCTGAACGGAGTTGAAACGTATATAACTTCGAACGGTCAGATATCATAACCTCAACAGTAGCAAAAGCACCTGAAGATCGAAGAAGTATCTTGATAAAATAATGAGATTAGCATTTTATGATAAAAATTGTGATAAATACGCAAAAAAGTTCCATAAATAGTAGGTAATTTTCTTCACATTTTAATAACATGAACTGTTTTGTAGAATGCTAGATAAAACTTTCAAAAGGAAAAAGGGAAAAAAGATTAGATGGAAAGAAACAGGAAAAAACCGTTATCACAATGAAGGACTATAATGTTCTTTTTCTCTCTCTCTCTCTCTCTTTATGAATGCGAATTATTTGCGTTCATCAGTATTAACAAATTGACTATTAAATATCTTGTTTACCAGTATTTATAAAGTTACCATTAAATATTTGTTTTTATCGTATTATTGAAGTTGAAATTAAATGCTTATTTTAATCGATATTGACTAAAACCTTTACCAAAGTGATTCGAATGTTTTTATGGTGCCACACTCTCCAATGATTCGCCAGAACGTTGAAATTAATCAATTGACCACCTTCTTAAAACGAATTCAAAAAATAAAAATCCTTATATATACACTGTTTTTTGATGCATCAAAGAATATTCCTACCAAATTCGAAGAAAGTTGAACAACGCGTTTGGCCGTGATTGCATAACAAACAAATCTACAGACTGACAAAATGCTGAACGGCTGAGTTAAAACGGATACCGAGCGAAATATAACATAAGCCATTCATCGTTACGCCTTAAATGGTTCTAATATAAAAAAAGAATTGCAAATGAGCTAGATAACACCAGTATCACTAGTCATTCGATGCACAGGTTGATCGAACATTCAGCGTTCAAACTGTTAGGAAAGATAGCAAGAACATAAACAAGTCAAAATCATATAGGAATGTATGACTGTAAAAGCTTCAGGATGAATTCGATTACGCACGAAGATGCTGAAATGGAAACCAATACCTCTTTATTTAGCGATAACAGTTACAATTAATAAACTTTATACAAAAAGTATTAAAATTTTGAATTAATTGAAAATTAATTAAAACCCTTTATATTATACAGAATGGCGCATATGCAGCAAATTCTAATAAATACAAATACAAACAATAGAAAATTAAAAAAACATTGAAAAAGAAAAACTAGAAAAAATATATATAAGAAACAGAAGAAGTAATCAATAATGATAACAATACACCTTTTTGCGCGCCCAACGCAGCAGCATCCAGTGATTGTATCAACTACATCTTTATTAAAAATTAGAATTTTTCTTTTATGTATTTTAACTATTTTATTACTGGAGAATTTTTGTTGTTTAACTCTTTAGAGATTGGTTGTTTAATTGTAGTAAAATGTAGTTGATGGAATCCCTGGATGCTGCTGCGTTGGGAGCGCAAAAAGGTGTATTGTTATCATTATTGATTGCTTCTTCTGTTTCTTATATATATATTTTCTAGTTTTTCTTTTTTAATTTTCTATTGCTTTTTAGCGATATTTTACACTTAGGCACTACTGGCACTTGTCCGTTTTTTCATAACAACTTCCAAAAACTCTTACCATTCACAGTTCTGTGCGCTTCGGAGCGGTTGTGCATGTATTGGCAAACCCTTCCGATAATAACTGTAAAGCACCTGTACGCACCGGAACACCGTTCCAGCGCTGCTTTTTTACGAGAAATAAACGACCAAATATTGTGAATACGTCCTTAAAACAGCGCGATTTTTGTAACCCAAGCTAGTACTGCTTTTAAAGCGTTTCGGCGCTGTTTATTTGCGACTACTCCACTGTTTGCCGCTGACCCAAAGTCGCCGTCGACTAATCCATTCGCAATGTGTATGTCCTCCATAGCAGCATTCTTAAACATGTTCTCCGTACATATTGAGAATATCAAAAGACTATTGCTGAAATCCAATTACAGCGCTGGCGTACAGTTTCCAGTACCTCATCCAGCTGGCAGTTTCTTATGCGGTACTGGATTTCTTTGTGTTTACTGCCTCCCCTAACAATTTTTAAGTCGAATTTTGAATCACTGTATATAGTTTGGTGCGAAACGCGCCACTCAATTGCTGTTGCGACTTGCGAAAACAGTTTTCGAGCAGGAAGCTTTCTCATCTTTAAAAACAGTATATACAGTTCATTCCTGATAGCTGTAGATCTTGGAGAATCTTGGCCAACAACCCTTCTGTAACATGGAACTATTCTTACGGAATTGCTGACATTGTCGTTATAGCCCTTCAATAACTGCGGGTTAACTAATATTTCCTACAAACGCATATTGAATTATTATTTAAAATTTTCTATATCATTCTTGTGTGATATAAATTTTTTGTAACAACATCTGTAGGTACTTCGTACAGCCTATAACATGCCCACAATATAGCCTCACTATACTGTTGCATAAACAATAACAGATGTATACTCATACACCATATATTCATCTCATACAGCAAACATAACAACGTCCAATTAAGTACTCATATATCTAAAACTTACTTCTGAGTTTACCTCCTTTCCTTAGTTTTTCATTGAGACGTCGTCAATAATTTTTCTGACTCACAAAACTCTCTTCAAAGGTTTTCTTTTAAAAATCATTGTAAATTACATTCGTGGTCTCTGAGTTAGAGTATTTACAAACAGAATAATACTACGTTTTTAATTGCAATAAAGTTTCATATATAACTATCTTATATACCCGGCGTTGCGCGGGATAAACATATTTTCAAGTACTTACAACACTTTAAACTTAATTAAACAGTTTTTCGCTGCAATGGCTTTCGTTCATTTTCGCTTGCCCTCTCCTGTGTCTCTAACACCTCGTCCAGCTGCTAAACTATTCTCTTATTTTTGTCTCCGCATTTTGAACCATTTTGCACGAATTTAGCAACCCTCGGAATCCCATATTCCTCACCCCATAATTGCTACGACGACAAAAGAAATTGTTTCATGTCATGCTATGTTCCGAAATACCAATCTCTTTATTTTGGTGTTTGCGTGCCTGGAAGCACCATTCCTTCTTTTTCTCCGTAGGTTCTTTCCCTTCGGTAGGAACGGACTCGGTTAACCTTGATTGACCTTATACAATGACAAAATGTGTACAGAGGATAAATGGCGCCGGGTCATAATATGATGTTTTTGCCCCCCCCCCCCCGTCATCATGAGTGGCTAGGCGTGTGCAAAAGGAGCCCGTGGTATGGTATTTTCTACTCCTTATTTTATTTGACTTTAAAAAGTGACGCAAACACATTAACATTTCGTCGATATGGGCAGTGGCTCCCAGGGAACATGATTCTGAACTTACGTTGCTTAGCAAGCGTAAATGGCCCCGGGACATAGTATTATTTTTACGTTCCCTAATCATATTTTGCTTTTAAAATGGCATAAATTCAGTGATGTTTTGACTCCACGGTGGCCCTAAAACTGCCGCTCGGAGCATCTATATCCCCCTTGCTCCCCAGTCGTTACACAGATTAGGATCATTCGAAATTTTATGAAATTTAAAAGAAACAACGCTTACTAATTAAACTAATGCCATTGGATATTTGAGGGCATATTGAAAGCCACGATATAAAAGCGGAAGCAAAGTGTATGCTACGAAATAAAAGCGGAAGTAAGAAGTCTGCTTTGTAAGTAATTTCGAAGTGAGCGAAATTTTCTTATTATACCTTTAATAGTGGTAAAAACACGTGAATGAAGGATTTGATGAAACAATAAATAGATTTGAATTTAATTTTATAACAATACAAAGCATTGTTAGAAACTGCGTTTAAAATGAATATTGAAATGTTTATTAAAATTGGAGAAAACATTGTATGTCAATTACATTGATATCATTAAAAAGATAATCTTTTGCTCTTTAAGGTGGAGTAAAAATAATTCTCGTGCGATAAATATTTGAAAGGTTATTGGCAAAAAAAACGTCTAAAATGACTTAATTTTCGTTATTTAATTAAATATTTTAAGAATTAATTAATTCTGAAAATTGAAAACGGCACAGTTGACTTAGAAATGTGCCCCAGATTGTCATGTGCAAATTTCATGTCGCTGCCTTCCACCGTTTAGGAGAAGTTCTTGTGATCTACAGACCGACAGATAGACACATGTATTTTCTGCTTTATATTATAGATTTTTAAAAAAAATGTCATTTATTCTTTTGAGATAAATGATAAAATTTACTTAGTAAGAACATAAAAAATACTTCAATAATGCAATTCTAAATAAAGATATCAAATAAGCTCAATTATCCACATCGATTAATAAATGCAAAACGTTTTTTTTATTCCATAATAATTCTTCGAAGTAATTCACGCTTAGCTGCTTCGCTAGTTAAATATGGTTCATTTAGTTTTTTATTCGACTGAATATGTTTTTGTAGAAATAATACTTCAGATCATAATTTTAGGAATATTAGGTGTTCTTACGTAGGATTATTTCTTCAATTAATTTTAGTTATTAAGTTAATTTAAAACAAAAACTAATCGCTTCTTGGATAAACTTGTTTTTATTTCGATAAATTAAGCCCAGTGATCCCATTCAATAAAATTTATTCCTCTGAAAACGATTTTCCTGTGAATTTATATCAGCATTAAAATTAATCTTTCCATTTTTCGGAAGATAAATGGCGGATTCAGTTACGAGAAACTATTTTCTTAAATCATTTCTTGCGGAGAATGTAGATTAATGGAGGAAATTATGCGTTGGATATATTTTATTACGCTATAAAACGATGAGATACTTATTTCTTTAAGCGGAGGTTTCAATACTAAAAAAGAATTTTTTTTCAATAATTCTAATATTTTGCTATCCGAATTCTGGAATACAAAAAAATAATTATAAATACAAGCACATAATGTCTGATGGTAGAATTTTCTTCTCTGATTATAAAAAGTTTTTGTTTTAATTTTAGTTTATTTTTTTTATATTTTAGTTATTAAAGTCCCGTCTTGAAGCAACAGGGCTATTTTGGGACCACGGTCAGAAGACGAATTGATCATGAATAAGCTTCGTTAATGCATTCGTGAATATAAAATATGATGATTATGCTTAGTATTGAGTAGATATAGCAGTTGATATAAGAAAGATTACAATTCTTTGAATGAATGGTAATGCGAGTCATGATCCTTAAACCTTAACCTTTAATTTACATCCTTAAACTTTAACAACAAAGAGTAAAAATAGCGTGTAAATTTGCAGGGTATCATTGCACTTGCTCCGCTTTTTCCAACTATGATGCCTGTAGTATCTTATATTAATTGATGCTCGTTCGGAGGACAAAGGATTTGCGACAGATGACTTCATCGTCACACGTAGCAGCTGATAAGTACGAAGCGCCTTTTCTTTCAACATGAGCAACCCATACTTATCAGCCGTAACATACAACAATTATCAATTCTTCTTAGACTTGCAGGGTATCACTGGTTCAGAAAACAAAGAATTTTCTACTGATGCTTTCTTTGTTGCGCATAGCGGCTGATAAGTACAAAGTCTCATTATTTTTCGACATGAAGTCTCTGTACTTATGAGCCGAAACATGCAACAATTATGAACTCTTCTTTAGCTTGCAGGAGGTGTCTCGTTCAAAGCATAAATAATTTGTATGGGGTGCTTTCATTGTTGTGCATAGCAGCGGATAAGTACGAAATCTCATTTTTTTCATCATGAGGGTGTCGTACTTATCAGCCGAAACATGCAACATTTATTAACTATTCCTAAGCTTGCAGGGTGTTTCTCGTTCGGAGTACAGAGTATTAGTCTCAGATGCCTTCACTGTCGCATGTGGCAGCTGATAAATACGAAATGTCAATTTCTTTTCACCATGAGCACCTCGTACTCATCAGCCGAAACATGCAACACTTGTCAACAATTTTCCAGCTCGCAGGAAATGCCATTTCTTTAAAAAAATTTATTAAATCGAATGTACAGGAAACTGTTCAAAAATATGCAATTTACTGAAATTCCATCGAAATTTCTATTATTTTGATGTCATTAGTGAAGAAATAACAGAAAATGTACAATTTCTTATATACAAAGCAGTAATTTGAGTAAACAAATTAACATTAATTTAATTAAATATCTAATTGAGGTTACTCCTTTATTTTAGTTGGTTAATAAGGGTATTGGCTACAAAAGCTATCCTGCGTCATAACTAGCAAAAAATAACGTCATAAAAGTGATAAATAGAAGTGTACAGAAATCATAAAATACCCAAAGCTTGCAAAATGGATCAATAATGTTAGAAATGGGGTAACTTTGTTACTTACGAGGGCAATTCGGAAAGTAACCTCCGAATCGCTGTAAAAAAACAAACCAGCACAGAAGGAAAAAAAAATTATTTACATATCAAAGGTACAACTCTCCTCTATTTTTCAACATAGTCTCCTCCATTATTCAAGCACTTGTCGTACCGTTTTACCAATTTACCAATTCCTTCTGCATAAAAAGCGGCCGCCTGCAATTTTAACCAGTGTGCCACAACGTTTTAAAGTTCCTCATTGTCAGCGAAATGCTGTCCTCCAAGCCACTTCTTCATTGCAGTGAACAGATGAAAATCAGAAGGAGTCAAGTCCGGGCTGTAGGAAGGATGTTGAAACACATCCTATTTGAATTTGAGCAGAACCTCTCCAGTTCTTAAAGCAGTGTGAGGGCGCGCGTTATCGTGCAGAAGCACAACCCCAGAACTCAGTAGGCCGCGACTTTTGTTCTAGATAGCTCTTTTCAGTTTCTTCAACGTGCGACAGTAAACCTCGGAATTGATTGTTGTTCCACGTGTCATGAATTCGATAAGCAAGATTCCTTGAGCATCCCAAAAGACGGCAACCATCAGCTTCCTCGCTGACAAAGTTTGACGGGCTTTTCTCGGCCGGGTTGGAAAACCGGTATGACCCCATGCCATAGATTGTTGTTTTGTCTTCGCATTGACATGCGCTACCCAAGTTTCGTCACCAGCCACTATTCTGTTCAAAAAGTCCTCCCCATCCGTGTGGTACCGGGAAAGAAATTCTAAGGCAGCGCCCATTCGACTGGTTTTGTGGATCTCCGTGAGCATTTTCGGTACCCATCGAGCACAAAACTTCCGGTAGCCTAATTTTCCCTTTACTGTCTCATACAAAACTGTCCGAGAAATGTTTGAAAGGTGTTCTGAAAGTTGGGAGATTGTGAAATTACGGAGCAAATGAATTTTTTCATCGATTTCTTTGATGAGATCAGCATTCACTACAGAGGGCCTTCAATTCCGTGATTCGTCATGGATGTTTGTTCTTCCGTCCTTGAAAAAGCGTACCCATTGACGCACTACACCTTCACTCATAATGTTTGGCCCGTATACGGCGCACAATTCACGATGGATATTCGCTGCTGACAGTTTTTTGGCCCAAAGAAATCTTATCACTCCTCGCACCTCACATTTCGCGGGATTTTCTATCGCGGCACACATTTTGTCACGTTATAATTAGCAAACGTTTGGATCTACGACACTCTTACTCGCCGACTGGAATCTTACTGAATCACAGATTGCTCGTGCATTCGATTGAGGGCGCTCCGAACCATACTTTCAGCGCCACGCCCAAACGACGGTTAGTTTCCGAATTGCCCTCGTATAATC
The DNA here is from genome assembly GCA_013235015.1 of Araneus ventricosus. NCBI lineage: Eukaryota > Metazoa > Arthropoda > Arachnida > Araneae > Araneidae > Araneus > Araneus ventricosus. The sequence goes on along the minus strand of BGPR01000826.1, from coordinate 338,442 downwards.
TAAATGTATACGGATCGCACTAATTTTGTATTTTAAGATCTTTCTGACGAAATTGCGTTTCTGTTACAAGTTGTTGAGGAATAAATGTCGCAATAATTGTAAACATTTTCAGCTACAATAAATCTTTATTGCTAAAGTGTCATTGGTTGGACATTTATAAAACAGTCCCTGCAATAAGAATAATCAGTTTATCTAAAATATAATGTCTTTTTTGGTTTAAGAAAGTTTAACTTTCATAAGTCTCGAGGTGCAAGTTATTCATTTTTGCAAGTGTCTGCTTGCGCGTAAAACTTCTAAGACGCTAGATTTTCCTTTTTGGATATATAAACTTTGCCAAAGAGTAACATCATCCCATTTATGTGGAGAAATATCGCTAAAAAGGATTATTTTAGAAAATGTTAGTTAGTGATTTTCAGGTTTTATTTAAAGGAAGACGCGGTAACACGGTAAAGTACTTTATCTAGCTAATAAATTCTCTGTTTTAACTGAGCGCAATGCAATATTTTTAGCACCTTAACGAAATAGATGGTTTGAAATTGTATCAATCGACAAGGGGGGGGGGACTGAGTCGGAAATCAGTAGGAAAGTTCTACGCCTAACATATTGTATTTAAAGATAGCCCATTTCTTTAAATTAATTTGGTTTGGTTGCCGATGGTAATTCACTACCAAGACGTTATGGGGTTTAAATGGATCATATCGAATCTGCGAAATGTTTGTGAATGGTTCTTTGTACTGTACTGTGGAAACGAATATAAGCAGAAAAATGCGCAAAAATATCTAAAATAATACAGGAAATAAATACGCATTATAATTTATACATTATAAATAATAATTTATAAATAAACAACAAATATCTTAAATAAGTTACTTAGCATTAGTTACATCAGTTATTATTATTACATTAGTTACGTAGCATTTTTTTATTTTTCCTTGAAAGTATAATCATTATCTAGAATTCAGGTTCGTTTAAGTTTTCATTTAAATATCTGTTTGAAACTGATATTGATCTATGCATTGACATTTTAGATAAAATATGTTGAATTGTTGCATTAAATGGTTTAAGATGTGGAGTGGAGATGAGGAAACAGTTAACGGTTTTGGTGAGTGAGATCTCATGCTTCAATATAGGCGTACAAAGCAGGTTTTTTATATTAAATATCTTTGAATTTTTAAAATACAATATTTTTCAATAAAATCGTTTAAAAACAATTAATTATAATGAGTGAAAATATAATGAGTGTATTAGTAATAATTATAATTAGTAATTTGTTTCTTATTGTCGCCCTGTATTTTTGTATGCTATAGATACAACATAATACAAATAAGGAAAAGAAATTCAAGATACAGCCCTCTTATACAAACCATAGGTGATGCTCCAGTAGATTCGCACATAATTATGCTTGTCCATTTTGAAATCTACAATCTTGTTGTGTTAAATTATTCAAATGATGCATTTTAATAGCATACAGCTGCAGACAAATACGAGATGTATTTTTTTTCCTTTTGCTTATTGACGATCTCCTACATGCCTGCAGTTACATTCAGCTAACAGTTGTGCTGATTACTTTCTGTTAAATATGTTCCTGTGCATGGATGTTCAGGCAGATTTTAAAGCCAGAAGTCGTAATATTATTCCAACCAGACTTCCCACCACATTCCTTCATCTTTTTCTTCAAGTTGCATCTGTTATACAAATTATTTTATTCCTGGTGTTATAGTGGATTCCTGTTTAATTCTGCTTGCCCATTTTGGAAGTTTGTCCATTAATTCAAATGGTGCTTTTTAGTAGCATACAGCTGCAGACAAGTACGAAATGTCATTTTTTTCTATCTGAGAAACTCGTACTTGTCTGCAGTTACATATAGCTGATGTGCCTATTACATTTTCTTATATAATATGTGTTCTGTAGCTGCAAAGGTGGCCGTCTCCACTTTTCAAAAATGCGTTTTTTGAAAGATTATGAGTCCATTTAAGCTTCTTAGTATCACACCATCATAAATTGCTTACTAGAACACATTGCGTAAACTCTTCAAATGCCATACAGTTTATTTTTTAAATTTCATTTTGACTAGATGCGACAGAAAATCCACTTTTCTCAAAGCATTTCTTATTTAGAAATGGCCACTTTTGCAGCTACACCACACATATCTTCCTGTAAATTTATGTGCAGGTAAAGAATCATATTAGAAATCTTAACAATATTTTCCCCAGATACGCCAACACATTCCTTCATATTTTTCTTCAAGTTACAAAGCATGGAATTCTCTGCAATAGAACTACAACATTCAATTAAATTTTAAATAACTGAAAAATTCCAAATAATAGCAAATAATTAAAACAGATATGCTTAGTATGAACCTATATTTACATTATGCTATGATTATAACGTAATACTTTTGACAAAAATAAATCACAACATTATGTTTTTGAGCAAATAAGGCCACAATAGTATACCTTTCATATAATACATTTTTCATTCATTTTTTGCAGTCGTTTTCCTAAAAATATCATAGAATTTCGTTTCTTCCTTTTGAAATCTTCCAAACTGGCAAATCCGCAAATTCAACTGATGCTTTTATGTAGCATGAAGCAGCAAACAAATACCAGCTGTCATTTTGTTTTCTATATGACTAGCCGATACTCTTCTGCCGACACATACTTCTGAAGTGCTCAGGAATTCCATATGAAGATACCCCAATGCGTTGTCATGCAGTTATTTGAGCTTTTATAATATAAATCTTAGATATGTGTCCTAACAGTTTTTGTCCTTTTCTTCAGGCTATGGTGCTCATAATTTAAAACCTTTGAACATACTAACCATTTCTTCTTATTCTATTAAGATTTGTGAAATATTAATCGCATAATACCTATTCAAATTTACCTTCCAAATGCTACTTTTTGTAAATTCTAAGAAAACTATTTTTCCCCAAGAAAAATCATAAAAGAACATTAATACATTCTAAGGCTATGCGCATACATGCAATTATTAATCGGGCAACAGTTTAGTTGCATGTTAAAAGACCATGGGCTCAAGTTAGAGTGCGCATACATGCAACTTTATAGATCGGCAACTAAACAGTCGTAAAACCACAGCGATCGTCTTTTGATTAAAGAATCGCACAACTATCGTAAAGTACATGGGTTTCTACTGGAGAGCGCATACATTCAACTAAACAGTTGCTCTGCTCTGTTCATTCAAGGGGTGAAGGTCACAAAGCGAGCTCAGAAATTGGCGCGTTAACTAGACGGGGCGTTTTAAAGAAGCGCGTGCGCTATTCTTAAAATAATTTAGCTCTAAAAATGGCTGAGATTATTAGGATTGATATGGAATTATTGATTGAGTGTATAGAAAGAAGGAGTGCGCTATATTTATTATCAGTTATTACTTTTAAAATAAATAATAAATTTGCATACTTTTAATGATTGTTACTCCATTTTTATTAATAATGCATGTGTTTTATTACATAATTTTAATTAGCTCAATTGGTATGTTATTAGTTGATATTTCAGATGCTTTGAAATCAGTAGTTTTAATTTTATCCTTTATATTATTTATCTCTCTTTGACAACATCCCTTTTTCTCAACTAAGCGATGAATCAGATATCATTGAATATGACTTTTTAAAAGACTTCAATGAAAACGTAGTCATTTTACGTTTCAAAATTTGAGTGAAAAAAAATTTTGAGTCACAAGAGAAGCTGTCACTTGGGCAAACTTAATCTAACTCATGTGACCTGTGCTATAAACATTTGAAAACTATGAAACATTTTTTTTAACATTTGTTAAATATGAAACATTTATTTACTCAATATATTTCAATAATAGACAAAATATTTTAATTATAGTGATGTGCGCTTTTTGGAATGAGCTAGTGATATTTAGAATCGTGTCGCATTCTATGTTTTTCGTATTCATTGTGTACTAGCCATCTTCGGCGACTAGCTTGCTCACCGGGAATATAATTTCAATGGAATCTCTTATGCATAATTTAATATACATGGTTCCCTTAACAATTTCAAATTGTGATAGACATTTAATCCATGTTCTTTCAGTAGATTTACACCTGTTCTGTTCATTGTCTGCATGAACGTCCCTAATAGAGTCAAGTGACTGGTTGTGTCATGCAACATCAAACTGCACATTGTTGGCATCAACTTCACTCTTATTCCTCTTGCAAAATATATATTAGATTTTAACTTTAAAATGGCGCGGCACATTTTACTTCCAGCCTCATATTAACTGGATGAAAATGTGCTGATTAAAACATAGCATTAAACATTAAGATATTGCCTTATTTTTCAACAATGATGGAGAAACACGCAATTAAATGTTTGTTTAAACAATGAAAACGGTTTGAATTGCGTTGCAACAATGAAGAGTATTGTAGTAAATTATGCCAAAAAATATTTTTAAAAATTCATTAAAATTAGAGAAAATATTGTACGGCAACTTAATTGATATCATTGAAAAGGTAATTTTTTGCACTTTCAAGATGGCGTTATGCTGTAATATTTTCGGAAGTTATAAAGGAAAAACGCCAAAATTTCGCTTAATATTTAATTAAAATTTTTAAAAAGGGCTCCGAGGTGCACATTCCCACCCTCCAAAGTATGTTTGTGCCAAATTTAGTGGCTCTAAGTCCAGTGGTCTGACCTGTAGAGCGCCAACACACACACACACACATTCTCCTTTATTATCAGTAGAGTAGTAGTCGGCTACTTTACTCTGAAAAAACTGATGTACTTTGATAAATTGTTCCGCGATCTATTTGTAAATTGAATATAGATATCAAATTCGAATTTGGTTAATTTGAAACTGAGGGATCCACAATGAAAATTAGATGTATCCAAAAGTTCGAATTAAGAAAAATTGGGTTTAAAAACAAACACAAGAGATAAAGATTTATTTTAAAGTTTTAATGAATATTACGTAATTAATTAATAAACAGTAAATAATTTCGATGTATAAAGCAATATTAGTTATTCCAATAAATAAAAAAGCAATTTAAATAAAGAAATATATGTACAGCACCTAGAGTGCAAAAATTGAGTAATTATTTTTTAATTAAATACATAGAAGAGGAGCTAAGAGCGAGTTCTTGAGTTAATTATAGGGCCTTAAAGATAATTCGCTGGCACTTAAAAGATACGGACGTATTTAACTAACGAAAACAATTCAGAAATGAGCACGATTTCAGTTTTGACCTAAAATTAACCTAATAAATTCGAATTATAGGCTTATGTACAGAACTCGCCTATTACTAGTAATGATCATCAAAGCATTTGATAAAGAAAGAAATCAATGAAAACGAAAGTTCACCATCCAGTCTAATCATTGAAATGATAGCTTCGTGAGCTGAAAATGAATTTGAGAAAAACTAAATTGTATCACTATAAAAAAAATCATTTTGGAGCTCGCAGCGCGTGCGCAGTGCGTGAAAAGACAGCCAGAGCATCCAAAAATGGAGAATCGAAAGAGATTAAAAATCGCATGTATGCGCACCCGTCGCAACTAAACAGTTTAGTCGCCGTGAAATCGCGCGGTGCAGGCAATCCGACTAAACTGTTTAGTTGCTGAAGGAATTGCCTGTATGCGCTTAGCCTAAGCGAAGGACTACATACCTTCCGATATTTAAAGTGTTTTCCTGTTTTGCAGTTGTATTCTTCTGTACTCAAAGCCTCGTTAAATGATTTAATTCAATGTATTTTACTTATTAATAATAAAAATTTTGTTGGGAACATATTTGCTTACTATCATGTCATCAGCAAACATTCTTCAAAATTTTTTTAGCAAAATTTCTATATGCAATATTGTTTTACTTTAGTAATAATAAACATACGATTTTTTTAACCCTCCGTTACACATGGGCAGTCTCTCATATCGCTTCGACATATGTTGCGTTCCTTTTTAAAATCATTTAGCAAAAGCTTGTGCCCTTTTAGCTATCTTCATAACCTTCGAGAAGTGTGGATTAAGAAAGACAATCATTCAATTTGTTTTCAATTTTCCATCGATATAGGCCAAAAGCCACAATTCCGATTTCTCATATCGCCATTTCCAAAGTCGTAAATTTTATCTTTCTTTATTTTTTATTTACACATTTTAAGTTGTTATTTTTGTAATTATCAAATATAAATGGATATGACTCGGCAAATGATTTCCCTATGTAAACTGTGAACGATTGTGTTAAATCGACGCGATAGATACTAGTAACTTTTTTCCCGAGTTTCACAGCTGTACGATGTAAAGTATAATTTTTGAGAAGAGAAAAACTTACTACAAATATGGCAAATGCTTTTGTAACACTGGGCAGTGGAGGATTTTCATAATATGAGGCAAAAATGTAAAATTGTGTTGGGGTCCCTCCTGATACCCTGTGGCAGAAATTTTCCGTCGGCTTATCAGTGCGATGTACGTCGAAGAGAAATTTAGGCCCCTCAGGGTATCCAGGAAAGTGGCAAGCGCCTCTAGTATCTGTGCGAAAACCCGCCACTGACACTGAGGAATTAAAATATGAAGTCTATTTTAGGTATTTAGTTACACCGATTAAAGATTAAGATACTATGGATAAGAAAAGCATGCAATCTGAGAGTTCCCCGCGCCTAATATGAGGCGTATAGTAACTATGCCTAACCAGCGGGAGTGGCCTCCACGAAACTTTCTCGCATACGACTAACACGAGTGGGGGGAAAAAACTTCGCTCCAGAAAACGTGCGGTATTCCCTAAGGTGGGGTAAACGCTCCAGCATTCGCGCCGTTTTTTCCGTCGTAGAATGGGGAGAAAACCGAATACGCAATTTCAATGCCTTTTTTAAACCGATTTCAACGATAATTAGAGAAAAATCTAAAATTAGCATTTCAAGGCTGCATAAAAAATCTTATTTACCTAAGTCATTTCTTTTAGAAGATATCGTTTTCAGAAGTATACGATTTTACAGACAGACAGACAGACAGTCAACCCTTTGACGGATTTGGCTCAAAAATTGACATGGACCTACTTTCTTATGATAAAACTGAATACCAAATTCTATCCATCTATTAAAGTTTTTGAGTTATAGTGTTCACTTGAAAGCGGACAGGTAGACATATTTCCCTTTGACGGATTTTGTCCCAAATTTGATAGAAATCTACAAATTGTTTGTCAAGCTCACATAACAAATTTCATCCTTGTAGCTTTAATAGTTTTCGAGTTATCGTGTTCGCAGACAGATATAATTCCAAAATTGTGTTTTTCGGACTCGAGGAGGTCTAAAATGTGGAGATTCGTCGAAATCTCGAAATCGAATTTTTTGACGATTACAATACTTTCTCTTTGTATGTGTGTTGTTGGCTCTCCAAAACCTCGGCGAGATTTGTTAAACTTTTTCAGTATAAAATCTTCATATTTTTTATCTCTTCTAATATTGCTATGCCCACCTGTAGATCAAAGACTTTACAGACCGTCTGCCTGCATTTGAGAGTGGCAATGTTTATATGTTATCTGACTGTAAGCATCTCTTAGAACTTTGAATTTTATCACCGAAAAGATTCAGGTGAGAGCATAAATGACATTTAGAAATTAATGATCTGCCCAAGATTTCCAGTTTTGAAAGGGGGAAGGAAGAATCAGCAATTGAGTTTTCTATTGAGATTTACCACGGTTTTTTGTTGTCAAGATATTACATTTAATTTTCAAGAAGAAAAAGAAAGGACACTTGAGTTTTTTGTCAATTTATTTCCCAGCTACGGCTAGGCTATTTTTGTTCCGTACTCCTTGTCTCCTAGTTAATGCTTAGGGGAATCTACTGTTTGGTCTTTAGTATTCTTTTAAGGTTTGATCTGTAGTTTACAGCATCCTCTAGTTGGCCGAATCGGTTTTTGTGCATTCTTATTGCTTAGTTTGCAAGCAAGTAACTCAATTTTTTAAGTCTCCAGGTTAAATATTCTTCTAATTTCATTGATTTCACTTTATACCAAAAAGGACTGTATGCCCAATATAAAATCTCATTTCTTAGCTTTGAGAGATACAATACCAAAATAGTTGACTTATGAGGGATAAAGATTCATTTTTTATAAAAATTAAATAATTTGAATATATAAAAATTCGGATATGAAATTAATTATATGTTTAGAAATATTTATTAGTGTGATAAATTGTTTTCAGTCATAAGAAGAAATAAAACTCCTGTAAGGTATATGGAATCGCCGATATTCATCTTAAATAAGTTAAATTTTCGATAGTTAAGTAACTACTAGCAGAAGAGAAATATAGGTGCCAGGAAGAAAGCCTTAATTGTTCCCGTGTGAGACCCTAATGATCTTCTCTTTACAAAATAAATCTACCTTTCCATAAAAAAATTTTTAGGGCCCTTTTTGTTCTGGTCAGATTTATTCCTTGAGTTTCAAATGTCCACTGTACTTGTTATTTTTTTACCTTTCGAAATAAATCTTCTTTTTCTGCCCAACAGAACGTATAGTTTGGCTATTTCTGCCATGAGTTTGATGATACCTTATAAGTATTTCAACAACTTTGATCAAAATTTAATATATATGGTCATATTACATGAACCTTAGTTATAAAGGAGAATGAAAAATTTTTAAAATAAATTAAAAAGAAATGAAAATAAATATATATTTTTTATCAGAGTACCTATTTAATTTTTTTGCAACCACAACTAAATGCACATAAGGGAGGAAAGACAATGATCATTTTCCTTTGATACAAACCATAGGCTATCCACTGGGTAGAATTTCGGCTGTTCGTTATGAAATCTTCAGTCTTGATGAATACTGCGGATGATTTTTTTGTAGCATGAGGCGGCTGACAAGTATCAAATGTCATTTTTTTCAATACGACCATCTGATACTTGTCAGCCGACACAAACTTCTGCATTACCAATTGCATCATACTAAAGACTTTCCCAAATTTTGAAAAGTGTGTAGAGGATTCTTTACAGGAATTGTAATTCACGTCAGGTATCCCACTGTAGCAGTATTGCAATTTGTTAAGTCACTAGAGCTATCGTGTAAAAGAAATCATTAATTAACTAAAACTTAACACTAAACACATAATAAAAACTAAATAAC
>BGPR01000826.1:295668-329363 GCA_013235015.1 Araneus ventricosus | reverse complement strand
ACTAAATAACTAACATAATTAACTAAAACTTAACACTAAACACATAAACTTAACACTTAACACTAACCAACATTAATAAATCGCAGCAAATAACAACATCTCTTAAAAAAGCTCTAAAAGTTGAAGTATTTACAAATCACTTGTAGCGCTGTTTAATCCGAGAAGCTCACACAGTGGTTAGTGACGCAAATTGCCACCACGAAAACGAGGGTCGGCTATGAGATGACCATAGGATCAAGACGAAACAGTGGTTAGATACTGTGGAGGCGCATGCGAGGGAACATCTTCAGGTTATATGATATCGCCTAATATATAGGCTGGTGTGAGTCTATCCACTGATACTGTCCGCTTTTGACCATGCACATTCAGAGTGAATACCTTATCTGTCCTAAATAAAACTTTGTACAGTCCATCATAGGATTGCTCAAGTGGTCGACGCGCAGTATCTCATCCGGGTCCCCACTCTACCCGTATTGTAATGTGTAAGTCACTAGAGCTATCTTGTAAAAAAAGAGAACTTTTTAACTAAAAACTTAACACTAAACACATACTAACGAACATTAATAAATCGCAGCAAATAACAGCATATTTAAGGAAAACTCTAGAAGAAGCAGTTGAAGTATTTGCAAGTCAGTTGAAGCGCTGTTTAACCGGAGAAACCGGTAATCTCTTACAGCAGTTAGTGATATAAATCGCCACAAAACTATATTCTATTATATTTCTTTGTGTTAAAAGCCACTCAGCAGTAAAGTTACTGTATTAGGATGATCGATGACTTTTTAGACTAAATTCCCATTTTCAAGCAACACAAGGTGATAGGTTGTAATTTTTAAACATGGGTATGCGATGAGGACGACAACTGAACCTTCCGATGTACTAAAGATGTTTGGCAGGAGGTAGAATTAATGTGCATTAGGCTAACATGTACGCCGCATCGTTCATGGAATAGGGCATTGAACATTGAACTCGATGCTAGATTATTACCGGCTCATCGTTTTACATAATTATTGTATGTAGAATGCTCTTGAACATAATAATCATTTTATATGCTCCAATCAAAATCAAAAACACAAATTTCACTATATTAGTACACTTTTAAAAGAACGGGGAACAGCTTATAATAATTTCAATGACTTTACATAAACATTTTTATAGATAATATGTTTTCTAACTTTCGATATCAACAACAAAATGCAAGTTGTGAAAATAAGACCACAATAGAGTAGCTTTCATACGAACCATAGGCGTTTCTTCATTAAAATCTTGCAGAGGTTTTGTTGTGCATCTTGATATCTCTAATATTGATGTATAAGCCAATGTAACTGATGTTTACATGTAGCATACGGCGGCAGATAAATATGAAATGTCATTTATTTTTCATTGTGACGATCGCATATTCATCTGCCGTTGCATATTACTAAAGAACTTATTTATTTCTCACTATTCGTTATCTTCCAATACTTTAAAGTGCTTAAATCCTTCCTAAAATAAGTTTCTTTATTATCAGATTTTATCCTTAATATGCTACAACTATAAAAATACAAATTAGGAAAAAGAGAAGTCAAGAAATTTCTTGTACAAACCATGAACATTTGTTCGGTACGATAAAGCACAATTTTGCTAGTCCGTTTTAAACGCTTTCTTCTTAATGTCTGGATAAAATTGTTGTTTTCATGTAGCATGTGGCCGCCGACAAGTATCAGATATCATTTATTCTCTGTGAATATCCGATACTTGTCGGCAGTTACATACAACTGATGTATTTAATGCTTTCCAATTACTATATTCCAGTACCTTGGTGGGAAATATAGGTCCTCACAAACAAGGAATTATAATTTAAAGCAGGAATGTTGCCGAATTTCTTCTTGATTCTTTACTTCACGTCATGGTACAGACGACTTTGAAAGCTGTAACCAAAGCATTTAGAATATTTTTGAACACTATAACCATTTATTTATTTATTCTTCTTCCCCATCAAAATACTTTTTATTATTTCTTCCCTCAAAAAGTATAAATTAATTTTTAATTTAATGTTTTCCTAAGAAACGCTACTAATGCTAATATAATAATATGAATTATGTGTAAACAATTCGAAATACCTTTAAAAATAGAGATTCTGTCGGAGGATACTGATGAGCTTTCTCTTTTTTTTCACAGATATAAAATAGAGCAATGGCTTGTAAAAAATACTAGTTGGTACTAGTTCCACAAAATTTCAAAACAGTCGAATGTCTTTTTGTTGTCTCGAACCATTTAACCCATTACCATGTGCGCTTTGAGATAGGAAGCATAGGCTTTACTTATTTCTTTTCACTTCTGTTAGCTTTGTATTCAAAAGTAGCTATTTGCATATTGTAAAAGACTATAACAATGACAACTATACAATTTTTTTCAAATCATCGGCATTTTCTTTTAACTCAAAACCATGATGTGAACAAATCCGAACACGAAATCCTTTCACCAAGGCAGTCTTAAGTAATACCACTTCAGACTATAACAGAACCTTCCAGCAGTTTTTAGATCCCTCTAAGCACAGAAAGATTCAAGTAGTTACAACTTATCTATATTTCAGTAATGTCTACCCATTATAAAGGTTTTATTTTATAAGCAAAAAAAAAATTGAGAACTAATGGAAGAAATCACTATAATTTACTAAATGAACACATGAGACCATGTGAAAAAATTAATTTTCTAGCTTATACTACAATCAACTTAATTCGTTAAAGCTGTGATTATTTATTGCGCATTAATAATCATGTGATAGTCAATTATTTTTTATCAACATATAATAACAAACAATGCTTAAAAACTAATAAATCCTATAATAAATTTTTGCAGTGTAGGGATTAAATATATTTTATGTCTTCCAGAAGAATTATGTTATAAATAATTTCCATAATTTACTTTTATTACAAATACTTGTGCATCTTATTTTATGAAGAGCTCTAGTTTCTTTCAAAATAACTGCTATAGCGAGAGGATAAATAATTTTTATTGCGTTAAAAAGAGTATCCAGTGGTGATTTATTCGGTATTAAAATTAATCTAGCGAACATTTCAAAAGATTATTTTCAGATTAATTGAAACAATAAACGTTTGAAAGTTTTTCTTTCTCTTTCCAAATAAACGAAGTTTAAGAGTATGGAAGGATGAAAACGAAGACGTTTTAATTTCGCATATAAAATAAGTCTTTAATCATAAGAAAAAAATAATTGCTTTTTGTCTACTTGATCCCGAAACAATAATTTTAAGTAATATAAAATAACGCATCTGAGTCATTAAGGAAGTTGCTTATCTTAGGAACAAAAATATCAAATTCTATAACTGAAAAAAACTAAGAAAAAGAATAAGATTTATTATCAACGCCAACGCAGATTAAAACTAACGGATTTTTCGTTGCTTAACGACAAATGAGATAAGCTATGCATATAATATTCGTAAATAGTTTGTCGAAATTCATGATGCCCAGCTGTTGCTTAAAGAAAAAGAATTATTTTTACTTCGATATTATATGTTGATATGCAAATATATACACGGTTATAAAAGACTTCTAACGAGACCAGTGGCGGCTTGTGCATTGTATCCGTGGGGTTGCTGTGACCTATCCTACCTACATTGCGACTGATACCTTTCGGCATAACTTAAATTTTGACTTTTTTAACTAATTTTGATTATTTAAATTATTATTCAATAAAAATAATAATAAAAGTTTTGATTAGATATAGGTAAGTGTTAACTAAGGAACTAATAATTTTTAATCAATTTAAATTAAAAATAAAGCTTCAAAATATATGTTTTCGATTATTTTTCTTGTATTCCTTACTCTTGTTTATGAAAATTCATTGAACTGCGGCTGAACAATAAAAAATCAGGAAACTGTAAGGTTAAAATCAATACACATGTTGGAACGTTATTTTCGTGTTTTTTACAAGAAAAATTATTAGTGCATCGTTTAATTAATTTACATTTATCAATAATTATGTTTCATTTTTTCATTTATTTCGAATTTCAGGCTCGTGAAAGAATTTTCTGAAACAAAAAACACCTATAGCCGCTTCTACCGTCTTTGAAAGAGAAAGTGGTGCTGTATATGAGACAGTAACTTCCTCCTGTCCAAGCTGTGTGTTTAGTTTCTGCGCATGCGCAACGGCAGAAGTTGATACTTTTCATTCGACAGCACTTCCCTTCTCACATCGTACAGTAGAATAACTGCTCTTTGTTATTGCGCTTGCGCAGTGGTCGAAATCGGTACGTTATGCAAATTTTCGCTCTGCCATTTTTCGCTGCTTTTTTCCTGAGTATTGAAAGCTATAAAAGAAATGTTAAAAAAGATGTATTTAGATGCCGCATACAAAATTAAATAAATTAGTAATTATATTTTGCACACTGAAAAGTTGAGGGTGTTGTATTTCCGCATTGACTATGTGCTATCCGCCCCTGAAACAAAAGCTAAATAAACACGAACAATATTTTGAACAATCAAAGCAAAATACAGCAAAATAATATAGAGAGAATTGGTTCTAAACAAGAAAAATAGTCTGAAATTAGACGTTCTATCAGATGAATAATTCGACAGCAATGAAAAACAAGAAAAAAAATCAGATGATTTTCTAAAAGTGCTAAAGCGTCAATTAAAAATAGTTAATAACGATCTCATAAATGATTCTTAGGTTAAACTTCAAATTTGAGGAAAATACAGTGCTTTTAATGTTTCAAGCGACAAATCGCCAAATTTATCTTTAGAGTTAACACGATTAAGACCTAAGAGTTGTTAACCGTCTCAACATTTGGCAATATTCTCTCTAACTTGGAGACGGGCTGTACCGCGTTTTCAAAATCTAACTTACTAAAGTAGTAAAAAATAAATATAATTATTAAAACAAAAAATACAACATGCAGACGATTATTGATTATCAGGTTCAATTTTAAACCGTTAATTCTGGTGCCAGATTATTTAAGATAGTATATGTGCATAATAAAGTCTTGTCAATCAACAATTTATTAAAACATTTCTTAGGAAAACTCAAAAATTTCCAAGGACACGTTCGATAATTAAAAAATCTAATTCTTTACTATATGTGTATTGATAGTTTAATTATTATAAAAAGATTTAATGAAAAATTTAAACACATTGCTTGCGTTTACGTTGTTTTGCATTGTTTGCTTGCATAATTTTCCTCATCAGTTTGTCATGCATTCAGAAAATTATTTAAGATGAATCTGCAGACTGCAAAAGAAAGGTACGAAAAACTAACTGGATGAAGACCGATCGAAAGTAAACTAACGCGGAGTTTATACTTCATTTCAGTTGGAGTGTGTTCTTTACATAAACTTCTCCCACTCAACAGATTTAATATACCTTCCCATGTCCATAATTTTGAGATCGACAAATGCTCGTCATCGCAAGAGTTAACGAGAAGCAGATTAAGAAAAACAATTGACAAAAAAGTATACATTATATGCTTTACTACAGGAGAATCCGTCTGGGAAAGTGTTTTTCCAACGGGGTCTAAAAGGCCTCATATATCCATAAAAGCTCACGTCAACCATATAATCAATATACACTTCTATACTTCATAGAATATTTTCCAGACGTTAATGGACCAAAGAAGTGACATTAAGCATTATTTTATGCGTTATGAAGATTTTCTGACCACACTCCTGTGGTTTACAACAGGAATGTTTAGTCATTGAGTCCTACATTAATCTAAATTGACAGTAATAAATGGCAACTGAATTTCAAGTTTCTGCATGGAGCATGTTGAAAGCAAATAGGTGTCGCATTACCGATAAATATATATCTTCTCATCAGAGGATTTTTTAAAAAAACATGATGTTGAACAACCTTTTCCTTTCGACTTCAAAATATGGCACTGCTTCCAAATTTGAAGTGTTTTCAAGCGATAACAGGCCAAATTTAGAATTAGATTTAATATGGTTAAGATCTAATGGCTAGCGGTTATTTTAAAGGTTGGCAAAATTATCAGGAATTTAGCGAAGGGACAGTACTCTAATCTGAAACATAACGAATTATTTTTAAACATATCAGGTCCACTTTCGGTATTATATAATTGAACCTAATGATTCTCCATGTAGCTTTACCTATTATTGTTAATTTAAATTGTCACACAGAAATAAATTATTATTTCAATAATTGAAGGATGTCAGAAAAGCTTGTTCATTCAGTACACAATGAATCAGATTTTAAAACTCTGTAAGTTGCAATCAGTTTTGACATCTTAGAACAGGACAAGCAGTGTGGATCAAAATCAAAATCCAGATAATCAAGGTCAGAAATTATTAAAAAAAATTATACTGGAAAAGTTTGCATATATCTAATATACTTTCTTCAATAAAAAGTTAGAAACTGAGAATTCATATTACCTCTCAGATACTTTCATCACTTCGTAAACAAGCGCTGAATTCTTTTCCTCTATTTTTTCTGTCTCTTTACATTAGAACATAATATATGCTTTTTAAATGCGTTAATAACTTTCCCAAATGTTATATTTCCAATAATGTTGGAAATTTATGCACGCTCTCTGAGATATATTCAAAAGGAAAACGGTGTTTTCAAATCTTTAGGAAATTTGTAATCTGCAAATTGTGTGATAAAGTCCTATTGTTCAGTTTCCACCTACCACGAGATAGCAGATTTTTATCTTTAAACGGTGTGAAACACGTGTATTTTGATTGTCTGCATCGTGGCACTTTTCTATTACTTTTTTTAACGTAGGACTATGTTCCTCCCCTTGGGGTCTCAGGAAGGCAATTGGTTCACACGCCAAAACGCCAAAAAGCTTGGTATGGGAGATCCTCTATATCTCGGTAACTACATATGTTGAAAACATATCTAATGTCTTATTTTAGAGATAAAAAGTTACAACAGAAATTACAAAAAATTTAAAATCGGAATTGTAGTTCAGCGACCACTGAGTCGCAAAGTTGGGCAAAAATACGCATGAATTGGTGACACGATCCTCTATATGTAGGTCACTACATATGCTAAAAACACAGATAATGCCTTATTTTAGAGATAAAGGGTAACAACAGAAGTTAAACTTATAAACTTCGAGAAACAAAAGAGTCACGCGAATAAAGTAGTCCTACGCCTTGAATATCAGCGGCTGTTTGAAAAGACAGCCTCCCGTCATTTTTTTGTCTTTATGCCTACCACTTCATAGAATTATCTTATCAATTTTAAAATTCAGTTTAAATTTTTGAATCTCAAACAATGATTTTTTCATTGATGATTGGTTGAGTGCTATGAAATTTTCCTTCATTTCCACAAGTTTTGAAAATTTATTTTTAATCGTAGTTTTTTGTTACATATCTTTCTATTTTTGTAATCGTTTCTTTCTCATTATCTTAAAACATTTCAGCATTTGTTTGCTCATTGTGACAAGAAATGGATGGTGTAGCCAGCGAATTCATCGAAATTCAACAACTATACCAACAAGTTGGCCGTCGATAGCACAAACGACATATATTTAACTGTCACTACAATAAGACAGTTATGAGTTTGACGAAGTTCTAATCTCTAAACTGATTGTTTTATACCCTTGTCATTTGCAATCCCCCATGAGTGATGGAAAAAATATAATAAAAAAATTATTATAAAAATATTAAAAATATTTTTATAACAATATAAAATTTTGTATATAATTGTTTATAAAAAAATTAATTACAATTTTTAAAAAAATAATTAAACTTTAATTATTTTTTTATTTAAACATTTAATCATTTAAATAAAAAGTTCATTAAGAATAAAGATCCAGATAATTATTTTACAGTAAATTATTTTTTACAGTATTTTGAAATTTGCAAAACTGTTCGTTACTCTAGCGTAATAATTGATTTTATTATATTGGCTTCAAAATCCAGTATTATTTGTTATTTTGCTACTTTAGTCGTCAATATTGTCACGTCTCTGTTTGAGAACTTGAATGATTCTTGAAACATTTTTGTATTTTTATTTTTGTATCTAACTATGTAAATAATTACCAATTTACTTTTCCGTGAGTGATAGTATGCTGTTTTTACTTTTCGAACTGTAAATAAAATCAGTAGAATTTTGGTAGAGTTGGGTGATGAATGTCGCTGTAATAGCTGCCTTCGTTGATGTATGTAATTGAATTATTTACTAACATGTATTAGTTAATTAGTTAGAATATTTTGTATTCCCACTAGTAGTTTTCGACAGACAGTGGAATTTGACTAATGGGATGCGTTTCTTAAAGTTTAATTTTGAATATAAGAAAATTTAGAATGAATTCAGGTATTTTGCTACGTTTATTAACTTTTAATTAAATGTTAGAACCAGAATGATAACTATCATAAAAATTGGGGAAAAAATACATTTTGAAATCTTGCCCAATTCATAAATGATGATTGCTCACATTATTTCTTTACAAGCTCTGCTGGGAAACAAACTTCAAAGTTTGGATTTTCTGCCTATGTATTCAATAGATAAACAGCTGCTCTCTATTTCTAGGTTAAAACCGGTTCCGTAGACTTAGAACGGAGATTTTGTAACGTTTACGATCAAATAATTTTAAAATTTTTATCATAGTAGAAATTATTATTTATAACAATTAAATTACTTTTTATTATATTTTAACTATGATTCAAGTATCATATGAATGAACAGGGTTTTTTGTATAATGATTTGTATAAAAATGAATAGTAGTTTAATTAAGAATGTGTATAACTTGTTGATATAATTTGAAATTTTAATTTTAAAAATTATTTTGAATGGTGAAAAAACAGATTCTGGACCGAACCCTGACCACGCTGTCGATAGGCTACCACGATTCGACCCATGCTCACCCCTTATAAACAGTGACAGCTTACTAGAATATAAACTATGCTGAAAGTATGTAGGCTATTTTATTGGAATTGTTTGGCTATTGCGTTCAGTTTAGTTTAGTTATTAACGCCCCGTTTTGGAGCAACACGAGGGCTATTTTGGGACGGACGTCGAAATTTTGAACCTCGGTCGGATGACGAGGACAACACCTGAGCTGGCACTTGGCACCTGGCACCCCCCCTCTCGAAGCTTCCGCCCCACACCAGCGGGAGGACGTTTGGCCCCCTACGTTTGATTTAGCGTAACAGGCCCAATACATGACAGATCTTCAGTGGGATCGGGTTTTGAATCTGGAACCCTCAGGCCCCAATGCCGAGACTTTACAACTCTCTCAGAGTAGACTATTAATGTACCAAGTCTCATCTTGAAGTCAATCTCCCAAGTCGTGACCTCCCCTTGTTATTATTTCTTTATTCCATATTGTTTACTCAGAAATGCAAATGTATAAAATCAATTGAAAAGCCATGTTTTAACTAAAAAGAGACAGTTCATACTCATCAATAATTTTTAAAGAAAGCGAAAATGACATTCTTCGTAGCCTAGCTGATGTCTCAGTTTCTGTGGATGATTTGAATTGTTTATCACTTGTAAACTTTTGCGTAGAATTTTTTTTTATCTGCCATTGTTCATATTCCGCATCAAATTTCATGAAAACAATTTTCTGTGTCATTTTTGTCAGAAAACTCCCCCTTTTGTTGTGATATCTTAACAGTCCCGAATGGTTTGAATTTTCGTTATCAATAGCAATTTTGACTCTTTATCTCTCATTTCATACTAAATTTCTTTTGTTATTCATTATCATCAGCTTTCGGAAAACAAGGAAAGAAGTTTCTTTCATTCTTAAAGCTTTTTTTTTGAACGTAATAACCTAGTTCTGTAATAACCTAGAAAATGCACTGGTATTGCCACAATACAAAGAAAGCGTAACATAATGACAAAATTTAAGTCAGCACTTGTTAAAGGAAAGAAATGAGTTATATATTCGAAAAGTTAAAATATTGCAATAATATAAACACGACAGAAAAATCGAAGTATATACACACTAAAAATCTCTGCTGAATTCTATAGAAAATTCAGTAACTGTGTTTATTTTACATCAAATTTGAATAGGAAATGACAGGAAATTGGATAGAATTAACGTTTAATTTTAATGAATTTCAAACCACGTTACTGTATGTATTGAAATGCAAGTTAGTACGACATAGTTTTCTTTCTACACCAAATTTTTTATTTGATGCATTCTTGTATATAAGCAAGCTGATTTACAAAGTAGAATGACAGGAAGAATTAATTTGTTTTTTTCAGTATAACAATCTCCGGCATATTAAAAGATAAGTGATAGTAAATCATTTCAGTTTTGTATACCAACTTGAACGCCAGTAATTTTTTTCCAATTTGTTTCGAAGTATTCACTTCCTCAGAAAAACTCGCCTCCTTCTTCAAAACATCCTGGATTTTTGCAGCCACTGGTATATTTATGGCATAAATAAGCTTGCACAATGAGAAAAAAAAGATAATTTCCTCAATTCATTCAATATAATTTGGTTAAGTAATTCTTTTGAAACATATTTGTTTTCACTTTCTTTCAATATCACTTTCCTCTAATGGAAAAAAGGAATGAAACAAAGACGGTTATGTTTGCTATACGTCAGCACATTCTTCTTATTTTCAGCTAATCTCAAAATAAAGTATAAACGAAGATGAGTTTGTGAAGTCAAGATGATATCAACTGTTGATGCTTAGATATTATCCACATAGTCAAAAAGCGAATAATTTTTTAATATATGTTGTTGCTTTCCTTCCGTACAAAGCATTTTTATCTTTATAATTAAAGAAAACTCAAGTTGGTAATACATGAAAAGCTAAGGAATCAGTGAAAGTCATAATACATTTTTCAAAGTGTTTTATAACTGCAGAGATATATTAAAAGAAATGAAAGAACTTTCGTTTTAAATTTAGAGACTATTTTATAGAATATCTGATAATGGTGCATAAGGGGACATACGACTCTTAAACCTCGAAAAAGTGCGGGGAAACTGTCAAATTCGATACATTATATCTCTGAAACAATGCAATTCACAAAATCATTTTTTTCTGGAAAAATATCTATTCTTTTTCTTATAGTACACACATTTTCGAACCTTTATATTGGTATGGACTTTCTTGACTGAGTAATAAATATGGATATTATTTTTGGAGAAAAATGAGAAAGTCATCTTGCGCGCAAGATTACGGATAAAATATTTATCTAAACACAATATTTTGGTTATCTAAGTAATCCAAACATTCTGTTTAAGAAACTGAACTTCAATTTATTAACATTTAAATTTAATTTCTATTTCATATGCCAATTTTTTAAAAAAAATGTTAAAATTTCAACTTTTCTAACCCCCAAAATCTTCTTTGGAGAAAATATGCGCAAAAATGTGGTTCAATTTGTAGAAAATGGCACAATATATATTTAGTAAAAATATTTAATGGCTCTTGAGATATCGTGCGCGCAATATCAAAAAGACACATTTTGAGGTATAGGGCTTAAAACATAAGGCCATAATCAATGTTTACGTTGACTCACTGATACAGTTGCCTATAACTTTCATAATTATGGGAATTTTTTAATGCGGGTTGTTTTAAATTTTTCAGAAAAGACAGGGAAATAATATATATTTTTTTCATAAAATCCAAAATTTTCGAGGTTTAACAGTCGTATGTCCCTTAAACTAATTTCTGTTCAATTGCATGCTTAACGAAAAAGCATTCTTACCCATTTCAGAGGGTTCTGAATTGAGCTGTACTTCTCCAAATAAGGCAACAATTAAGGTATGGATTTAAACATTATTTCAGGCAAAAATTAAACTGAAGCGAGAAGAAAATTTTCGAAAAATAATTTCGCCCTTATTTGATGGAAAGTAACGAAATATAAAATGCATGGAATCTCATCAGCGAGGGATGAGCAATAAAAGGTGGTAAAAAATTTAAAATGATATACTGCACACATCTTGGGTGGATGGTAATAAATAACAAATAATAAAATATATAAGCATAGAAACATAAATAATATATATAATAAAAGGAAACATCGGTAATAAATAAATAAACATACATAAAAATGCAAAAAAAATAAATAATTTTTAAAAAGAAATAATGTGAAAGAAAGGAAAAATAGATATTCTTAAGAAAATAGATATTCTTAAGAAAATAGATATTCTTAATACATACAACACACTCAAGAAGAAAGAGGTTACATGAGAAGAGTACGAAACAGGAGGTGGACACAAAATCATGCAGAAAAAAATCCGAAATCTCTAGCAGAATTTAAAAGGAAAAAAACGATGTCTATAATACAATTAAAAATGAAAAAGGTTTAGTGTGTCATTTGCTGAGAAATTCTTTTGCATATGGAATCGTTAATTTGAAAAATTTCTCCTGATTTCTAAAAATTGCCTTTTTATTAAATGATAATTTATTCTCTTTGAAAATTATCTGCAGGTTTATTAAGATGAATTTGTTTTTATTTAAATGCAGTCAAAAATATAATCTGCTTCCTTTACTTTCCAGCAAATATAGAGTGATGAATACGAAATTTTAAAGCATTTACTGTTGAGAAAGAGAAAGCTCTGCATCAGCAATGTTTATGAACGTTAGATTTTCTGTAATCCATCATCTATTTCTTCAGGTTTATGAAAGGATATAATAAAAACTGACTCTAGCAAGCCAAGCAAAGTATTTGCAGTTAAATGCATAGAACTGCTATTAAAGGAATTTTTTTCCTCTAACAAAATATTCAAGATTTCGAAAATGTTTGGGTCAGGACGGATCTTGCACCTAGTACAAAAATACACGCATTAATGAAGTTATTTGGAAAATATTTTCCTTTATACTCTTGTATTTTGGACAACCAAAACATAGTGGAGGTGGGAGTATAGGAGATGTTCGTAGGAGCTTTTACTGGAGTTTTTTGTGAATAGAGTGTAACCTCTCTCATATTTCTAGACAGACACTAATAGACATCGACAATAATGATCAAAAGCTTCTAAGTTAATTAGTCTCCTTCCACCACCCATGACCTTTATTTACAACCTCCTGGTTCCTTTGTCTCCAAAACGATATCCATCGCTCTAGGAAGGTCATTGCTCCAGCATGTGCCCGAGAAAATAAACCTTAGCAGCGATATATATCAAAAAATCCAATTGAAGAAAATAGATATCAAAGATAGGATAATTTATAATAGGATAATCTATATAGGATAATATATAATATAAAGCAGAAAATACATGTACGACATAGAGTCTGTCGGTCACAAGAACTCCTCCTAAACGATGAACGGTAGCGACATGAAATATGCACATTACATTCGGTGGCTGCATTTCTAGGTCAATTGTGCTATTTTCAACTATATTTATTGCACGGTGCTTTTCCGGTCAGTCAACACAAACACTAAAAAGAAGAGAATTGTACTTTAGATAATGGCAATAAAAACCAAGGTATGAAAGCGCTACTGCTATCGCAGTAGCAATCAATGACGAGGAAGGAAAAATGAGTTTGAGTCACATGGTCACAAATTTAGCCATGTGGCTCAAACTCCGGAGAGAAAAATATGATTTTTTTGCTGCTGGCCGAGGAGGTCAGGCAAAACAGAAGTGGACGAACAAAAATCAAAGAAATATATATAAGCTTCTGCGCCAAAAATTAATTTTAAAATTCTGTAAATTCTGAGTCTTGAAACCCTTTTTATCCCGAGAAACACCTGGTATATCAGCTAGCTAATAATGATTTATAGTAGCTCTTAAGTCATATTTGAAATTTTTCTTACTACTTATCTTTGTGGAAAATAATTTTTAGAAATTCAGTGCATTTTAAAATCTCAAAAATGCTAAAACTTTTCACAAACTGAAATAAGAAATAGTATAAATATATGCAGCGCACATCTAAAATTCTTATATACATACGCTTAGTTTGATTTTTTTTTTTGGGGGGGGGGGAATAAATCCAAAATGTCCTATGTAACTTTACCTTAGAACACCATTTTCCTTTAAAAATAAGGATTGAGACACAATCGCAAAATGCATAATCAACTACGTATGCCTATGCTAGCTTAAATTAAAAATTAGATACACTTTTTATCAGTTTATTTATACAAATATAGAGTTGAACAAGACTGTAATTTTCCTATATAGACTTCTCCGTTTCGATGTACTTCTGAATAGCAAATCTCAAATGAACAAATTAGTCTAAAGTAGTTTTTCTTATGTTTCGCCTAAGGAAAGGCGAAATATCAATTATGAATTACTGTATATAGTAGAATATCAAATTGAAAAAGTGGATGAATCTATTGATTAAAATATCAGATGTCAATAATTTTTTTTAAAAAATTAGATATTAAATAACGAGAAATATAAAACACGACAAACAACACTAATGAATACAGTACGCATGAGTCAATGAACTTTATTTTAAAACATTAATTCCAGGTGGAAAACATGTTTTCAACTTGATTATGCAAGAAGAAATGCTTATTTTTGGAACAATTTAATTAATTGCATAAATAACTTGTAACACACTAGAAATGCAACGAAAAAGCAAGTAATATAAATATAAAATTGTAAATAAATAAATGAATGTATCAAGATAATTTTTTTCTCTTTCTTCTTTTTCAAAGATGATAAATTTTTATTTTCATTCATTCCTGAGTAGACCACAGTAACTAAAATATTTTAAAATCGAAACATAATTTTAGTAAAAATATCGGAATACACACTTTGACGATAAAACTAAATGAAGTCATAAAAATAGTCTTTAAATATTTTAAATGAATTAATTCTTCCATTCTGAAATCAAAATGTTTCGCACTTTACTGATATACCATAAAAAATTTAAAGCATTTATTCGCATTTTGAAAAGCAGATAAAAATATATTAAACGGGAATTTCATCACTGGACTTCAAAATTAATGATAACAACAAAAACTATTCGTTAAGTATTAATAAATATGACACAGGATTATGTTGTAAACTTTTGCAATACGAGTACATTTACAAATTCTTATTTAATAACGGCAATTAAGATTCAAAGTTTGGAACATCAATTTCGAATTTCAAACGAAATTTTCATAAGATTAAAATTTTCCTTCCTACCAAAACATAACACTACTATCTATAGATTTTAAAGCAGTGGCTGGCTATTACTTAGACGAGTTTAAACAGTGCTAGTTACCTCTCGAATCAAACCTTGAATGTTCTAAACAAACCCTCAATAGCCCTCGGGTTGCTTCAAAACGGGACGTTAATATAACTAAAACTAAATCTAAACAAACACTCATCTTTCCACTTGATTTGCGAAGCTGACTCACCCTCATTCGTAAACTGCGCGTATCACTGGTGATTCGTTCGGAATACTAGCGTAGGATAGACGAACACATACAAAAAATAATCATGAGGAATCAATCATTTGACAGAATTCTACAAGAATTATACAAAGCTGTATAATTGAAACGATAAGAATTATAGGAACTAAGCCAAAAGAGGCGATACTTGGATGGAAATTGGTGAAATAATGAAAATCAGGACTCGAATTCCTCAGAAGTTATTGTTTCGTAAATTTGTTTGACTGCCATGTCTCGAATCAGCCTGACGCCTTACTGGAATCATTGACCAAAGAACTCTTTAACCCGCCAGTGGCACTTATGTCGATTCTCAAATTATTTTATCGGCAAACACTGTTATAATTGCAAATGCTCTTGCATTATGAAGAACAAGGGCTCTAACGAAGAATTTTTTATGGCTGCCTTGCGAAGACTGACCATCAACCCTTGATTCGCGTTGCCAGGCGAGTACCAATTAGCTTGCATAAGCGCCTGAATATGTGTCAAGGAATTATCC
This sequence comes from Araneus ventricosus, assembly GCA_013235015.1. NCBI lineage: Eukaryota > Metazoa > Arthropoda > Arachnida > Araneae > Araneidae > Araneus > Araneus ventricosus. The sequence goes on along the minus strand of BGPR01000826.1, from coordinate 313,617 downwards.
CTGTTACGATTCGCGGGAAAAACTAGGGGTGTCTAAAAATCGAACTTGGCTATAATTGCTAAAACTCCAACATGATGAGGAATAAGTGCTAGCGAAGACATTGTCTCCATAACTACCTCGTAAAGACGAACCCTTGATTCATATAGCCATGCGAGCACCAATTCGCTTGCATAGAAGCCTGGCTCTGTGCCTTATTCGCAAGGAATCCTATATGTCATGATTAGCGAGGAAAACTACGGCTATCTTAAAAGAGAAAATGGTTATAACTGCTAACTTCCCACTGATGAGGAATAAATGATAACGACGACGCTGTCTCCACAACGTCCTTGTAGAGACTAACAGATCACCATTGACTGACGCTGACACACGAAACCACATTTGCTCCATCGGCATCTGGATTTGTGCCTTATTCGCGAGGATTTCTCTCTATTATGATTCGCAAGGAAAATTCGCGCTGTCTAAACCCGGTTTTAGAGCTTCTGCATTACCTGCAATTTTTCAGAAACTTTCAATTTCATTTTTCATAACACTTTCGTACTTTTACATATTGGGAGTTCGATAATCATAGGAAAATCCAATATAAAAGGATGTTATAAGTAAGAAATACATACACTGAATCTGCGAGAAGAAACAGCACTGAGAAGTTCCAAACATATTAATGTTCATTGCAAAGTGACTCTAAAGTGACTGTTAAGGTGGGGTTGATGGCGGGAATTCAAGTACTTTCACCTGGCTTTGTGCCTTGTTCACAAAGAATCCATTATATAATAAATAGCAATAGAAACTCTGACTGTCTATACCAGGTACAGAATTTCTTTATTCCAGATAATTATTTCAAAAACTGCCACTTTTATTTTTCATAACACTTCCGTTCTTTTATGTATTCGGATCCAGCTAATAAAAGGAAAAGTCAATACAAAACGATGCTCCTTGTAGGAAATATATGGACGCCAGAGAAACAACTCAGAGAAGTTCCGAAAATCCTAATGCTCATAGCAAAGTGACTACTAGTCCAGTGACCGGGGAGTTCAAATCAGAAAAAAATTATGGTTAAGATTTTAATGCTTTAATCACTTGATTTATGGTGCAGTACGATTATCCCAAGTTTTCCCCCTCCTGCAAGGTGAGATTCAGCTGCTAGGGAGGAAAGTGAAGTGAAGTGGTTTGTTTTGCTTTGTCAGTTTTTCCAAGATTATTTGAAAACTTCGTCTTCAGTGCTAAAAATGGTATTACTAAATGTCGCAGAGCATAAAATTCTACGTAGAATGAATACCGACACTACATATATTGCTGCAGTCGTACAAGCTCTAATCAAAGTTGCAATGATTTTTCCAGTTTTCAAAAAAAAAAAACCGTCATTCTTCCAAAAGACTACTCCTACATTTGAAGAAGTTTTGTAAATAACGTTTGTATGAAAAAGAATTCCCTTATATATATAATGTCGGTGCAGCAATGCCAGAGCGCTAGTGTGGTGTAGCTGTTTGGAGAGAGTTTGCCATCTGAAGTTGCATCCTATTTAACTGACCATGGTTCAAAATTATTAAAGCCATTATAAAATAGCTTTCCTGCAGTTTCAAAACGAGACATTGCTCTAAGTAACTGATCTAACTAATATGCATTGACTGCTTAGATTAGGGAGGAGGTGGGAACTGAAAAACTTGTTCAGCAGAATAGTCATATCAACAATGCACTTTTCTTTGATACATTTGTAATTTTCACTTATTTCCCTTTCAGGAATAAAAGAAAAGCTTGAACCTCGTTTTTTAACGCATCTTTTGATATCTTCGGTCGAATGAAGGATAAATATAACTACAATATTGAATAAGATCCAATTGAAAAAATTATCTTTTTTTATCTAATTAGAACCATACATAATAATACATGCAATTTGATTTTTGTGATAAAAATTTCGCGCATTGTCATCATTTCAATATCAGTTACAAAACAGAAGATTGTTGATTTATATAGTATTCCCAAAACAAAACTATATTTTATGAACAGAATGAAAATTTCCTAATGTATCGCTATGCATCCTTCATCAGCATTTGATTTTAAAACTTTGACATATTTATTTCCTATCTGCTACCTCTGCTAATAACTTTTCTAAGTATTATCTAAGGAATGTTTTATCCATTTTTTTGTTACTGCTTATCGCACATGTTTATAAAATAAAATATAGTCGTTATTTTATATTTCTCTGAGTAAAATTTCCTAAAATCTTTTAGTATATCCTAAATCAAATATCTTTATTTAAAAAAATTCCCAGAAGCATTGAAATTTTTAGATGGAAATTAAATTTTCTAGAGCTTTGGGGTAATAACTTTAAGTGATGCATTTCATTTTTAAACGAGAGGTTTCCTAACAAAACGTAATTATTCATTTGAAATACGAGATTGCATAGTACAAGGTAAAAATAATAGAAATTTACTTTATAAATATTTTTCCGAGTTTTTAATCAATTTAGTTTCAGATTTATTCAATTATCGAACACTGATTGCATAAGACCTTTTAGGCTTTGTAACACAGAATAGCAAAGATTATTAAATATACAAATCTAGAAGATAAATTCTGTACCTTAGAGGTAAACTATCTTAATACAATTGTGCTGATTCTGATATTTTTTATAGTATCCGTATTATACAGAAAGCATCTTTGCGTAAGCAAAGTGTCGTGGCTGTAGACTGAATAGAACAAAAGATAGCCGCTCTCAAACAATAAATTTTTCATAGTAATGCATTGCGTTCTGGAACAGCTTTTGCATCTCCTGCAAAATGTTAAAGGTGTTACTTAAGATAATTTACCTTTGACGTTAAGAACTGAAAAACCAAATAACTACAAAAGATTACTGTTCAATGTTAAATTCTGAAACTCACACTTTACAGTAAAAAAACAGATGCCTCTTACTTTTTGTTACTGTTTATCGCACATGTTTATAAAATAAAATACAGTCGCATATAATGCACTATGTTATATAATGCATATATAAATATAATGCACTCCATTGTTATTCTTTCATGCTGAAAATTTCTTTCTCCATATTAACATATAAATGCCTGTGATTTAGTTTTGTTTGTTTAATGACTTTTTCTGAAACCACAGGAGAACTATTTTGGTACGGCAGTCGCAATTTTCAACAGTGGCGACACGAAGAAGACCAAAACCTTAGGCGGCAATCCTCTCTGAATTTCCACACCAAGTCAACGAAAGGAAGTTTGCTCTCGTTGAACTTAGATTTGAATTATAGCAGGTCAATCTTTGAAGGAATCGAAAACGCGAACCTTTTTCATTGAAGCCAAGAGTTAGTTCCCAGCAGTCCCTCTAAGAAATCGGTTGAGTTTGAAATCGTCTAAAAAATATTTACTTTTTATCAGTGAAACAATGCTATACATATGAAATCTATCTATGCAAGAGATAGATATATTTCATCTAACAGACATTGATCTAACCACATCTTTCTTTCTATTTCATTTTTTAATTCTTTTCTTTCTATTTCATCAAACCAACTCTATAAATATGAAATCTATCTATCCAAGATTTTTATTTGAGTGGATACAGTGAACAACAGGATCAAAGACTTAGAAAAAAAATTCTTTTAAGTTTTTAATATGCAAAAAATGTATTGTGATACCGATAGAGGTAAAAAATGGTCTTGTCTTTGCTATTTAAAGGCAAGTCGATTTTTAAGTGCAACTGCATGCATATTATTAAATACTTTTGCCCAATTTTGAGCATATAGATATTTTTACACATTTTCGATCTTATGACCAAATTGTTCTAAATCGTAAAAAAAATATTTTAGTTTTTCTTTGCTTTGTTTGAGGAATGTGTCTTTTAAATTTTTCCTCAAAAGTTGCAATCATTTAAACAATAATTGTAAAAGATTCTAAAATCGTGATCGCAATATAACTTCATATTGACACTAGTATTTTTAGCAATCGAATGCTAAACAGCCTAGTGCTAAAATATTCATATAATTCATCCATTTATCGCAGAAGCATTTTAAAGCTGTCACCAAAATTCCGGATCTTTGAAATTTATGAGAACTCAAAGTTTACTGCTTGAGGTTTAAGATGAGAACAATATAAGTAAACAAAAATCCAATCATAATAAGCAGCGAATCCGGTGTTAGATGCACAAATCCAGAAGCAGATCCATTTACCACAGAAGCATTCTAAAACTGTCACCAAAATTCTGGATCTGAAATTCATGATAACTCAAGGTTTACTGTTTGAGGTTCAAGATTAACAGAGTATAAGTAAACAAAGATCCAATCATACCGAGCAGCGAATCCGGTGTTAAATCCACAAATCCAGAAGCAGTCATGACAGGAAATTGCTTTTCCATCAGAGCGTTTACGCAATCAAGAGCAACTGCATCTTGTACTTGCTCTTTCATCAACTCATCTTTCAGGAACAGGGCTGTTTTTTGTATCCTATTAAATTCTGTGTTGATTTTTGATGCGCACATGATCAAACCGCTAAGGGATGCAGTTCCTAAAATAAGTGACATGAACCAATCTGTAATTGTTGGTAAAGGGTAATAATCTTTGTGGTAAACAACAAAGAGGGCAAGTGCGCAATACATGGACGTCATCTGAGAGCATAAGATAAACAAACAAGGCAAGGAAGTTGCATTGAGCAACTTATGAACCAAGTAAAATAACAAAGTGTGGGTTTGATGTAGTGACATCAGTTGGTTGCGATCTAATGATCTTCGCTGGAGTTCCAAGTTTTCTCGAAGTTGTAAAAGGAATCGACTGAATTCATAATACATCATTCCACTCAGTGAGGCAACCAAACAAGGAAATTCATACTGATAAGCAAATACCAGATGGTTCATGATGAAAGGGACGAAATATCCAACGAAGCCTTCTCCAAGATCTTTGTAGAAACTGAACGAAAGTTTTTGATCTATATCATACGACAGAGTAAGAGCAGACGCACTTGCTAACACAAAAGAAATCAATACCGTAATTATGATGACCCAATTGAAGTATTTACCTTTAATTTTTTGATTTTGAAGAGCATCCATTTTATGATACTGGATAAATATTTTTCTCAATAAACATTTCTTTAAGTTTATGCTGTGTTTTATGGCCAGTGGAAATATACTGGCAAAAACAAGGCCAATCAATGTTGCAAAATGCAAATGGTTGTCCAAATAATGCGCAACACTAACTGGGATGCGGTAAACCGGATATAAATGTATGAAGATGTTGGTCATCGCTTGAAAACATTTGTAAAACAGGTTTCTGTGGGTATCTTTATCGTAGACATCAATGCCATAAAACTGCAAGATTACCCACAGAAGTTTGTACCGATGCCATACATTAAAGCTTGATGTTGCTTTTCTCAAGAAAACTCTCGAGTTATCAATGCTTTCAGATTCTAAACTATACATTTTTAGAAATTGCGTATCAATTCAATATTCTATAAAATATATGATATTATTTTTGCTTCAAAGTTTCACAGTAATTTTAGAAAGGCTATAGTATTTCCACTTCATGCAACACATTCAGAAAAATATTAAGATCCTTATTTCGTAGGAAGTTCTTAGTTCTGTCTCTTATAAACTTACGATTTGTGATAACTTCAAAGATATTGCATACTGCAAGAGCACGTTCTTAGATTATTTTTGTATTAGCATTAACGCCAGCTACTCAACTAAAATGACACAACAACTGACAATCGACCATCTTTTAACAAAAAAAGATACGCACAGGGGAATATCCCTGCCATAATCTTTGCAGTCGATAAGTTTATTTATTTATCTTTAGTTGCCATAGTTCCTGAGTAATGAGCACATTTTAAAGTTAGAATAATCAAAAAGCAATTACCTACGCTTTAACTTTTATCTATAATTATAATTAAATAGTTTGCTTCATTTAAATATCTGAATATAAATTACAGTTATTTCGTTCCATAACAAAATTTGATGCCTTTGATTTATTTTTTGCAAAATGATATTTTGTTAAATTAATCAAAATTACAGTCCAGATGTGTGCATCGTTAACGCATTAAAAGACTTAACAACGTCTCACGACAAAAAGGTAGAAAGCATTTGTTTATTTTTAAAACAATAATATCTATAAAACTTTTGATATTAGATTTTTTTGAATAATTATCTTCTGATCATTTCATTATCTCCCTTTGAATAAAAAAAAATTACAGTTAATTGACAGTGAAATATTTACAGTGCCATGCATCTCATACATTACTATTTAATTTTGTAAAAACTGTTTCCTAATTCAGGAATCCTTTTTAAGTTGAAATCCATAGTTTTCCTGCTTTTGAAACTGGGTTAATGAATGGATTATTCAACTTTTTTTAACCACCGAAAATTGGTCTCTAAACTGAAAAATAAATTATTTGCAAAATTATATCCACTTATTTTTGTTCTACTGCTTAAAAACTGTTTTTGAAGAAAGATGAAAAATCACTGAGATTTAATTTTGTCATTTTTTCAATAATTACTATTTTTATGTTTCTCTATCATTGCTTATGTAGACCAATGAGAACTCCATAATGCTCGAATTAGCATACTGCAAAGTAAAAATTTCCTTCCATAGAAAATCATTTATGGAACATTAAATAATTCTCAAAAATGTTTTATTATATTACAATTTTAGTTGTTTAAGTTGAGGCTGAATGTTACTACTGAGATCGAAGAAATTGCAGCAAGAAGAAATTATATAAGTTTAAAAAATAATTTATTACCATGAATACGTAGATGTAATGCAGAATATAAATTACCGTAATTACTGCGAAAGTTACCGAACTTTTAGTATTTGGCCTGCTGTTTTCAAGCCAGCTTTAATGACTTCCCTTTCTAATTTACTTTGATCAGTTTGTCACCTTTTCTACCACTTTTCAAATTTTAAATAATTATCATGAAAATACCTTTTGCGTTACGCATATGTATATTAGAAAATGTACAAAACAACTTAGCGATTCAATGCATTAATTTATTGCAGCATCTTGAAGTGAATTCCATAGTTAAGAAATTTCCGATCGATCGTTTCTTGAAATGTTTCCCATACATCCGTTTAAAACTCCGTGGATTTGTCGGGAAAACTCAACAAATGTAAGATGATAAAAAAGAGAATGAGTTTATATTAAATAAAGCTCCATTTTGAAGTTGAACCACAACTATTTTGAGACAGATTTCGTAATTTAGAAATATGGTCACATGAAGAAAACAATACTTTCATGAAGCACGATACTGCACAAAAGTGCATTCTCAATATTAAGTACGTTTCTTATGCGATGATTACCTATTGCCAGTGGTGGAGTTTGTCAATATGAGGCCGCAAGCTCAAAACTGACTTGAGGCTCCTATCCTACCAAATGTCTCAAATTTGCAGTCGGTTTAGCAATATGATGTACTTCAAATAGGCTCAGAGGCCCTTACACTTACCCAGTGTCGGAAATTCGTCGTCAGCATAGCACTACAGCATACGTCGAATAGGTTTTGAGACCCCTTCCCCCTATCTAATGTCACTAATTCGCCATCAGTTTGCACTACTGTGTACGTAGAATGGTTTTTGATGCCCATTCCGCCCTGGATTTTCGAGACACGAGCGCCCCTAACACCTGTGCGAAAAACCGCCGCAATTTTTGCACAGTTTCTCCTGTCAAGGTCCCTAGAATCCAAAGCCACAGCTCGTTGGATTTCAACCTGCGAGAGATAAGTTGTAGGGAAGGTAAAAACCAATCTCCACCAAGTTCGTAAATGGGCAATCCAGGCCAAAGGGAGTTGAAATGATGTTGAATTGAAATTTTCATTTTCCCATAATTCCATTGCGACTAATGATTCGAAGCGAAAGACAATTCAAATTATGAATGAAGCGAAAGATAGTTCAAATTAGAAATGAAGCGAAAGATAATCCAAATTATCGCTACATCATTAAGAGGAATTTTTGTAGTAAAAAAAATTATATAACTGCAATCGCTTAGAAATTAGGTGTTGAAAAATGAATTTCAGCCTCTCATTTCAGCTGTTTCTTAACCTAAGCGTGTCACGCATCTTTTTGGAAAATTCTTTTCAGCTGCTTTTTGTCCCATCCTCATAGTTTCAGCCCTTAGGAAATTGGAGATTGAAATGGAGAAAAAAAGAGTGGGTTAAATTTTATTTTCCATATTTGTCCTGGCAAAAGCCTTCCGCCTTCCATCTTACCAAGAAGAATTTTTTTTGGATTCACTGTTATCTGTAACATACACATCTGTATAGTCAAATAATTCCCGAAATGAGTTTTTTAAACATTTATTTAATTAGTTACACAAATGTAAGCCACAATTCTAAAAAGATTTTATCTTTAAAGATACTTTTTAAGAAAATATTCCTAAAAGCATCATCAGCTATCTAATCTAATTTTGAATGATCTGCAATCTCGATAAATGTTGCAACCCTTTTCCTTCTTTAGCCAAGGAAATAACAAAATTTGAATGGCCGAGATCGGTTGAGTACGATAACAAATACTCCTCTTTTGTTTGGGTGAGTTTGGTGAAACTATTCATGGTAGGATAATTTTTAGCCATTAGTGATCGATGTGAAGAAGCATTCTCATTTTGCTCAAACCATTTGTTTTGCGCATTATTAGATAATACTTACAAATACCGTCTCGTAAGTGGCGAAAAATGTCCAAGCGAAAATTTCTTATTTATAATTTGATTCTGCAAATTAATTCATAATGGTTGACTCATTTGGAACGAAAAAAAAACTACCAACAGCATTTTTACCTTGCCTTTGTGTTGTAAAAACTTGTGCTTATTAAGAAATTATAAAAGTGTGTGTGTGTGTGTGTGTGTGTGAGTGTGTAAGAGAGCTTGTATGAGATCGAGAGAGAGACGTGGTGAGAAAAAGTAAAAATGACAATGGGCGCCGGAAGAATAAAAAAAAAAGGGGGGGGGGGGCACACACACACACACACACACACACACACACACACACACACAGCACACACACACACAAACACTTTATAATTTCTTAATAAGCACAAGTTTACAACAAAAAGGCAAGGTAAAAATGGTTGGTAGTTTTTTTCGTTCCAAATGAGTCAACCATTATGAATTAATTCGAGAATCAAATTATAAAAGAAATTTTCCTTGGACATTTTTCGCACTTACGAGGACGGTAATTGTAAGTACATCTAAAATGCGCAAAACAAATGGTTTGAGCAAATGAGAATGTTCTTCACATCGATCACTAATGGCTAAAAAATTTCCTACCATGAATAGGTTTCACCAAACTCACCCAAACAAAAGAGGAGTATTTGTTTCGTAATCAACCGATCTCGGCCATTCAAATTTTGTTATTTCCTTTAAAGAAGGAAAAGGGTTTCAACATTTTCGAGATTGCAGATCATTCAAAATTAGATTAGATAGTGATGATGCTTTTAGGAATATTTTCTTAAAAGTATCTTTAAAGATAAAATTTTTTAGAATGATCTTACATTGTGTAAATATTAAATAAATGTTTAAAAACTCATTTCGGGATTATTTGACTATACAGATGTGTATGTTACAGATACAGTGAATCAAAAAAATTCTTCTTGAAGATGGAAGGCGAAGGTTTTTTGCAGGACAAATATGGAAAATAAAATTTACCCACTCTTTTTTTTTCTCCATTTCATCTCCAATTTCTAAGGCTGAACTATGAGGATGGGACAAAAAGCACTGAAAAGAATTTTCCAAAAGATGGTGACATGCTTAGGTTAAGAACAGCTGAAATGAGAGGTGAAACATTTTTCAACACCTAATTTCTATGATTGAGATATAACTTTTTTTTACTACAAAAATTCCTTCTTAATGATGTGCGATATCTTTGAATTATCTTTCGCTTCATTCTAATTTGAACTATCTTTCGCTTCATTCGAATTAATATCTTCATCATAATTTGTCTTTTCGCTTCGAATCATTAGTCGCAATGGAATTATGGGAAAATGAAAATTTTAATTCAACATCATTCAACTCCCTTTGAGCTAGATTATTTTTACGAACTTGGTGGAGATTTTACCTCCCTACAACTTATCTCTCGCAGGTTGAGAACCAAACGAGGTGGCTTTGATTCTAGGACCTTGACAGAGAAACTGTGCAAAAAATTGCGCGGTTTTCGCACAGGTGTTAGGGCGCTCGTGTTCGAAAATCCAGGGCGGAATGGGTTCAAAACCATTCTACCAGTAGTGCAAACTGATGAGAATTACTATTAGATAGGGGGAGGGTCTCAAAACCTATCGACGTATGCTGTAGTGCTATGCTGATGACGAATTTCCGACACTGGTAAGTGTAAGGGGTTTATATTTGAAGTGCATCATATTGCTAAACCGACTGCAAATTTGAGACATTTGGGTGATAGGAGCCTCAAGTCAGTTTTGAGCTTGGGGCCCATATTGACAACCCACCACTGGCATATAGGTATCATCGCATAAGAAACGTATTAATATTGAGAAATGCACTTTGTGCAGTATCGTGTTTCTGAAAGTTTGTTTTCTTCATGTGACCATATTTCTAAATTACGAAATCTGTCTCAAAATAGTTGTGGTGTCAACTTCAAAATGGAGCTTTATTTAATATAAACCATTCTCTTTTAATCATCTTCATTTGGTTGAGTTTTCCGACAACCACGAGTTTTAAACTGATGTATGGAAAAATTTCAAAACGATCGATCGGAAATTTCCTAACTATGGAATTCACTTCAAGATGCTGCAATAAATTAATGCATTGAATCGCTAAGTTGTTTTGTATACATTTTAATATACATATGCGTAACGAAAAGGTATTTCATGATAATTATTTAAAATTTGAAAAGTGGTAGAAAAGGTGACAAATGATCAAAGTAAATTAGAAAGGGAAGTCATTAAACTGGCTTGAAAACAGCAGGCCAAATATAAAGATCTCGGTAACTTTCGCAGTAATTACGTAATTTATATTCTGCATTACATCTACGTATTCATGGTAATAAATTATTTTTAAACTTATATAATTTCTTCTTGCTGCAATTTCTTCGATCTCAGTAGTAACATTCAAGCCTCAACTTAAACAACTAAAATTGTAATATAATAAAACATTTTTGAGAATTATTTAATGCTCCATAAATGATTTTCTATGAAGGAAATTTTTACTTTAGTATGCTAATTCGAGCATTATGGAGTCTCTCATTGGTCTACATAAGTACAATGATAGAGAAACATAAAATAGTAATTATTGAAAAATGACAAAATTAAATCTCAGTGATTTTCATCTTCTTCAAAAACAGTTTTAAGCAGTAGAACAAAAATAAGTGATATAATTTGCAAATAATTTATTTTTCAGTTTAGAGATCCAATTTCGGTGGTTAAAAAAAGTTGAATAATCCATTCATTAACCCAGTTTCAAAAGGAAAACTATGGATTTAAACTTAAAAAGGATTCTAATTAGGAAACAGTTTTTACAAAATTAAATAGTAATGTATGAGATGCATGGCACTGTAAATATTTCACTGTCAATTAACTGTAATTTTTTTTATTCAAAGGCAGATATAATGAATGATCAGAAGATAATTATTCAAAAAATCTAATATCAAAGTTTTATAGATATTGTTTTAAAATAAACAAATGCTTTCTACCTTTTTTGTCGTGAGACGTTGTTAAGTCTTTAATGTTAACGATGCACACATCTGGACTGTAATTTTGATTAATTTAACAAAATATCATTTTGCAAAAAATAAATCAAAGGCATCAAATTTTGTTATGGAACGAAATAACTGTAATTTATATTCAGATATTTAAATGAAGCAAAACTATTTAATTATAATTATAGATAAAAGTTAAAGCGTAGGTAATTGCTTTTTTGATTATTCTAATTTAAAATGTGCTCATTATTACTTGTGAACTAAGGCAACCAAAGATAAATAAATAAACTTATCGACTGCAAAGATTATGGCAGGGATATTCCCCAGCGTATCTTTTTTTTGTTAAAGATGGCTGATTGTCAGTGTTGTGTCATTTAGTTGAGTAGCTGGCGTTAATGCTAATACAAAAAATAATCTAAGAACGTGCTCTTCAGTATGCAATATCTTTGAAGTTATCACAAATCGTAAGTTTATAAGAGACAAACTAAGAACTTCCTACGAAATAAGGATCTTAATATTTTTCTTGAATGTGCTGTAGTAAGGGAAATACTATAGCCTTTCTAAAATTACCAGAAACTTGAAGCAAAAATAATATCATATATTTTATAGAATATTGAATTGATAGCAATTTCTAAAATGTATAGTTTAGAATCTGAAAGCATTGATAACTCGAGAGTTTTCTTGAGAAAAGCAACATCAAGCTTTATGTATGGCATCGGTACAAACTTCTGTGGGTAATCTTGCAGTTTTAGGCATTGATGTTCTGATAAAGATCCCACAGAAACCTGTTTTACAAATGTTTTCAAGCGATGACCAACATCTTTCATACATTTATATCCGGTTTACGCATCCCAGTTAGTGTTGCGCATTATTTGGACAACCATTTGCATTTTGCAACATTGATTGCCTTGTTTTGCCAGTATATTTCCACTGATAAAACACAGCATAAACTTAAAAGAAATGTTTATTGAGAAAAAATATTTATCCAGTATCATAAAATGGATGTCTTCAAAATCAAAAAAATTAAAGGTAAATACTTCAATTGGGTCATCATAATTACGGTATTGATTTTTTGTGTTATGCAAGCGTCTGCTCTTACTCTGTCGTATGATATAGATAAAACTTTCGTTCAGTTTCTACAAAGATCTTGAGAAGGCTTCGTTGATATTTCGTCCTTTCATCATGAACCATCTGGTATGCTTATCAGTATGAATTTCTTGTTTGGTTGCTCACTGATGGAATGATGTATTATGAATTCAGTCGATTCCTTTTACAACTTCGAGAAAACTTGGAACCCTGCAGCATCATTAGATCGCAACCAACCGATGTCCTGCATCAAACCCAAACTTTGTCTATTTTACTTGGCTCATAAGTGCCTGTAATGCAACTTCCTTGCCTTGTTGTTTATCTTATGCTCTGTGATGACGTCCATGTATTGCGCACTTGCCCTCTTTGTTGTTTACCACAAAGAGCATACTTACAATTTTGCAACAGTCAGATTGGAGTCTATGTCACTTATTTTAGGAACGTCACCTTAAGGTTTGATCATGTGTCGCATCAAAAATCAAATACAGAATTTAATAGGACCAGAAACAAGCCTGCTCCTGGAAAGATGAGTTGATGAAGAGCAAGACAAGATGCAGTTGTCGTTGATTGCGTAAACCTTGATGGAAAAGCAATTTCCGTCATGATGTTCTATGATTAAGATTGGCCGGATGTTTTGTTTAATTCTGTTTTGGAACAGTAATGAGTTTCAAATTAAAATCGATTCAGCTTTTATGTCGGAATATGCTCTGATGATTAAACGGATCCTGCAGTTGATTGACTTTTATTTATACTCTGTTAATCTTGAACCTCAAACAGCAAACCTGAGTATAACGCGAATTTCAAGATCCAGAATCTGTAGACAGCTTTTAGAATGCTCTGTGGTCAAATTGATCTGCTTCTGATTTCCAGTAATCACACCTGGATTCAGCTGTTTAGCTATGATTGATTTTGTTTACTTATATTGTTCCTCTCATCTTAAACCTCAAGAGTAAACTTTGAGTTCTCAATAAATTTCAAAGATCCGAATTTTGGTGACGCTTTAAAATGCTTTCTGGATAAATGGATGAATTATATGAATATTTGTAATATGCTGTTTTAGCATCTGGATTCAAAATACTAGTGTCATTATGAAGTTATATTACGATCGACATTTTAGAATCTTGACAATTATTGTTTAAATGATTGAACTTTTGAGGAAAAATTCAAAAAGACACATTCTCAAACAAAAGCTAAAGAAGAACCATATTTTTTTTGATGATTTAGAACAATTTGGTCATAAGATCGAAATGTGTAAACAATATCATATGCTCAAAATAATTAAAATTGTATTTAATAATATGCATGTCAGTTGCACTCCTTAAAAATCGACTTGCCTTTAAATAAGCAAAGACATAACCATTTTTTTACCTCATCGAGTATCACATACATTTTTTGCATATTAAAACTTAAAAGAATTTTTTTTTCTAAGTCGTTGATCCTGTTGTTCGCGTATCCACCAAATAAAATATTGGATAGATAGGATTCATCATTTCTAGAGTTGGTTGATGAAATAGAAACAAAAGAATAAAATTGAAATAGAAAGAAAGAGTGGTTAGATCAATGTCTGTTAGATGAAAATATATCTATCTCTTGCATAGGATAGATTATGTATAGCAGCTATTGTTTCACTGGGATAAAAGTAAATATTTTTTAGACGATTTCAAACTCAAACTGATTTTCTTAGAGGGATCATGGCTGAATTCTAACTCTGGCTTCAATGAAAAAGGTTCGCGTGTTCGATCTCCTTCAAAGATTGACCTGTATAATTGCAAAATTCAAGTTCAACGAGAGCAAACTCCTTTCGTTGACTTGCGTGTGGAAATTCAGAGAGGATTGCCGCCTATAGTTTTGCTTCTTCGTGTCGCCACGATGCTTGAAAATTGGTGACTGCCAAAGTAAAAGAAGTTCTCTCGTGGTTTCAGAAAAAGTCATTCAAACAAACAAACTAAATCACAGGCATTTATACAATTAATATGGAGAAAGAAATTTTCTAGCATGAAAGAATAACAATGGAGTGTCATTATATTTATATATGCATTATATAACATAGTGCATTATATGCGACTGTATTTTATTTTATAAACATTAGGATAAACTAGTAACAAAAAGTAAGAGGCATCTTGTTTTCTACTGTAAGTGTGAGTTTTATGAATTTAACATTGAATGTCAATCTTTTTGTGTTATTTGGTTTTTCAGTTCTTAACGTCAAAGGTAAATTATCTTTATAACACCTATACATATTTGCAGAGAGAGCAAAAGCTGTTCCAGGAACGCACGTATTCTATGAAAAATTTAATTGTTTGAGAGCGTCATTATCTTTTTGTTCATTCAGTTCACAACCACGACATATTTGCTACGCAAAGATGCTTTTGTATAATACGGACACTATAAAAAAACGATCAGAATCAAAGCAATAACTGTATTAAGATAGTTTACCTCTAAGGTACAGAATTTATCTTCTAGATTTGTATATTTAATATTTTTGCTATTATTCTGTGTTACAAAGCCTAAAAGGTCTTATGCAATCAGTGTTCGATCAATTGAATAAATCTGAAACAAATCTCGATTAAAAACTGAAAATATTTATATAAAGCTAAATTTTCTATTATTTTTACCTTGTACTATGCAACTCTCGTATTTTCAAATGAATAATTACGTTTGTTAGGAAATGCTCTCTTAAAAAATGAAATGCATCAATTAAAGTTATTACCCCAAAGCTCTAGAAAATTTAATTATCTAAAATAATTTCAATGCTTTGGGAATTTCTTTAAAATAAAGATATTGATTTAGGATATACTAAAAGATTTTAGGATTTTCACAGAGAAATATAAAATAGGACTATATTTTATTTTAAACATGTGATACAGTAGTAAAAAAAATGGATAAAACATTCTTAGATAATCACTTTAGAAAAGTATAGAAGTAGCAGAGTGTAGGCAGATAGGAAATAAACATGTCAAGTTTTAAATCAAATAGCTTTGATGAAGGATGCATAGTGAACATTAGGAAATCTTTTCATTCTGTTCATGAAATATAGTTTTGTTTTGGGGAATACTATATAATCCAACAATCTTCTGTTTTGTAACTGATATATTGAAAATGATGACATCATGCGAAATTTTTTGTCACAAAATCAAATCAATGGATGTATTATTATTGTGTATAGTTCAATATAGATCAAAAAAAGATAATTTTTTCATATTGATTCATTAGTATCAGTTATTTGTAGCGATGTATATCCTTCATTCGACCGAGAGATATCAAAAGACGTTATAAAAACGAGGTTCAAGCTTTTCTTTTATTCCTGAAAGGGAAAAAGTGAATTACAAAATGTTCAAAGAAAAGTGCATTGTTGATATGACTATTCTGCTGGACAATGTTTTTCAGTTCCCACCTCCTTCCTAATCTAAGCAGTCAATGCATATAGTTAGATCAGTTACTTAGAGTAATGTCTCGTTTGAAACTGCAGGAAAGCTTATTTTATATGGCTTATAATTTTGAACCATGGTCAGTTAAAGTAGGATGTCACTTCAGATGGCAAACTTTCCAAACGCTATACCACACATTATTAGCGCTCTGCATTGGCTGCACGGCATTATATATATATAAGGGAATTCTTTTTTCATACAAACGTTATTTGCAAAACCTCAAATGTAGGAGTAGTCTTTTGGAAGAATGACCGGTTTTTTTTTTTGAGAAAACTGGAAAAATCATTGCAACTTTGATTGAGAGCTTGTATGACTGCAGCAAATATGGTAGTGTTGGTATTCATTCTACTGTAGAATTTTATGCTCTAGACATTTTAGTATGCCCATTTTTAGCATCTGAAGACGTGCAAATAATCTGAAACTCGACAAACAAAACAAACCACTTCACTTCTCTTCCTCCCTAGCAGCTGAAATTTCGCTCACCTTTGTCAGGAGGGGAAAAAACTTAGGATAGTCGACTGCCAATAAATCAAGTGATTAAAGCATTTAAAATCTTAACCATAATTTTTTTTCTGATTTAACTCCCGGCTCACTCGACTAGTATCACTTTGCCTAAGAGCA
Source organism: Araneus ventricosus (assembly GCA_013235015.1). Taxonomy (NCBI): domain Eukaryota; kingdom Metazoa; phylum Arthropoda; class Arachnida; order Araneae; family Araneidae; genus Araneus; species Araneus ventricosus. The sequence continues at coordinate 296,875 of BGPR01000826.1, read as the reverse complement.
TAGGATTTCGGAACTTCTGAGTTGTTTCTCTGGCATCCATATATTTCTACAAGGAGCATCGTTTTATATTGATTTTCCTTTTATTAGCTGATCCGAAATACATAAAAAGAACGGAAGTGTTAGGAAAAAAAAGTGGCAGTTTTTGGAAATAATTATCTGGAATAAAGAAATTCTGTACCTGTATAGACAGTCAGAGTTTCTATTGCTATTTATTATATAATGGATTCTTTGTGAATCAAGGCACAAAGCCAGGTGAAAGTTACTTGAATCTGCCATCAACCCCACCTTAACAGTCACTTTAGAGTCACTTGCAATGAACATTAATATGTTTTGAACTTCAGTGCTGTTTCTCTCGCAGCATTCTAGTCTATGTATTCTTACTCTATAAACATCTCGTATTATATTATTTTCCTATGATTATCAAACTCCCATATGTAAAAGTACGAAAGTATAGGAAAAAAATGAAATTGAAAGTTTCTGAAAAAATTGTAATGCAGAAGTCTGAAACCGGGTTTAGATCAGCGCGAATTTTCCTATCGAATCATAATAGAGAGAAATCTCGGGAATAAGGCACAAATCCAGATGCCGATGGAGCAAATGTGGTTTCTGTGTGTAGGCCAGTCATTGGTGATCTGTTTAGTCTCTACAAGACGTTGTTGAGACAAGCGTCACTGCTATCATTATCCTCATCAGTGGAAGTTAGCAGTTATAACGACATTTTCTTTTAAGATAGCCTAGTTTTCCTTGCTAATCATGACATATAGGGATTCCTCTATGAATAAGGCACAGAGCTAGGCTTCGGCGTTGAATTGGTGCTCGCATGGCTATATATGAATCAAGGGTTCAGTCTTTACGAGGTGCAGTTATGGAGACAATGTCTTCGCCAGCACTTGACCTCATCATGTTGGGAGTTTAGCAATATAGCCAAGTTCGATTTTTAGACAACTCTAGTTTTTTTTCCCGCAAGAATCGTAACAGGGATAATCTTCGACACATATTCAGGCGCTTATGCAAGCTAATTGGTACCGCCTGGCAACGCGGTGAACTGGCAATATGCGGTCAGTCTCGCAAGGCAGCCATAAAAATTCTTCGTTAGAGCCCTTGTTCTTTCCTATAATGCAAGAGCATTTGCAATTATACGTAGTGTTTGCCGATAAAATAATCTGAGAACCGACATAGCAATACGTAACTGAACCAGCTACAACAG
>BGPR01000826.1:283436-295643 GCA_013235015.1 Araneus ventricosus | reverse complement strand
TGTGTGTGTGTGTGTGTGTGTGTGTGCGTGCGTGCGTGCGTGTGTGTGTGCGTGCGTACGTGTGTGTGCGTGCATGCGTGCATGCGTGCGTGTGTGTGTATGTGACAAAGAAAGAGTGAGGTTTCGTAATAAAACATAAAATTTTATTTCGCTCTTAATAATTTAGCTGATATTAATTAGCTCAGGTAATAGCTGAATAATAAAATCTTACACAAATATGATGTCTCTTCTATTCATAGACGAAGTCTGAAAAACCATCACCCGATCATGTCTTATTTTGAAACATACTTTCTTAAGTGCTTTGCACATCGATTTCAGGTACATTTTGGATTTAGCAGAACATATGATATGAAAAAGCCTTCTAGTCTTTTCCTGCAACACTCTTTGACTCCTATGAGTAATCTTTGGTGAATGATTTGAGTGTCTTTAGGTTTGTTAGACATTCACCATCACTGTAAAATAAAAAGTTTTGCATTTGATAAAATTAAGTGGCCCTGTCAGGGTTTCTATGTTAAGCCTACTGATGGACACTCCGTCTTTACCCAACAATGCCATAAGGAGAAAAATGTTGCTAAGCGACATTTATACCAAGCTAGTATTACCACGAAAAACAGTCAAGTGTTGTTAAGCGTCTGCATATGAAGTTGATATAATTAAATCGAAACGAATAGAACATTGACGAAAATAATTCTTCAAATTTATACTACAGAATAAAAACCTTAAACGAAACGCTATCATAGTCAATGGTGCTCGGTTAAGTGTGAAAGAATCCATTGCCTATTACCTATACTGTTCTAACAGGTGCACAAGCAGGGTCTAAAACAATTATCCTGAATAGCAAGCTAACATCTCCTGAAACCGAATTATCCTCTGTATTTTCAAGGAGACAGTTTTCAAGTCGACGGGCCTTTACAATAACTATAAATAAATATGAGGGACAAACTTTCAATTATATAGGAATGCGCTTTGTGCTTGTTCATGCAACATTACGTGCTGTAACGTCAGACTCAAAAATAGCCAATTTTAAAATCAAAAACAGATTTATTTAGCTACTAACAAAATGAAGTCATTTTATCGTACAAGCAAATTGAAGAACTGGACTTTCAAACTGAAATATAAACAATCACAATTATTCACAATACGTGCAGTCTGTGCATAGAGAACAAATACATAAAAAACATTGGTAAAGCCGTCTTTAGTCCAGTATTTAAAAGATAAGACTGAAGCCTGAAAAAAATTCGTTCCAGTGCATTTAAATGGAAGTTGCAATACCGAAAATGTAATTTATCATCAAATCGTCGTCAATTAAAATAATTAGTTATTAAAATATTAGCAACGTTTTCTTCAAACATTTTATGCTGCATATTATACAGACATTTTATGTTTTTCACATTTTATGCCGATGTCCGCATAGCGAAAGTCGCGCAAGCGTAATATAATAAACTCTTCTTCTTCCCATTTAATGTTTTATTTTCTAATTTTTTTCAATTTCCGGCATTCTAAATGTGTTTGAGAAACTATCTATGCGACAAATAATTTTTATTTGAATCATTTCAGCTATGATAAATCACGAAAAACAAAATTTCTCATTTGAATTCTGAAATTTCTGCTATGCCAAATGTTTTGAAATACAGATCTCACAGTAAGAAATGTTTGCTACTTTTTCATTGAAATCTTTAAAAAAGTGGGTAGATACCGGGCAAGAAGCTGATGAAAGTTTTAGGAAAGGAGTAAAAAATATATTACGTAAAAGAACGAAAATTTTACAGACAAAATGCTTTTCCCTTATTTCTTTTGGCTATTGAAATCGTCCAACTTATCTATTGAATTTTATGGAATAGAATATGTCTCAAGATATTCATTATACAATTGAAAAGAAAATGCAGTGTTTATTTATTTTTAACAAAGTTCTTAGGTAAGATATATATTGTTGTACATGCTAAGTACTCTAAACGAAACTTCTTTCCGTGATAACAAAAAACTCCGTTTTATTAAGTACTTGCCATTGTAAGTTTTACTGCACAAATTATTTTCAGAATATTTTTGTAGTGATAATAACCATAGATAATTTTTTAAAAAAGAAAACGATTCGATATATCTTAAAGCCCCGAGGGTTTTGCCAAACACTTATATCTATAATTGCTCTCTTCAAAATACAGTTTCGCTTATGTTGCCATTTCCGCTAAAGAGTTACAAAATAGATTAGGTGAAAATTATGTGTCGTTATCTTAATTGAAAGAATATGAAATGGCTGCCCTGTTAAAATAAAACTAATTTTTGTCTTGGGGCCACTCATAACTTAATTCTGAAATATAGAACACAGTTATAAGTAACATTGAAAACTTTTTTGAAAAGCAGCTGCCCATTTCTGGTAAGATGTAGTTAGTTCGTTTCCTTTAAGTCTTCAAAATTGAATAACTCTTATATGTAGGAAATTGAGCACAGGGGCGAAATGACGAGTAATTGCTTCATACCAAGATAAAATGTTGAGTATAAAAAGTTATATCTAGAAGTCAATCAGTGTAAAAAGATGAGTCGAAAGCAAGAAAAAGAAAGATTTTAATGTTATACAAAATATTTTTCTTCTCTTCGGTTTTACAACGTGGATTTTTTTCCTCCGCTTATTCAATACTGAATTCGTTTTAGGCTACTGATACGTTATCCTTTCTAATTACACTCAATTGATATTTAATTTAGGATGGCGCTCTTTTATAATGAAATCTTTTGTTTAATTCGTTGTGTAATTTCAAACGCATACTCTTTATTTTAACGTTTTAATAAATTTGTCAGCAATGATTTGTCCTTAGATTTTTCTGCTGTATTTGCAGATTAAAAAATAGTTTATTAAAAAAACCGTCCTTCATTTCAAATCGTTACTAGCAGTTGTTACAGGAAAATGTTTTATGCTTTTTAAGTATTTTGTATCTTAGTTTTATAATTTCAGAATATTTCTTTGGAAGAAAATTATTTACTCAGCAGTTGAAGTGCAGGGCTTGTTCACTAAATAATAGATTAAGCATCAACAATAAAAATCCTGAAAACGAATTTATAAATACATTTAAAATATTTTGTTTGAATACTTCATTTTTAATGCAACTTTTGATAAAATTACTCGTTCTCAAAGTAATGTAAGTAGATTAGAGTTTTTAAAAATTTCGGCTGCTTCTTAAGCCACCATCCAGTGACGTTCGGTACAAACAGATGAAAGCACACTAACCAAAATTTCTGAGTTAATTTCTTCATCTCCTGAAAAATTAACTCAAATAAATGTAATAAACATGTTTTTTACAATTCCATCTTAAAAAATGTCAGTCATTTTCTGATCACCAATTAGTTATAATCTCTTTTTGTCGTTATTATATTGTATTTGTATTCTTCTATAAACGCTGTAACCTTTAACCCTTTGCCATCCAAAAACTAATTAGATGGATATTGAACTTTGCATGTCACATTCTCAGATTAAATTCCTTAAAAGACAACGCAATTACTTTGATTAGTAACCAAAACAAGTAGTACTGTTCTCGGTAAAATTCTGTCTAAATTGTTTGAATAAAAATTGCATCATATGTGTTTTGCAGGTAAATTATGCATGCAAATCATGTTGCCTTAGAAGAGACAACGGAGCGCAAAGGATTAAATACAAAGCAACTTATTAACTCTCTAGGTCTAAAATAAACTCCAGAAATTAGTAGACAATAAATCAAAATATATCTTAAAGATCCTTTTGAAAAATCTGCTACTGTACAACATTTAATATCGAAAAGTTTTTAAAAAAATATTTAAAATTTTCTCTTTAGTATCAACCAGATTTTGAATTACAAGAAATAAGGGTAATTTTAAAAGATTGAGCTGAAACAATCGTCGCTTAACAAGCAACACTACGTATCTCATTTTTTGAAATTTCAAACAGGAAGATGATACTCATTTTTTCGCTACCAATAACGGATATTTCTGAAAACCTTTTCTAACTTTTCATATAAACATATTTCCGCATTTCCAACTAGATGTGAAAAAAAATTCAGAAATATTCGTTATTGGTAGAAACAAATTGAGTATTTTCTTCCTCTTTGAAATTTCAGAAAATTGAGATAGGTGGTGTTGCTTGTTTAGCGAAGAAATGGTGTGGAAAAAAATGTCTAATTTAATGGAAAGATAGCAATTGCTTTCACCAAATAGAAGCATACTTTATCTCTTTTAAAATAAAATATGATAATATTATCGTAAAACAATGCCCACTTTCAGATTATAGTTTAACATGAAATAAAGAGTCAGACGTCTAAAGTCATTTTAACAGGAGTAAAAGAAATTTGAAATATGCGTTATCTCTCTGAAAGGGAATTTTCCCTTTTTCTTTAATGATAACACAAAACCACGTAGTTTTTCTAATTTCATAATGTTTTCTTGACATTGGACAGTCAGATATATGTTGTCAGTGTCTAAGAGATGCACAAATAAGTGCATATTTAGCTAACCCAGTACTTGTTAGTGTCATCATGCCTCATGATTTAAAAATACATGAGAACAATTTCCTCACTTCAGTAGAAGATCCAGATCACTCCAAGACTCTGGAAGTAAACATTACAAGCAGCCCTGGTGCAGGGAGAAAAAGAAACCATTCTTCCTCATCCACCATCTCGTCAGTTTCTGAGAACGCCCCACTCACAATGAAAACACATCTTTCATAAAACTTCTGGAAAGCCTCAGAATTATAGTAAATAGGCAGACGGTCCCAAAGAAATCCTCTACTATTCCCAAGTCTCACCTTCCCGTCTTATTGCAGCAAGACGCAAACTCAATCCTTGACCAACTGGAGACCAAGGCAAAACATTTGCAATCAAACAACAAACAAACCAATACAAAATATGGCAAACATGCCGCTAACCATAAAATGTGTTGCGTCATTTTAACGTTGAAATCAAATGCATATTTTGCAAGAGGAATAAGAAAGTGAAGATGGCACTGACAACTTGCAATTATATGTTACAATACATTACTTGATAAGTTATTTGATTTCATTAGGGACATTTATGTAGACATTGAACAGAACAGGTGCAAGGCTAAGAAAAGAAAGCGGGTTAAATGTCTATAGCAATTTGAAGTTTAAAACTACATTGTTAAGGGAACTATGAATATCTATATGGGAACTATATATAAGAGAGTCAGTTGAAAATATATTCCCGGCGAACAAGCTGCTCGCCGAAGGCGGTTAGTCTAGAATAAAGAGAAAAAACTTTCTGTGTTCTTTTCTCATTTTTTTAACTTGGCATCATTGATTGTGATAAAAGATTACTGAATTATTTACGCAGATTTAATAGAAATAATTCAGTAATGCCTATAAAATTAAGAGTTGAATCAACGAAGTATATTTCCTCTAACCTCAAAACTACCTATGAAAACATATCTAAATTAAAAACTTCAACACATTTTTAAATAAAAAGTAATTCAAAATCAGTTATAAATAATATTTTTTCTAATGCTTATTTTCTTTAAAAAAATTGCTTTAATCTGCATTTCCTAATGTTGAAATAATTTTGAAATTTTTTTGATTCTGCCCATAGCGAACTCATCAGCAAAAAGACCATCTTTCGCTTGGAAAAGGGTCAAAAACTATTGCAGAAATGCAACGTCGGAAGACAGATTAAACAGCATGGCTCTGCGGTATATGTGGAACAAGAGCAATTAAATAACATTGTTAGCTCTAAAATAATTGAAGAATTTTTCAGAGAGAAATCCTGGAAAAAAATTTTAGAATTTTATTCTATTTATGAGAATTGAAGAATTGTGTTTGAATTTTGTATAATTTTAAATTTTACTATTTTGCATCACTTCCAATGGACATAGAGTATTTCAAAACCTAGAAAACAATTTTTTATTGATAAGAATTAATACAATATTTTAATTGTATATTGATTATCATATTATCAGTATTAAAACAATTGAAAGAAAAAAACAGCTGTAATAGACATTAAAATGCAACAAAATTGACGACATACGATTGAAAAAAACCCAAGAAAGTATGGATGCTTGATTACGAAGAGGTTTGCGTCCAAATACTCATGAGAATAGAGCAACAACTTGAGGTATAAAAAATTAATAATAGTTGTTAAAACATCAAGAAAGTGTTAGTTAGATATTAATGGAACACAAAAACAGATGAAATTCAGTTAGCTAGCATGATATCTAGCCCGCTGCCTCGTGCAGCTCTCGTGTATTGCGCAACTAAGTAAGTAGTTTCAAGAGTGACGTCATCAGGAGGAATTCAGGATCGCCACAAAAGGTATCAGTATATTAGAGTATCACGTTATTTATCAATGAAAATGACCAAATGTTTTACGTTTATACGCTTGTATTAATTTATAATGATTGGTTCAATCAAAGTAATCTATATCCACCTGTTTTTTAGAATTATGGAATAATCGGAAGAAATTTCAGAATGGGATGAATTTGATATTAAATTTCCCTTAAAGTAACCTTGTAGAATAACTTTTGACGTCCCTCTTCTTTTTGCTTTTTTCCAATTGCGTTCCTTTTTTAAATGATTTAAAGCCTCCAAAACTTCAAACGATTAAAAAAGGGACAGATAATGGACCCGTGGTACCCTGAAGAAGAGGAAATGTGCTTAGATTATACTTTCATGAAGATTGAAATATTACATTTCTTGATTTTATCATTTTTGCTTTTTCTTTTTTCAGTATTTAGAATCAAATTAATCATCATTTTGGGATTTATAATAGGCTAAATGTTGCGTAGAATGCAATGGTTATTTATTTGATAGTTTTCCTTAAAGTAATTTAAAAAATAATAAAANAATATTTATTTGATTTAAAGAATATTTATTTGATAGTTTTCCTTAAAGTAATTTAAAAAATAATAAAAGAAAACGAATTACTTTTACCTTTATATAATGAATCCTAAGATATTTCGATAATACTTCCTGTGAATACTTAGGAAGAAGAATTTCAAATTATTGAATACAAAGCAAATTAATTATCGACTAAGATAAATTAAACTAATTAATTAGGTAATTAAATTAAATAATAGAGTAATTATAAAAAAAATTTTATTAACAAAAATTGATTACTGTGATTAAAATATGCGAAATTATCTTATTTCAAAGCATCATAATTGACAAGTTTAAATTTTCAAGAACATATGCTTAATACTTTCATAGGGCCCTCAAGAACTTCAGCGCCTGGGGCCCCCAACAAGCGTAATGCGCCCCTGCCTAAAGGAGGACATTAGTACAAATAGCAATGATGGTTCTGGTCTTTCTGTGTAAGTTCCCGTCTTTTTGTTACGGTCTTACTAGACCGTCGTTTATCTTCGTTAAAACCAGTGGCGTACCTACTTGAAATGGCTGCCTGGGCAAATATCGAAACTGCGTCCCTTCTTTTTTTTTGAAATGTGATCCTCATTTTCTTTTCGGATGCTTTATGCCAAGGAGGGCAAAGACAAAAAGTGCAAATAAACTCATACTAACTTTAATCCCTAAATATGGCTGAAATTAGAAAATAAAATTTTTTTGTAAGAAATTTTTAAAAATTTTAGAAAAATATAAATAAAAGGTGCATTATATTTATCTCGAACTTGAAAAATAATATGAAATGTGCACAAATCTCTTAACCGATCGAAAAAAAACCCCACACACATAGAGGCGGCCCGAGGCTCGGGCCCGTGGCGCCAAAGCGAGAGCATGAAGGAGAAAAAAATGATTTAATAGACATGAGAGTTCCGAAAAAATGGCAAATAATTTCCCTTTAGAATTGACGGCCCTTTCTCTTATTCTGAATAATATCAAGATATATGAGACGTACACAACTCTCACCACCACTGACGGTTTTACGCATAGGCGCTAGAGATGCTCAATTCGTGCCTCAAGACTCTGTGGGGGCGCCTGAAAATCTAGTTGCCGTACATCGCAGTGCTAAGCCGGCGGTTAATTTACGACATTGGGTAAGGATGGGGTTCTAAAAAAAGCTTTGCCAATATGACCACATATTGTCAAAATTCACCACTGCCCCCCCCCCCCATACAAACCACTCACCAAATGTGGTCGCGTGGGAAAGTATCCCTATTATCACAAGATATTGTACAGTATCTCTACAATGTTGTTTGATATTTTGAATGCCGCACAATATTTTAAAAATATCGTATATTTTATCGAGATGTTAGTTACATTTTCTGAAGCTTCTTGGCGCCTCGTGGACAACTGTTGTGTTAAGAATGACCATGATTTATAGCTCTGAAAATTGTTTGAAAACTTTCAACCTCGAAAACAGAACTAGTATCTTGTTTTTTGGGGGCATTCTAGAGAATCTCATACGCCTATAATCGCAAACCCACATAAAATTACTCTACATTTTTTTCATAGTTATTTGTGTTACGAACATCAAATTTTGAAATTGTGATAACGTTATAACTTATAAAAGAATAAGTATTGTGTTATTTTTCTAAAATAACTGAAAAAAGGGACCATTAGATTCGTTTTATAGGAAGACAAACATAGCAGCAAAAGAAGAAAAAAATACAGGATGAAGCAATTTATCAAAATATAAAATGTTAAACCTAGAAAAGGTCTGCCAACATAAGTTGAAGGCAGATTTTCAACTTCAAAATTTTTTTAGAACGGCAACATGGTAAGTTACTATTCGAATCAAGAAGTTCATGTGAATGCAATTTTTTGTTCCTGCCATCTCTTTTTCGATTTTGTACAAATGCCTTAGGATCAGCATCGGGATTTTATGATTGGAAACACATGCACGAACAATTATCATCATATGAGAAATCTCCAAATCATATGACAGCTTACCAGCTTTGAGTGCAGTTCAGCCAAAAAATAAAATAAGGAATTACTGTAAATTCTGAAAATCAGAAAAAAAAACCAAAATGAAGGATGAACATTCGAGAGAAATGTTCAAACGTTTAGTAAAAGTGGCTGAGTTTCTCGCTTCCCAGACGAAAATGAGGACAGAAAGAAACACTGTACGGCAAAAAACGGGAACATTTTAAAGCTGCTTGCAATCATTAGAAAATTTTGGGTCGTTAGTACTGACCATTTAAGAAGAGCAACGTCTAATGAATCACATATTCATTACAGAGAAAAAACTACCAAAAATGAAATCATAGAGCTACTTGGATCCAAAATCGAGGAATAAATTTTGAAAGAAGTTTCGAAGTGGGCGTATTATTTCATAATTTTAGATTGCACACAGCAATGAAGTGACGTTGGGACGATGGTATTTGTAATAAGATTTGTATGGTGCATTACAGTTTAAGAACCTTGAATGAAAGAACAGTTTTTGGAATCCATTATAATCGAACATTCAATCGGTGATGCCTTAACTTCTTAAATTCAAGGCAACTTTTTTCTTCTAGCCCCTTTAAAACCGGGACTTTTTGGGAGGATATGACATGAATTGGGCTCTCCCAACTTGGGTGGTCATTTACCCCACCCCCTGCTGTGGAAATGGGATGTGGTGGGCAAGGATGTACTGTATCCACTGTACAACATGAAGAATGTCCTTTAGGTGAAAATATGTGTTTCTTGTATATTTTTGGCTGAAAACAACGAATCTGTAATTATTTTTTGTTTACCACGCACCATTTTCCAAAAAATCCACATTTTAGTTTTTCACGTAAGCTAAAATGTGGCGTACGTAAACGTAGCTTTACTCTGTGCCAGAAAAAAAATTAACAGCCAAAGGAAAGGCGCTGTCGTTGACAGTGGGACCGTCGCCAACTTGGCGACATTTTTGAGGGCAAAAGCCCTATCTACCTTCCCGAAGTTTTGAGGCTCTAGCGATGGCTTTCTTGCATATCAGGAATAAATTCAAACATTTAATTTAGGCAAAGGTAAAAGAAGGGGTTAAATTAAAGCAGTCTTTCGTGATGAAGAGTTTGAAAAAAAAAACTGTCATAAGCAGAAAAAGCAGCCTGGTTGGCATTCAAATCAGTGTGCACACATTTCCTTGGAAATAAGAAAGCTGAAAACTATGAAGATCTTGTTGGTGGCATGGTGAAATGCTTTTATGTTATAGGTTGCAATATGGCATTAAAACTACACTTCTTGGACTCGCATCTGGAATTCTTTCCTCGAAACCTTGGCGGAATTAGTGATGAGCATGGGGAAAGGTTTCACCAGGACATCTCTATGTTTCAAAAGAGTTGCAGTGGGCGATTTCATCGAAGTATGCTAGCTGAATATTGCTGGTCTGTTATCAGGAACACACCATCGGATGCCTACAAGAGGAAACGGCAAAAAAAACATATTAGTGTTTGTGTTTTCTATAATCAAGCCTCTGTTACATTTCTCTGTAACAAATTTGGGTAAATATGAGAAGTATGTCTCCTACAAAAACGGTACGTGATGGACCATTTTGGTTTTGATATATGAATCAAGCACCTTTTGTTTATACAGAATCACATATTTTCATATCAAGGACAGAAAAAATGTTCAAATTTGTTGTGCAGTGTAATTGGACCCCCTACCGCGCTTATCTCCAAAGCGATTTCAGAGCCTAACCTCCCCAGAAAAGAAGCCAACCGCCTCAGACCGGCCTTCGTCGCTGTTAAGGGAAAATTTCTAGACCGCCTCGTTCGATGTAAAAGGGTTAACAGAGAGAATTTTAATACAGCTGGAAGAGATGAAAAATCCACTGAAAAATATGCTAGGCCAAAGCTATGATAATTGGGCCAATATGAAAAAAGAAAATCCAGATGTCCAAACAGAATCCTGAATATCAACCCTCGGGCATTTTATATTTTATGAACTCCCATTCCCTAAACTTAGTTCTTAGTGAAGGTCCACAATACTGTCTGGAAGCTGAGGAGTTCCTTAGTATTTTATGGCAAATTTGAAACTTTTGTGCATCCTAACTCATCGCTGGACAGTCTTGAAGAAGCATGTACCCAGTATGACGGACAGGCCCTTATGTCAAACGCGGTCACTCTGCTGGACATATCGCAAAATAAATGAACTGATGAGTTAGCTAAAAATGTAGTCTTGAGTTTGGCAAAGAAAGTTAAGTTTTATGTTTCTTGCTAGTCTTGTCATTTGGCACTCAGTTCTCTTCAAATTCAATATCATAAATAAGATGCTACAGAGTGAAAAAATATAGATGTGTCTAATGCTGACAAAAGTAATGCTGCTAGAAATGACTGACAAAACCAGACAAGCTATAATAGAAATGAGATCAGAAAAGGGGGTTTCAACAGGCTCTGGTTTATACATGTGACCTCTGTAGCAGTTATGAGATTGCAGCAGGATTTCAAGAACTAGACGTTCGATCACTGAAAAAAAAGAAGCAATATGATTATAAAGTTCTAGACGAAGTTCCTTCAAAGAAGTTTATTTTGCTTCTCTTTTTCATTCTCGACTTCGAAGATCTAAACGTTATATATAAAATATCAAGAAAGCGAAACAGATTTTAGGCATGTTTCAAAAACCTTCATTTGGCCTTGAGTGACGATAATCATAATGATGTAGATAGTTGCTGCAAATTTTCCAACTCTTTCAGTGGCTTTGAGAATTTTTCTGACTTTCCTAGTAACTGTAGCTGCTGGCGAGAGAAGTTTTTCTAAACTGAAAGTTATCAAAACGTATCTGCAATCCATCATGTCCGAAGAGCGACTAGTTGACTTAGCAACCGCGGCAACTGAACTGGACCTTTGTCAGACATTGAAATTGAGAAGAAATTTTACGGATAAAAAGAAAGAAAAATTAATTTTTGAACAGAATTTATAATTTTGCTTTAAAATAAAATAAATTATTTTTTAAATAAATTCGTTAAATATATTATTTTAGTTTCAATAAGATCTATATAATCTTAAATATATCTGAAGTTCCAAAATTCTCACCGTAATTTTATTAAGTCATATTTGCAGGTAAAACATGCAACATTTATATGTAAAAGTTTGTTTGAAAATTAGAAAACAGACACAATAGAATTTTAAAAACTACGTTATTTATGTATGTTGGGGGGGCTGTTGAATTGGGTCGCCAAATTGTTGCTTTGCCCAGTTGGTAAAATTAACTCGGGCCGACTCTGCGCACACATACGAATAAAAATGAAAACAATTATATACAATAATTTTTATATATAAATTATATACAATAATTTTTTAATCCAGCACAGATAAAATCTTACAAAAGCCTTAGTGACTAATACATGTAATAATATTCATAATATAATTCATCATATAATTTCA
>BGPR01000826.1:246902-283258 GCA_013235015.1 Araneus ventricosus | reverse complement strand
AAAAAAAAGCTGATTCAAACATGACGTTATAACGTTATTGATTTATCTATGTCATGTAAAATTTCACTTCTTATTATTTTAGCAAATACTATTTATGTGCATAAGAAAAACGATACATTATATCTGAAAAATTTTGAAAGCTCTTGAAAAATTTTGAAAGCACAAATTTGTCATGACAAGAGTGCAAGCTTGCAGTAAGTTAACGAAAGCTCCGAAGTCACCATGAAGCGAACTTGCAGCAAGCTTACCACAAGCTTTCCGTGCAAACTTATTGCAAATTATAGCAAAAACAGAGTACGAATCACAACCCTGGATAGAACTCGCGACCTCCTGGTTCCGAAGAGGAGACGCTAACCATTGAGCCAGTTGAATTCTGAGAGGAGAAGATAGATTTCGCTAATACATCGTTCGATTCGATTCGTATACGATTTATTTTTAACTATTTTCTAGATTTCATTAATTTTTTGAGTTGGGAATATCATTTGAAGTCAAAGAGAGAGCGATTTTCGCTAATAACTACGTTTTGCTGGTAGAATAAATTATGAAATTAGAGTTCAAAAGTAATTACTTTAAAATGGGTCAAAATGTCTAGTTATTATTGTTCAACAAACACTGACTGTTTTTTAGGTTTAATTTTGCTTATAAAGGTTAAAATTTCAACATTAAGAAAAAGGCGATATAGTTTTCTTTAACCCTCTGAGTGGTTCGGTCTTCTTTCTAAAGCGATTCGAAAAGCGAGCGGCTCCAGAACCTTTATCTATTTTAAAAGTGTCTTCCTCCCAACAGAAGATTTTCCCAAAAGCGCAGCAGATCAAGTCTCTTCCCCCCTCTGAACTGTGGACAGTCAGCAACTCCCTTGGAGGGGCGGACTAACCGCAAGAATCCGTTCTATTTAGCTTGGAACCTATTCAAACTAGGTAACTTTCGGAGATTCCAGCTGTCGTGTGACAAAATTACACTTCATGTCTTCGAGAGCCCTCATTCTGCATATTACCCGTGTCCATGACAAAAATAAACACCGTTAGACTAGACAAATGCCAGACCGTTGGGCCAAAAAATTGAAGGCTATATTACTTATTTTTCATGTCGTGAGTTTCTAAAAATATAAACATCATTGAAGTTGCATGAAAGTTGATATTCTTTAGATGTATGTGACTTCAATTTATTTGATGTTTATTAATAGTTGTATTTTAAATATTGGCTGTACTTCATATTATTAGTTGTCTTTTTTTATATTCTTGATTTCAATTTACTACACGTCAGCATATTAGTCTACGAATGTAAAAATTATTTCCTTAAATTTAAGGTTTAACTACAATGCCATTTATATATATTTTACTAATATCTGATGGCACTATAAAACTTTTCATATTGTTTCTTGATTTAGTATTCGGCAAAAAGTAAAAAATTTAGAGCCGATCACAAATAGAAAAGGAGCTTAACTGGCGTAATCCGTTTTGTATGCACATAAACATTTATTATATAGATAGTCACATAATAATCTATATTCCAAAATAGCCAGTAATAATTAATACACATGAAGGATTATAAATAACCTTCTTAACCCCTGAATAATGTTTTAAATAAAACAATATACTTCAAGCCTTTTGTACTGAAACTAGTTATATATGCTTTTTAAGAGGGCGAGTTAATAATCCTCAAACTAAAGATTACATTTAGAAAACCAATGCACTAAATGTCGGAAGAAATAGCTTATTCATATAACCTTTATTTAGTACGCAAGAGATTATCTTCTATTATAATAAACGGAAATTTAATTCACCTGAAATTTGAAACTTTGATACTATAGTCCAAGTAGAGCATCCAGTCGCGAATTTTTCAAAATTAAATTTAATTCTTTATTTATATTTTTTTATCGAAAAGTAATGGCATATTGAGTTTCAGGGGCATTAGAGTTTTTTTACCCGATTGAAACGAAAATTGGGCAATAAGGTTAAAAGACCACATACCAAATTTCATTTATCTAAGTCGTTGCGTTTGGGAATTATAGTGTTCACAAGCATGCGATTACAGAAACCGATCGACAGTCAAAGTTTCAAGGGATTTCGTCCAAAATTTAATACGGGCCTACATTCCTAATTTTTGAAACTGTGTACCAAATTTTATCTATCTAGCTATTGAGTTTTGATTTATCGTGTTCATATGAACCCTAACAGACAAATTTCCCGTTTACGGACTTTATCCAAAAATTGATTGATATATACTAATTTTGTATAAAGTCCATACACCAGATTTCGCCTTTCTAGCTTTAACCGTTTTTGAGTTACCGTGTTCACAAACAAAATTCCAAAATTGTGTTTTTCGGACTCAGGGCGGTCTAAAACGTGGAGATTAATCAAAATCTCGTGTTGAAATTTACGATCGACGATTATAATACTTTCTCTTTGTATACATCGTTTACTAGAAAGTAAAAACGATGAAACTTTTTTTCTATCAATTTTACGAAAATGCGCTAGCTACGAAGTAAAGTGTTATTGAATTTTTTTTTCTACAGACAATTTTTTGCAAACTTCGCAAAATCAAAGAATAAGGAGAAAAATTTAACACCTATTCGAAATTAATCAGGTGCCTTTTCACAATTTATAAATGTCTTGGACGTTATCGGTGTGATATTCAAAAACATTTTTGGGCATTTTCATACCAAATATAAAGGAAATTTAACTAACATAAAACTGACACTTTACTGTTTTTCTTAAAAAATAAAATTATAGATCTAATTCAAATATATCATACAGCTTGGAAAATAAATAAGAGTCTCATTATTATCCATTAAAGTTCAGAATGAAAGTAAAAACCTGTATATAAATCAGAATTTTATTTTAAAAAAATTATACTTTACAAATCGCAGCACACACACAAGATATTGTGATGAAACACACTGTCTAGCATGTGACGGTGGAGTTTGGAAATAATTCAATGCCTGAGACTACTATTATTATGAGAAGTACTGTCTTCAAACTCGTTAATAACGTGTCGGGATGCATCATAGGTTTGTAACACATATTAGTGGATTCTTGTCTCATAGCATTTATTAAAATTCAGCTCGCAATTGGCATAAGAGCTACCAAAAGCAATGTAATTCAGGCATTTAGATTTGATCACTTAATGAAGAATGCATATCAGCAAAACTATAACGCTCAAGGAACTAGTGCATAAATACAGTATCATTGAAGTAAGCATTGATATTTTCTTAGAAATGGTTTTGTGTTCTTACATTTTAAAAAAGAAATAAACATTTTCACTGATTATTGAAATAAACTTAAACTGCAGATGTTATCAGACTCTTAATAAGATAACTAAAAGTCTGTTAAGATCACTGAAACGTTAAATTTAGTTTTATATTATTCTTTACGTTTCCATGTAAACCAAAATTTTCTCTAACAAAAATACAATATTTTAAAACATAAAAAATAAAATTTTCATCCCTTTTCTCTAACATTTGTTTCAATGTTTGCTCAAAGTGAGCAAAAAATAAATTGAATAATAATTATTTGAAAAAATAATTTTTTTTTTCGGAATTCATTTCATTTTGATGAATTTAAAAGAAATTCTAAGTAGTGTAATATAGAAAACTCATCTAGAAAAAAAACTGTTATAGTTTTAAAAAATCACACCTAAACCTTAAAGTTATTTTTTTCAATTCAATGTTATATAACGAAATAAACAACCCCCTCTTTTCTTATCACCCCCAGCTTCTCAAATTTTTCTATGCTTGAATGGGGTATTGAAAGAGATTGGACCACAAAATCTATTTTACTTAACAATTCGATTAAAACATTGATGCATTGAAATAAAATCTTATATAACATAATCGTATTACAGGAAAAACAATTGAAACATAATACAATTTCAATCCAGGCTGACAAATATTAAACCGAGCTTATACAGAATCCAAATTCGGACACACACAACTAGAAAAAAAAATCCAAAACTGACCTTCTTTCTGAAAGAAGACCTCAATGCAGATAGCATTAAAATGCCCCAAGCTATAGGGGTGTGGGGTCTTGGATCATGTGGTATCTCTAATTTGCAGTAAGTACATTCTTATCAGCACTCATTGTGTCGACCGCTACCCTACCCAGCTAATCAATCAAAATGTCAAACCAAGGAAGGGGAAGAAATTCGGAAAAATACGTTTCTCGCACTTTAGAGACAGTTCACAAGAGACGTAAATATCCGGACTGACCGCTTTCGGCGTGTCTCTGACCACACGTTGAAATGCGTGTTTCCCGCTTATGGGGTGGTCCAAGGTCGACGTAGAAATACGTGTGAAACGCTCAGAGGGTTAAAGTGAGAGAGATATATTTAGTAAAAAGATGGAAAATGTTTCAAAAAATTTTTTTATAAAAAAGTTATTTTTTTTCACAAATTATCATTGATTTATTGAATTAATAAAAAAGAATTACGGTCTAGGAGATGCTATTAAAAATCGGATGTTTTTTTAAAACAGAGACAAAGATAATTATCTCTTTATTGTGCTATCTTTGCAGGAAGCTTGTTTTGCAAAATTGCAGCAAGTTTGATTTGCAAAGGAGGTGGCGCTATTTGTCACATCGAACTTGCTGCAAGTTCGATTCAAGTTTGACGCGTCAAATTTTGCCATGACAAGTCAAAATCAAGCTTGCTGCAAACTTACGTTCTATCTATGTTAGTATACATTTCAACATATGCATGTTACACCTTGTTGGAAAGCTCTCCCTATTTGCAGACTCTTCCATCCACTTTCATTCTTGAAGCTCTATTCCTTATGAAAATAGATTGCGAAATGTTCTTTTCCTTATTATTATTTGGAGAGATGTACACGTATAACGCCTTTGCCCATGTTATAATGTGAACACGATAACTAGAGTAATTTTGATTAGGTTTTCACCAGCGAGGGATATATTGTAAGGACGGTGAAAATCTCGGCCTAGTTCGCAGATGGGCTATCCAGCTCAAAGGGGGTGGAAATGGTGGGGAACTGAAAATTTCGTTTTCCCATAATTCCCTTACGATTGAAAATAGAAAGAAAATTCAAATTAGGCGAATTATTACCTCATCACACAAACAACTTTTGTACTGAAACCTTTTTTATGGCAACAATTGCTTAGAAGTTATGAGCTAAAAATTGATATTCAATCCCCCCCATTAATCATTTCCCCATAGCTCCGTTACAATTGAAGACAGAAAGAAAACTTCAAATAGGAAAATTATCATTTTATCATAACAAACTACTTTTATACTGAAAGTTTTTTGGCAGAAAGAACTACTTAGAAATTATGAGCTCCCATCAGCTGCATTTACTTCCACTTTTTATATGGAAACAAGCTGATATACCTTGCTTTGCTCCAGATTAAAATACTTTCATGTTTAATATTTTTAATGTAAAAACTATTATTGAATAAAAATTTAATACACAAATTCCTTTTCTGATCTGAAACGTTTTTAATTAAAATGAGAATAGGAATTGAACCAGACGATTTTTCCTAGCAGCCATTTTCTCCATAAATTATTATTTGTTATATAGGTACTTCAAGTTTCGTTAACAATTACTAAAATAAAAGGAAGGTTTTTTTAATGAATATTTTGAAACAATTAAATTAACTAGTTAATTAATCATTAATTTAAAGCATGTTAAAAAATAAAATCAATAGTTGGTCCTGATATAAATTGTTAGTCTTCAACTTTTAAAATTTTCTTTTAGAATTCATCCAGAATTCCGTTAATGTATTCTGGCAACAGTTCTTCTTATTAGTTTTGTTCTCCAACAATAGAGAATATTGTCACGAATTCTGTATAAAATTAATTTCGAAAAAAATATTCAAATGAGAGAAACAAATTGTATGGAAATGAATGTTTCTTGTCACTGAAAGCTAATTTTTTTGAAATTTAATATAGAGTAAAAATAGTTTCTTGAGATAATATTTTCCAAAGATATCGCGGAAAAAACGCCTTGTTTAATTTTTAATTAACTGAAATTTTGACTAATTTTTGGACTTTAAAAACTTGAGAATGACCTTTCTTTTGTCTTAAATAAAAAGTATGCAAAGTTTGGCCCAGTGGTGTAGGAGGAGATGTGAAACATACACCCAGATAGACGTAAGTTTGCAGCAAGTTTGATTTTGACTTGATATTCCCTTGTCATGGCAAAATTTGACGCGTCAAACTTGAAGCGAACTTGTAGCAAGTTCGCTGTGACAACTAGCGCCACCCTCGCTTGCAACGCATTTGCTAAAAGTTCGATGTGACAGATAGCGCCACCTCCTTTGCAAATCAAACTTGCTGCAATTTTGCAAAACAAGCTTGATGCAAAGACAGCACAAAGAGATAATTATCTTTGTCTCTGTTTTAAAAAAACGTCCGATTTTTAATAGCATCTCCTAGACCGTCCTTCTTTTTATTAATTTAATACATCAATGATAATTTGTAAAAAAAACTAACTTTCTTATAAAAAAAATTTTGAAACATTTTCCATCTTTTTACTAAATATATCACTCGCACTCTAAAGAAAACTATATCGCCTTTTTCTTGATGTTGAAATTTTAACGTTTATAAACAAAATTAAATCTAAGAAACTGTCAATGTTTGTTGAAAAATAATAACTTAGACATTTTGTTCCATTTTAAAGTAATTACTTTTGATCCCTAATTTCATAATTTATTCTACTAGCAAGACGTATTTATTTGCGAAAATCGCTCTCTCTTTGACTTCAAATCATATTCTCAACTCAAAAAATTAATGAAATCAAGAAAAAAGTTTAAAATAAATCGTATACGAATCGAATTAAACGATGTATTAGCGAAATCTGTTTTCTCCTCTCGTAGCCGAGCTGGTTGAGTGGTATCGATGTCTGGCTACAAAGCAGTAGATCGCGAGATCTATCCCGGGTTGTGTTCGTACTCTGTTTTTGCTATAATTTGCAATCAGTTTGCACGACAAGCTTGCTGCAATTTCGTTCCATGGTGACTTCGAAGCTTTCGTTAACTTGCTGCAAGCTTGCACTCTTGTCATGACAAATTTGTGGCAAGCTTGCTGCAAACTAAAATTGCTATATGGGCATATATAGCCACAATGACTTTTATTTAACTTAAGATAATTATAAGATTAAGATTTTTGGCAAATACTATGAGCCATAAAAAAGGTTTTAGTGAAGATTTTGACACAATTAATTAAATATTTAATTTCAATTAAGTAAATAGTTAATTTTATTTAATCAAATAGTTAATTTGATAATTAGTTAATTTGACAGATTACTTTAATTTGATATTTAACTAAGTATGGCGGCTCCAAGATTTGTTTAATAAATTTAATATAAAATAGCCGAAAAAGATAGTTAAATAAGATTTCCTTTTATGCTTTTTGATATTGAAAAATATCTCCTTAACTTTAAGATTGATTTGGGATTTTCTGCCTGAGTATTTGCTTTTAACCGTCGATGGAGACTTAAATTTAATGTTCAAAATGGCTGCATTCATATCCTATGCTTTAAACACACGTATTGAATTTGCCACTCACAATGTTTAATAATTTTTATTCTCTGATATGTTGAGAATTTAGTGACTATCATCTCTGTAACCAGGGAGTTCTCTAAATGAGCCCATTCCAGTAGTGTTAAATGTTTCATGTCATTTGCATATGACAAAGTAATGTTAGCACAATTATATTGTAACATAAATTAAATAAATTATTTTTTAAATCTAGAGTCTTTCTTCAATTACTTGTTACCGTTTCAGACAGGTTGGCTTAATGTTAACTAGGAGATATTTGCACTGCTGAGATGTTTATTTCTTTATGACTTCTACCTGTTGAATTGTTATGTGTTGAGATGTAATAAAAATTTGACCAATCTACTGACCAATAAATCTAGCATAACCTTTTGAGTAGAATGATAAAACCTTGATATAGTAAAAAATTAAATGTAATGAAAACAGATTCACAGCGTAAATAATGCAATGTGTAGAAACAATAAAGTCATTGGCTATGTCTGCATCGATCAATATGTAATATTTCATTACTTTTGTAACATTAACCTTAAAGAATCTACCTTTGCCTTCCAGATTGCCGAAAGGGATTTTTTTGTTTGTTTGCGTTTGGTAAAACAACTTCATCAAGGTTTTGCGAAATAAAATTTAAAATAAACACTATCGCATTTTCATCATACAAATTTTGCAAATATTCAGAACTAAGAACAAAATAACGTTACTGAACTTACGTCATTTAAAGTTACTGACGTACGCTTGCACTACACAAAAAATGGAGGTATATTTTCCGTTCTACACTCTTTCCTGATTGAAAATAGGAATGACACTTTTGCTAACCATTTATCACGAACTCCCGAAGAAACTGATATCCAGTTGTTCACGCCCCACTTCTTGTGTCTTGGCATCGGAGCCACTGATCTTTATTTTATATATATATAGTGACCTTGATTTTAATAAAGTAGTACAGTCCATGAGACTTGTGTGTGATGTGTTCTTTCTGAACTATGTCTTGTGTTGTGCTAACCATTTTTGGTCCGTCGAGCGATGCCAGTGGTCGGTGACCTTTGGAAATTGGAGTTTGTGAGTGTATTCGGGGAGTTGTGATGTGGCGATTTATAAAACGTGATTTCTGTTAATTTAGGCGGATTCGGCATATTGGACGGTGCTGTTTTGGTGAGCGAAATAATTGATTTAATTGTAGATTGAGATGAGAAATGGAATAATTGGTGTTGAGGTTTTATTGCTGTTGGTTTTAATGTTAATTTCTTTATTTATGAGTTACTTTCAGTTGTGTGTTGGTTGCGTTTGCCGGTGGTTTGTGCTGTTTCAGAATCGGGTTCGAATTTTTAATGTAAACTTCTGTCAAATAGTAATGATAGTCTAGTGAATGGTATTGTCTTGTTTTCAGAGTGCACTGAGTGTATTTTAGTTCTTGTGAATGGTCCCTATGGGATAGCATAGGTTTAATAATTTTCTCTTAAATTGAATCTTAGGCAAAATGAGCTAATCGCGATTGCGGAAGAAATGGGTTTGACGGTTCCAGACAAAGCGAAAGTGGTGGATATGAAAGCTTTGATCGAATCTAGTGATGTGTATAAGGACGATATTGAGTTTGTGCGTAATCTTATTGATGGTATTTTGGAAGAAAAGAGCGAGAAGTCGGAAATGGATAAACGAGAGTTTGAAATAGAGAAAATAAGGTTAGCCCAATTAGAAAAACAGCTGGAAATTGAGAATGCGACAAAGAATTTAGCTTATACATCTCGAACTATCAAAATCGGAGAACCGGGTTCCCTAAATGATAATTTGGAAAGTTAAATTAAAAGTGTTAAAACCCTAACAATCCCGGTGCCTGTTAGGTCAGAATCGTTTAATCTGTTTTTCCATTCTTTGGAGAAGGCATTCCAGAACAAATCTGTGCCTAATGAATTAAAAGCCGAGATTCTTTTAAATATTTTGGGAGAAAAAGTAAATAATTTGCTAGCGTATGTTAGTCAGGAGGACTTGTGTAATTATGAAAAGATAAAGCAGTTAGTGTTAAAGGAATTTGAACCCAACCCCCAAGAATGCCTGAGTAATTTTAAAAAGGCTCAGAGTTTGCTGTCAGAGACTTACGTTCAATTCGCTTCTCGTTTATGTGCATCCTTTGACTATTATTGTCAGTCACGCAAGGTGACTGATTTTAGATCTCTGTGTGATCTTAAAGTTTCTGATAAGATTTTCGAAACGCTTGACCGAGAATTGATGACTCAAATTGCGGCCAAACAGGATGAATCTTTTTTCATGTTTACTTGTCATCGAGAAGTAGGAGTACAAGAGAACAAATCAATAGGAATGCCGTGAGTGAAGCAAAGCGAGTGGGAGGAAATAAATGGCCGACTTCTAACTGGCGAGGGGATAAAAATATATCCAAACTCTTTGTGTCTGAAACTAAAAATATAAATTGTGTACTTTTTAAAAGAGCGTCTCGCTCTCTTTCTGCGTGTTTCTAGTTTAGACGGCTATCAGTATGGGGTGGAGCGGAGGTGGTAAAACGAAATAATCTTTGCTTTCGTTGTTTTTCGCCCCATAAATTGAACGAATGTCGCTCGGTAAAGAACTGTTTTTGCCTTAAACCTCATCATAGGATGATTCATTTCCCGCGTGACAATTCTGGGAATCCCGCTTCTCACTTGAAATTAGATGCACCTGCTTTCGTTCCAAAGCAGAGCGAGGAAACTGCGGGAGCAAATTCGCAATCCCAATTTGTGGCGACTGGAATTGAGAAGGACAAACCTAAAAACGTGCTTTTGAGTACTATTCGCGCGCTTGTTAAAAATAAGTTCTGGCAATGGGTT
Organism: Araneus ventricosus; assembly: GCA_013235015.1. Lineage (NCBI taxonomy): Eukaryota > Metazoa > Arthropoda > Arachnida > Araneae > Araneidae > Araneus > Araneus ventricosus. Next base: position 272,940 of record BGPR01000826.1, on the reverse strand, counting down.
GAGGTTCGATGTCTGCTGGATGTCGGATTTCAGTCTTGCTTGTGTACTAGGGCGCGTGCGGAAAGATTGCAATTGAAAATGGAAAAGATAAATACTGTTGTTTCGTGTATTAATGATGCAAGTATGATTGTGAGGAACTGTGTTAAGACTTCAGTGGCAAATAGGGATAAAAGTTTCGGGAGAGAATTATTGATGTTGGTGGTTAACAAAATTACCGATTTCATTCCAAATAATGTAATTAATGTGGATGTTGATGTTTCGGAATTTGTGTCATTAGCTGATCATGGTTTCAATGCTCCTAATAAAATTGACATGTTATTAGGTGCCGATATTTTTTATGAATTGTTGAGGCCGGGACAGATCTATGCTCAAAACTCGCAATTATTGTTGCAGAATACTGTGTTTGGTTATGTTGTTAGTGGGAGTGTCGATCAGGTGGCGGAGGATCGTGTTCATTGTGAGTTGATTCTTGACGATGATTTAAATAAAACCTTGAAACAATTTTGGGAAATTGAGAGTATTGATGTAGAATGTACGGGAAATACGGAGGCTTCTTTGTGTGAGGATCATTTTGTGCGTACCCATAAAAGAAATAAGGATGGTAGATATGGAGTATCAATGGCCTTGAGTAGGGATCCGTCGTGTTTAGGAAATTCTAAAGACATGGCTGTTAGGCAACTTAATTCGTTGTGGAAGTGTTTGCCTAAGGACTCGGAGTGCTTGTCGTTGTATACGGACTTTTTGAGAGAGTATGAGGATTTGGGTAATTTGGAGAGGGTTGTTGAGTCGAATGAACCGCCTACACAATACTATATACCCCATCATGGTGTTTTACGCCCTAATAAATTGACAACTAAGTTGAGAGTTGTCTTTAATGCCTCATCCCCCACTACAACAGGCATAAGCCTGAACGAGATATTAATGAAAGGAGACGTCATAGAGGACGTTTTTCAGAGAATTTCCAGCTTTAGGAGACGCAAGTTTGCCTTTACTACCGATATACAAAAAATGTATTGGCAGATACTAATCGACCCAGATCAACAAGACCTCCAGCGTATCGTGTGGAAAACAGGACCCAAAGCAGAGGTTTCAGCTTATCGTTTGAAAACGGTAACTTATGGGATGTCCAACGCACCCTTTCTTGACATACGGACCCTGCAGCAGCTGGCCGAAGATGAAAAATCACGATTTCCTCTGGCATCTGAAGTTCTGCTGCACGACACCTACATGGATGAAATCGTGAGTGGAGCACCTGATCTTGTGACTGCCTGTCGGCTACAGTCGCAACTGCGAGATGCCCTGCAATCGTGTGGAAAGACCCTTCACAAGCGGTCTTCTAATTCTCCTGAATTGTTGAACAGTTCGTTTTCAACAGACGTAGAACACTCGTTCTCTGTTGACACTGACTTGTCTGTGAAGACGTTAGGCCTCAGTTGGAAGCCGTTTAAGATCGTTTTGTGTTTAGGGTGCCATTTCAATTAAACCATCATATACCAAGCGCGAAGTGCTAAGTGTTATTGATAAACAGTATGACCCTCTGGGTTTCTTGGGCTCTGTGTTAACAAGAGCAAAGGTTCTTTTGCAGCGATTATGGCAGCAGAGGCTGGATTGGGATGATATGCTGCCCAATCCAATCGCCGATGAGTGGAAGGAATTTGTGACAACCATGAAGTGCATCGAAAGGGTGAAAATAATCAGATTTATTTTGACCGACACTTGGTTAAGAATCGTCCTTCAAGGCTTTGCAGTTGCGTCTGAGGCAGCATACGGAGCTGTCGTCTACCTGCAGTGTTTCTATCAAAACAATAGTGCGAAGGTGACCATTCTGGCAAGCAAATCGCGTGTTGCGCCTGTTCGAGTCATTTCAATACTCCGGTTGGAGCTCTGTGCCTGTGTTCTTCTGGATCAGCTTATACAGAAGATACGCTCCTCTCTGATATTGGAGATTAGCGACATTGTGCGTCATACCGATTCAACGATCGCCTTGGCATGGTTGAACACGCCTGCTAATCATTTGAAGACCTTTTATCGCCAACCGCGTTTCAAAGGTGCAAAGAATGACGGAGAACTGTTGTTGGACCCATGTGCCATCGCATCTTAATCCTGCGGATCTTGTTCGTGTGGGCTAAGCCCTCGTGATCTTCCCGAATTGAAATTATGGTGGAGTGGCCCATCATTTCTTCAACGAGGTGAATTCTCAAGTGGACCAGGACCACCCCGATGAATGAATCCGAGTTCTCTTGTGAGCTCAAGACTGGTGTAGTCCCTAAGATGCCTATATCCAGTGTTTGTGTTTCAATAAATTCTGATTTGTCTTTTTTATCTGATTTATTGTGTATGAGTAATAGTTATGTGGAAATTCTTCGTATATTTATTTATGTATTAAGGTTTGTAAATGTGAAAAAATTTAATGTGATAGTGTCTGGGCCTGTTTGTGTCTCAGAGTTGGACCAGGCTGAAAATAGGTTGATCAGGATGGTCCAAGGGGAGGTTATTCAGCTGAGATTCGGAACATCCAGTGCCAGAAGGGTGTTTAACCAAACAGTAAGCTAAAGAATTTAAAGCCTTTTCTTGATAGTGATGGAGTTTAAGGAGTGGGTGGACGCTTGTATAATTCAGATTTACCTTATGTTTCCAAATACCCGGCAATTTTGCCTAATAGACATAAATTGACAAATCAAATAGTTGCATATTTTCTTTAAAAAATGTTCATATCGGTGCTTCTTCCCTTCTTCACTGTGTAAGAGAAAGGTTTTGGCCCTTAAATGGTCATTCTTTGTGCAGAAAATTGTATATGAATGTTTTGTTTGTTTTAAGGCCAGGCCAATAGTTAAGTCTCAACTAATGGGTAATTTGCCCCGGGGTAGAGTAGTTCCTGACTACCCTTTTAATTGCTCTGGTGTAGATTTTTGTGGCCCCTTCATGTTAAGATAACGTAATCAAAGAAAAGGTGTCCTGCTAAATATGTATTTATGTATATTTGTGTGTTTTGTATCTAAGGCTGTTCATATAGAAATTGTGTCGGACCTCACATCTGAGGCTTTTATTGCTACCCTTAAGAGATTTTTTGGTCCAGAGGTAAGTGTGCAAAATTGTACTCCGAGAATGGCAAAACGTTTGTTGGTGCAAATCAGGAAATTAAGGGACTTTTGAAATTGGTTAAAGAACCAGATGAGAAGCTTTCGGGTTTCTTGTCGGCTGAGGGAATTGAAAGGAAGTTCCTTTGGTGGCTTGTGGGAAGCTGCAGTAAAGTCTGCCAAATACCATCTTAAGAGAATCGTGGGAAGGTCAAATCTAACATACGAGGAGTTTTTGACTGTGTGCATCCAAATCGAGGGAATTTTAAATTCCAGACCCCTGTGCCCCTTATCGAGCAGTGCGGATGATTTAAATGCCTTAACACCCGCTCATTTTTTAATAGGCAAGTCAATGAACTCTATAATTGAACACAATTTAACTGATTTGAATGAGAGTGTCCTTAAGAGATGGCAACGGGTGACCAGGTTGGTGCAGCTTATTTGGAAAAAGTGGCATCGAAGCTATCTAAGTGATTTACAGCAACGTAACAAGTAGCAATTCCAAAAGAAAAATGTAAGGGTCTGTGATCTGGTTGTCCTGATCGAAGACAATATGCCTACCTTTAAATCGCCTTTGGGCAGAGTAACAAAAATATATAGTGGAAATGATACTCTAATTAGGGTCGTGAAGGTTAAAATCCAAAATGGTGAGTATAAACGCCATTCGCGAGTGTGCCTATTCCTATGCCAGTTTGAATTTCATTTAATTGTGTAATATTTTATTGCCTTTTTTCCATCTTATTGAATGTGAAACATTTCGTTCTGTGGACGATTGAAATTGATGTAGTGTAATTTTATCGTGGGATTTTAGAGATTCATATTTATTAATGTTTCATTCAGTGTATATTAGTGAGTTTTTAATTGTAATGCTTTTAATGTTGACTGTATGTGACATGTCAACGGGGGGAGAATGTTCACGCCCCACTTCTTGTGTCTTGGTATCGGCGCCACTGTTCTTTATTTTATATACATAGTGACCTTGATTTTAATAAAATAGTATAGTCCATGAGGCTTGTATGTGATGTGTCGTTTCTGAGCTATGTCTTGTGTTGTGCCAATTGCCAGTCAATAAGAAACAGGCATACCGTGTGAAAACATCAGAAACCTTGCGGTGATAACTGATTAATAGCATGTTCCCTTATCTCCCAACCCACCGAGACACAATTTTTTAATTTCATGATGAGGGTTTGACCAGCAAATCTCTGAAACAAAATATTATTTGTTATTTTGTCGCAGCTTGAGGATTCTGGGTTGTAAAAACGACTATCCTGAAGATTTTCCACACTTTGTTGAAACCATTTTATAAATAAGAGCCTTAAAAAAATATTTTTCTTTTAAATACAACCAATTTATTCCTTAATTTTGCGCCTCCCTGGCAATTGAGCCCAGGGAACGTGCCCTACCTGTCCCACCCTAATTACACCACTGGTTAAAACATTGTGGCCAAAAGCCTGTTAGGCAAAATAATTCAGAAACACCAGTTTCTAGACTAAAATATTCAATTTACAAAAAATTTTATACGTATTTACAGGAATTATGAAATAAGTGGTTGAAGACAGCCTGGATGGCCCAAAACATTATTCTAGTTTCATGCTGACAAAGTAAAAAGAAGACGCGTCGTTACGTCTTTGTATCGCTTCCTCTCCCCTCCTTCTTATCTGTCCTTTACAACCTTGACCTCACCGCACGGTGTTACATTTGGCCAGACATCGGTTTTTTTTTTTGTGAAGCGGATCTTTACAACATTTTGCTCTCGAATGATTTAACGTGCACTAGTTCCATCCAAACAGAGGGTCTCTCATGGAATTGGGTCTCGAATAATTTCCCCTCTGGCCAGGAAATCGAGATTCTGCCATGAGGCCACCGTGGCCCCATTCAGCTAGATAATCAGCGGAAATGAGAAATTACCTCTGTCATGTGAGAGTAAAGTCAAGTAAATTGATTCCGTTTGATTGTCAAGCTATTTTTACGGATCTGTTATATTTGTATGCATACTTAAACATCTCATTTGCTGTTTTTCTAAGTCATTCTTTATTATATTTCAATAATTAGTATTAAGCTAATTGTCTTTTTGAATGTTATTACTCACTGAATTCTGTGTAGAAAACAACTTGATTTATTAAATAGTAATCCCCAAAATAATTTATGCTTAAAGACAAAGTGCTCAGGAAAAGATAGATGCATTATCTTTTATATAACAAATCATTGAGTTTTTTCGGTAATTATTTATTCTCAGGTAAATATACATATACCCAGATATCTCGTACAAATTAAATATTAAAGAATTCAAAGCATCTTAATTATCGATTAGACTAATTACAAAAATTAAATGATGTAGTAAATATTAGACGCAATTGATATCAAATGAATATTGTTTCAATGAGTTATATAAACGAAATTGTATTATTTTAAAATGTGATGACTGATAAATCCATGTATAGAAATACACATCTCCTGCTTTCGGAAGGCGCGAAAGCTTTCAGTAGCAGAGTTCCACATCAAGCTTGAGCCGCAGTTGCCTGCCTCGGCTTCGGGGCCGGAGGGTTCCAGGTTCGAGACCCGATTCCATTAAAAATACGACGTTTATAATGGACTATTTCACGTAATATCATAAGTAGGGTGCCAAACGTCCTCCCGTTGGCGTTACGTGGAGGTTTGGAGAGGGGGTGCCAGCTCATATGTCGCTCTCGTCATCTGACCGCGGTTAAAAATTACGCTGTCCGTCCCAAAATAACCCTCATGATGCTTGAAAATGGGAAGTTAATATAACTAAACTATCCACAGCAAACTTAATTTACCCTAGCTATAAAGCAAAAGTAAGCAATAAGAAATCGGATGTACAGTAGTGATTTAAGCTATTCAATTCCATTTCTGTAAAATTTGCTGATACTTTTACTTTATCCTTTAAAATCAAATTATCAGAGTGCATTTCAACCTACTCTATAAAATTCAAATTCATTCTTGCACATATTTTTCAGCATTTTAAATTTCTTCATAGACGATAGGATGAACCATGAAAAAACAAACTTCTCAAGCACACTTCTTTAAAATCAATTCAAAATATTAGTGGGCAATTAATTAACATTTTAAAAGGCGATATTGTAAAATTTCCTATTGATTAAAATTTTCTTTGAACCAGTGTTTCAAAAATATTAAAAGTACTTTTGAAAATCTAGCATTTTATAGCAGTATGATATCGAAATTTAAGAAACGTCTTAACCCTTACACTATTTATTTTTCTTTACTATCTAAAAAGACGATACTTTCTGCTTTTAGGGGGCTTGATCGTTTTGACTCTACTAAGCACGGCCGAACTGAGCGGGTGGCGAGATTGGCCCCCGTCAATGGCGCAGGCGGAACGGGGGCGCAAAAATGACCATTAAAAAATTTAAGAGTTAGATTGGTACGACCTGCTGTGCAAATAAAAAAAAGAATTTGAGAATAAGTCTTCAGTGGTTCACTAAACATTACTTGAGTGGCTAGTTGTTTTGTCCAGTGGTCAAGTTCCCAGCTTGGAACTTTGAATCTCTTGCAGCCGCAGGAAAAATGGTCTCTTTGGTTAAGGCGAAAAGGGTACTTCTTTGACCATGGGTGGTTCTTTCCTAGAGATGGCAAAACAACGTGCTTTTTCTTCTTTTTTGCATCTCATTTTGTCGTAAAATAGATAGACAAGGGAACTCGCCTGCCTCAAGAATCTGTTTCGATAAGAGGGGCAAAAAATTCACGTAATTTGACTATTAAAAGCTCAATGTAAAAGGGGAATCGTGTTTTTTCTTAGAGTTTTGTGTTTCAGGGTGGGGAGGTCCTTTGGTGTTTCTTTAGTGGAAAATAATACGGAGGAAATGTTGCGATTTTGTTTTAGTTTCATCAGAGAGTGGGCGCATAAAGAAATACTTGGACATTTTCATTATTTTCTAAGGAGATAAATTAGTTTTAAAGAGGTGAACTCAAATTATTTCTGTATTTTTAAATTGCTTTTGTTGTATTAAATACTGATCGCCTTCTACTGCCAGCTGATTCGCCCATTTTATTAATTATATATTATTTATGCCTACCAATTTTAAAAACATCAATTTTTTACAAGCTAATTCGAACTAAATTTTAAGGCAACATGATTTGCATCTAATAACATTAATGACTTTTATTTTTGCATCCAATTCTTAAAAAAAGTATTATGCATAATGGCTCTTAATATCATTAAATTCAATGAAAATTAATTTTTATTTCGATCATGCATAATTCAGATTTAAATTACATTTATTACACTTTATTTATCTGACTATAACTTGAATGTTTTACCTAATTATTACAAATAAATGGATGGTATGGTTTCCATTGAAGATAATTTGCTCTAAATAAAAAAAATGAATTTTAGATCATAGCTAAAAAATAAATTTATCAAGATAATATAGTAAATCTATTTAAAAAGTAAATTTATTTCAAGTAGCAAAGAATTAACAAAAAATTAGACTAAAAAAAAGGAAAAGCAAAGAAAATGCCAGCATTTCATTACAACAAAAGAAGATTTTATATTGTAATGATCAAAATAAATTTTCATATCACGTTTTTTAACATAAGATAAACATTAAATTAAACTTTAAGAGAAATATTAAATTAAATATTTGATGAATCAGTGAAGATGGTTTGACTTTCAATCCAGCATTGTTCTGAATTATACATAGAAATATTTTTAGAAAATTGTCAAATTTAAGAAAAAATTACTCGACAGCTAGAGTGTTACCATTTTAAAGATAATTTTTTTTGAAATATAAGACAGTGTAGAAATTATTTTTAAATGATAATATTTCCGGCTATTATCGCTGAACCCCCCCCCCAAAGACTTCCTTATTTTTAATTAATTAAGTAAAGTTTTTAAAAACTCACTGAGGTGTACATTGCCACCTTCATAGTAGGTTTGTACCAAATTTGGCAACTCTAGGCTCAACGGTCTGTTACAAGCAAAGCATAAAATTAACATTATAGTATTTAGTGCTAGATTTTATTGTATAAAAAATCTAATTAGCAACTAGCTAGCAACTATTCTAGCTAACTAGCAACTATTCTACACCAAATTCATGATCACCTTGATTTTACTTGTCTTGATAATTGTAACTGATTTAACCATAAAATTTTCCGTTACATTAATGTATACAAAGATGAATGTTCTTTGTCTTTTAAAAAAATCGACATATTTGCTTGATATTAATGAAATTTGGCGCATATGCTCTTCAAAACAAGAGTAGTATCCCTATCAACTTTTCAAAGCTCGAAAGACAATTACAATTTCAGTTAATAAAAAAGTAGGTAAGATTTTACAGTTTTTTCACCGTATTTTTCAAAAATATCATCTCAAAAATGATTTTTTACGTAATTTTAAAATTCAAATAATATCTTTTTAATGATACTAATTTAATAACTGTAGAATTTTTTCTTTAATTTAAAGTAATTTAAAAAATGTACGATTTGCAACAATACTTTTCAAATTTAAAATGACAAACTAATTTCCTTATTTAATCACATTATCACTAATTTCTTTATTTTTATACAATACCATATTTAATCACATAATGCCAGCATGATGAAGTTCACGGATGAGAAGCTCCCAGATAAGTAAGCAGGTTCTCGCTCCCTTGGTGGATACAATAATGGTGGTGTGGCTCTTAGGGCCTATCTCTGCTGACGGGTCGTGCCCCGATAAAATGGGTTGGAGTTTTTCCAACTTTTTTTAGTATGTGTACTTTAAGACGAGAGGCTTTACTAGATTGTATTAAAACGACTTTTAAGAGACACTGTGATATAAGATGGTCCTCTATGCGTCAAGCCGTGGCAACTCTTCAGAAGAACCTACCATCCGTACACAAAGTGTTACAGCATATGTCAGATACAGCCAACAACTGGACAACAGATACAGCATCTCGTGCTATGATCCTTCTCAGACGGATTGATTATAAATTTGTGTGCCTGTTAGAGATGTGGTCTGAAGTATTAGTAAAACTGGAATACACTAACAAATCGCTGCAAGGAAAGCGTGCAGCCCTTGAGGTAGCATCGAGTTTGCTATCTGGTTTGGCGAACAACATTGAACATCTGCATGATGAAGGAGTTCATAAATACGCAGCCAAAAATGTTTGCGATTCAATGTTCATCAAAAGCAAATTCACTCTTAAAAGATTAAGGAAGGTAAAGGGAATGGCTGGAGAGATGGCTGAAGACGAGGCACACTTGATCTGCACTGAGAAATCCTTTGCGCTGGAATGCTTCAAATTGAATGACAGATTAAAAAGTGAAATTAAAATCAGATCCGATATTTATCACACCTTTTCTTCTGAGTTTCCTGTCAGGAAAGGCCTTAAATGAAAGCTCTATATCTTATCTCGAAAAATGTGCAGCTGATTTTGGAGCTAAATATAACAGATATATGGATACTTCGAAATTAGTAAGCGAAGTAGCTACTTTCAAATTCCGGGTGAAAGAGCTGGTGAAAAACATTAGCATAGATTCCCATCTGGATATTTTGAAAGTTATCTCAAATTATGGGTTAAGAAATGCTTATCCCGACATCGAAACAGCATTACGGTTATTTATGTCAATGCCTGTGAGTGTTGCATCTTGTGAACTAGTCTCAGCAAATTAAAAGTAATGAAAAACTACTTAAGATCAAGTATGGGTGAAAGTAGACTGTCAAATTTAGCAATCTTGTCAATAGAATACGAAAACGCATCAAAACTAGACTTGAATGTTGTAATAAATGAGTTAGCTTCGTTCAAAGCAAGGAAATTGAAATTATATTTAAAATATAATTCCTGAGTTTTCACTAATAGTCATTACAAACTATTTATAGCTTTTCAACCAAATGTTACAGTGAATTCACTATTTTGAATTTTTATTCATCTAGGCAGCGATTCCCAACCTTTCTCACTGGCATAACCCTCGATTAGTCATTTTATTTTTGACTACCCCAAACTGTCCCCAATCACCTCTTCGCGAAAAAAAGTTTTTATTAATAACGCCAAGGACTTAAGTTAGCATAAGAATCAAACGACTCTTCATTTTTCAAAATAGAATTTGTTCAACGTCAAAACAAATGAAAATAACATTGTAATGATTTCATATTATTATACGACGAAAACTAACAATTACTCAATTACTAGATATTAATCTACTTTCTCCTTTTTCTTATTGCGTAAATAGGCTTTCGAATTCGCAAGATGTTTGTTTTCCAAACGAACCTGATGAAGGGAAATTCCAGAATATTCTAATATTTTGTGTTTTCCGCCATTACCAGAATCACTTTTGAGTGCTCCTAACTTGTTCTCCATGTACCCCCAGGGATATGCATACCTCAGGTTGGGAACCTCTGATCTAGAAAAAGTTATTTGATATTAATAAAATTTGAATTCATCTCATATATACTCAACTCTTAATTTCAGCTCTAATTTCTTTTAATTCTAATTAGTAATTTAAGTACTAAACACTATACATAGTGCGAAGCAAATAAATTATCCTTTTTATTATGCATCACCCAAAAGCCAATGTTCAATAGCTGCAATAAGCAATAAGATGTAGATTTTGTTTTATTTTCTTTTAGAAAATATGTGCAATTTGAAATTTATTTGATGGTACATTTATTTTGTTGTGTATAATATTTTTCATGAATATAGTTCATTAAAGTATTTTTTTAAGAATACGTAATTTTTATTAAACCTTTTTTAATAAATCATAAAATATGGTAAATTTGTGTATAAAAATGTTTGCAGGAATGTAGTTTTTTCGGGTAGGGTTTTATGGAAGGGATGAAAAATTAATGACAATGTGTACGTAAGGGGGGGGGCGCAGCTTTTCCAGTTCCGCCAAGTGCGCAGGATCACCTCGGTACGGCCCTACTACTAAGAGTCTATAGAAAACTTGCGATATTTATGAATTCCTTGTAATTTTTTGATTGAATAATAATAAGGTGACCAATCGTACTCCTTTTGTAAGTTCTGTCCTCGCTCGAAAAGTGCACAATAAATAACGTTACAAAAGTTTTTATTAGGCATTTGTCATATTATAGTGTATTCTGTATTATTGTTGCAAAATGACTGTACTCTGTGGTCATCATAAAACGAAAGTCAGAGGCAGAAAATGATTTCAACCGAAGCAGTAGGAGGAGGAGGGGGAAGGAATTTGCCTAGTCATCTGTGAGTGGGAATGGACCTTATGCACAGTTTAGGTTCGAGAGTATAGAAAAACAGCTGTGGAGGAATAAACAAAACGATCGGTCTATAAGTGACTCAGAAATAAAAGCAGTTCTAAGTCAGCAGTTTAAGACTGACCAATGGCTGCCGCCGGCAGGTAACGTGTCGGAGGATGTGACATCACATGCATAAGGTCCATTCCCTTTTTTACTTTTGAACGATCACGTGTTCTTCCTATCTTTAACTCGTTTTTCTCAGTATTAGACCTTCAGGTAGATTATAGATTGCGTTTTCGCGCTGAGAGTTAAACGAATATTTCTACAGAAGAAAACACTCGCCGTTTGTGTATGTCGCCTATGCAGTTTGTTGTAAGTTGTTTCATGATTTGTAAGTATAATTTAAAGTAATGTAGAGTCAACATTAATGCTATCTGCTGCTTTGTTCAAAAACAACTTCAATTTTGGATACAGAATAGATATAAAAAATGAGTAAGGATAGCTGTTCTTCTTTCATCTGGGCTATTAATAATTATTGTTACAATTGGCAGAAGAATGACGAAGTTATTGCCAGCCCTATGTTCTGTATTTACACGCCAGAAGAAACCAAATGGAAATTACTGTTGTTTCCCCGTGGGACTTCAGATCCCGAATATATCTCTTTCTTTTTGTATCGAGACAAGGACTGCAATGGTGCTGCAAATATAAAAGTCGAGTACAGTCTCGAAATCCTAACCAGTGAAGGTTCCTCCCTGGTTAAGGGCCTCAAAACGGATGAATTCCAAAAAGATATGCGAAAGGGCTATCCAAAGTATACAAAAATAATAACGAAAGCAACGCGATGTATACAGCAAGACATCTTGACGGTTCGTTGTAAAATGATTCAGCTTGACGGCAAAGCAATGGAAATGAGGAAGATATTTGCCCGAACCATTATTGGAATCGAAAAACGGTTTTTTCATTGGCCAATAGAGAATTTCAGCAATTTGGCACCCGATCAGACACAGTCATTCGAAATTAAATCGGAATCCAAAGAGGTTATAATGCAAATCAATCTAGCTCTAACCAGTGGCAATGAGGAAAGAATTTGCTTCGGTATTTATTCTTTTGGTCGGTGTATGAAATTTTCTGCTGTGAAGACTCTCATAATAGATTCTCAGAAACAAGAAGTTGATTCTGGCGAATTTGAATATTGGCCTAATTGTGGAAAGTGCACAATGTTTCTTCTTAAACTCACGAAAAAAAACCTGATAGAAAATAATAGGCTTTATTTGCCTAACGATGTATTGACTTTAAGCTTCGAGATAATGATATCCACTGGATTTGCTTTCGAGGGAATAGAAAAGGCTGCATTTGAATATACCTCACATCCACTTCCAAACGATGCAACTGAAAACTGGCGAAAATGCATTGCTCATAAAAAGATATCGGACTGCCCTTGTGTACTAATAACCGATTTAACTTCCTTGCACAAAGACCAAAGCACATGCGATATGAAACTCCAAACAAAAACTAATATATTTCCAGTTCACACTTCAATTCTAAGTGCAAGATCTCCAGTGTTTAAAACCATGTTTTCAAATGACATGAAGGAGAAAGTGAACGGCTGCGTCGATGTGTCTGATTTACAGGACGAAACTGTTCGCCAATTTCTCTTGTATTTGTACTCTGACCAGCTGGAAGAACTCGAATGGGACGATGCTTTGCAACTGTACAAGGCTGCAGATAAATATGCAGTAATTTCTCTCAGAGACAAATGTTCTGCGTTTTTGAAGAGTAACTTGAATCTGGAGAACGCGTGCGAAGCTCTTATACTTTCTGATATGCACCAGGACAGAGATTTAAAAAAACTTGCACAAAACCTTGTACTGAAAAACGCAAATGTAATTTTTAAATCTGAAGAATTTAAGCTTTTGGCGGAGGCTAATTCTCAACTAGCTCTTGAGACAATGCTGCGAAATTGGAGTGAGGAATAACTGGAATTACTGAATTCCATGGGGTAATTATTAGTTTTATATTTTATATTTTCCCTTAGTACAAAAGAAAGAATTCCTAAAAACTGTTTAAATTTCTTATTCTTAAGATAATTTTCAAAAATATAACCTTTCTTAATAAAAGGTTTTTCCTATTTATGAAATTGTTTTTTTTTCAAAATATATGATTTGTATTCGAGAGTATTTAATATTCTGTGTTTAATCAGCTTAAATTCGGAATAGAACCTGGAATGAATATTCTGTCTGCATTTTATTCTGATAATTACCATGTTATAATCACCACTGCGTGTCGTCGCCGTTCAGAGAGAAGTCACTAAGTCCACAAAATCCTTTTGACGGACTATTGCAGTCAATCAGAATTTGCAATTAACTATTCCATGATTGAAACCTGTTATTTAAACATCAATAAGTAAACCGTAGGAGCTAGAAATCTGTAAAATAATTTTTCCTTTTTATTATAACGACTCAAATTTAATAAAGTTTAAACTGACCACATCTCGAAACTATAGTTTTGGACTTATTGACTTTTGAACGATGACGATATGTTCATGTTTTTCACCTTTTGAGATAAAACAATGATCGAAATATTATTTAGTCACGAAATTTTATATCATAATAATTGAACTCTTAATACACACAAGAACATCAAAAAGATGCAATAGAAAATTTTCGCAAAGTCGTATAAAAACGCTTGAATGTGATGTAAAAGTATGTCTGTAAAATGTATAATGATTGATTTTCAAAGATGCTTTTAGTTATCTGTACTTCAACAAAATACTTTTCAGTCTGCATAATTTAACATTAATTTAAATTCCCATTTATGAGTATGAAATGAAAAGAATAATTTTCATGTCAAATTGCAATTCCACTAACAATACCCATCATTCAAGGCGAGGAAGAGTCACTTATCCTATCGCCCATTACTAATTTCTTCCGTAATTTTTAAATTGTTTCCCTTGGCTTTATATTTTTACCCAATTCCGCCTTATCATTAAAAGGAACTCCAATGGACCTTATGCACCGTTTGGGTTCGAGAGTATAGAAAACAGCTGTGGAGGAATAAACAAAACAATCGTTCTATAAGTAGCTCGTAAATAAAAGCAGTTCTGAGTCGGCTGTTTAAGACTGACAAAAGGCTGCCGCTGGCAGGTCACGTATAGGAGGATGTGACGTCACATGCATAAGGTCCATTGAAACTTGATGCATATGCTTCTAAAGTTTGCCTGTATTCAGTATCCTGTTTATCAATTTTTCAGATAAAGACAAATAATATGAATTGTTGAAAGTAGATTGTGTTTCAAGAACAATACTGCATTGCTGACTCGGAACGGGCAACTGCTCAACTTTTGTTGAGACTTGTCTAAAAAGTTTTTATTATCTTTCATCTGGCTGGATAAAAAGCCAGGCTGTAAAGCGTTGATCGGTTATTTTAGTTAAAATGCGGAAAATTGAACTTTTGCCATTAGTATGTAGAATTTCGATCTATCACGAATTGACGAATTATTTGTTTGCTTGTTTTTTCATGTACAAATCTAAACTCATGGCAAATATATTTTTCAATCTTTCTGGTTTGTTAACTCGTAGAACACCAGTGGATATGACCCCAACAGTACCTTGCCTGACAAAACGAAACCCGACTCACTTCGAATATAAAATTGATAACGTGGACTGGTATTGACCATTTATTTACATTTCAATAATATGATTTTTGTACTTCGAGATTTCAGAATAAGATTCCTTTCGAATCTGCCACATTGATTATCTGCTGCTATATTGGCGTTTGTCAGTAGATGAGCTAAGAGTTGATGTTATATGACTTTGGAAAACATTTCTATAAGATAAGTATTTATTATTACAGTAGACGCCGCTTAAAGCTGTGCATACACGAGAAGTCTAAGCTATGCTATTTGTCCTAAGAGCGGTTTTTCCGACCCATTTTAGTAGCAAAATTAGGCAAAGCATTCCCGGATGTTCCATCATTTGTTTTAATACAAGGTTCAAAGTCGTAAAATTTTTCCCACCCAGACTCCTTTTCAACCACTCGGGGGATTTGGTGTTTAATTTCTAGCCTCGACGCGAGGTGCCAATGTAGGCAGATTCTTTGTTTTGCCGCTACCCTCGCATTTGTATTCGGCGGATTGAGTTTTGAATTTTGAGTTCTTTTCAATTCCACCAATTCGAATCAATTGCTCCAAATTTAACAGGTTTTCGAGCTCTAAAAATTCCAGTTTGCAAGAGCATTGAATGGCCCGCTTAATGTGATCGCTGTTAATTTTATCATTCGCTTTATATTAACAAAAACCTTTGGTCCCGAACCGACGTATTCAAATGTACTAAGAGGATTCGTTTAGTGTGATCACTTCGTTTAATATTATCAGTTTTGAAGCAGAGAATTGAATTGAAATTTCCCAAGCAGTAAACATTGATGATTCCGACGGGGACGGATGTGTTCAAGAAAAACCTCCAACGGACGCCGAAATGAGGCAAGTGCTTGATATTTTGAGACGCGGTGTGCAGCATCTTTCAATAAATTTAAAAAATAATTATACGAGTTCGAACAATATAAGTGAACTTTTAAGGAATAATTGCCGACAAGCAACATTTAATGAATTCCTTTAATTATTTTAGAAATAAATTATAGATAGACCTGAGGTAATTTTTGTTTCTCCTTTTTCCCTTGATGTGATAAAAATATAGCTGATTCTACCCAATTCTGTTATTGCTCTCAATCGGTTAAAGTTATCAAAATTCTTCAGTCCCGAAGTGTTCATATTAAAAGACATTATTTCTTTATCACCATCATTAATTTAGCCACATTCTTTCCTGTAAGTGAACAACAAGAAATTCTCTTTTGAAAAGTGGATAAATGCGAAGCAAAATTTGCTTGTTTATATTTTCCTTAGTAAAGTGGTATAGTGGTAAGGGCTCGGCTTCGGGGCCGGACGGTTCCAAATTCGAAACCCGATTCTACTAAAAATCCGCTGTGTATGTGAGCCTGGTGCATGCTAAATCTGAGTCTTAGACCATACGTTCTCCTGCTGGTGCGCTTCGAAATGTTGGCGAGAAGGATTCTAGCTCAGACGCGTCCTCGTCATCTGACCGCTGTTCAAAATTAAAAGGTGCGTCCTGAAATAGAACTCGTGTCTCTTCCGAACGAGATGTAAATATAAATAAACCATGGTCAAGTGTGTTTAGATATTTAATCTTACATTGCTCAGTTTTGCATATTTGCATCACTTTCATTTTTGCTTTCTTCATAATAAACCGTGATTAATTTTGTAATTAATTTATAAAAATTATGAATAAATTTATTCATAAAATTTTCGTTTGAATTGTAAAAAAACTGAACCCAAATTATGATTGTAGAATTAATTCTGTTATTTTTATTGGACATTTTAAAGTTGGGCGTTTTAGTTCCTCCCACGTAAAAGATAAAATTCATATTATTTTCAGTTACATAATATAATCCCTCTGTCTTTTTTTCAGAGTGTTGAGAGAATCAAACCTGAAGGCGCATCGAAACTTGTTTTACGCAAGAGAAAAAGGTTTGCAAAATATGAAACTTGGTGTTTTTTTCACGTAAGTCCGTTTACGTTACGTAAGAACGCTGAAGACTCGGATTACATCCAGATGTCTCATAATTCGACAAACGATTGATTCTCTGTAATGTAAAGAAATATTATTCCATACATATACTATACATTTTTATACTCTGTTCCTTGTACTACGCTATAAATTGTCCAAGGAAATTTGTGTTTAAATATTATATGGAGTTGCTTACAGACTTTTATAGCATATAGTATTTGGCACTCCATCATATATTGAGATTTTGTAACCGAGTACATGTTTTTGCTGTTGCTTGAATTCAATTTTGAATATTTCATGTTAGTTTTAACTTTCCCGATTACTTCTTTATAGTGAGCGATTTTCTCACTTTGTCATTCTTTGATTTGTATTTGATTTTCTAATTGTTTAGATTTAATTTCCTAATTTTCGCTGTTTTGCTTATATTTTTCTACCTATGGGATTGAAATTTTTCAAAAACCTTTTTAAATGTTAAACTTAAAATATTTCGTGCTTTATAATAAAGTAAAACTTTTTCTTCTGTTAATATTACATTCTTAATGCTAAGTTTTCATGTACATTTCATTAAATGTTCTCAATTTTCGTGTAAAATGAATACAGCATTTCTAAGTTTCTTTATTTTAATAATCAATGATTCTAATGTGTTGATAATAAATATATTGATTTTGCAGAACGTGTTTCGTTTACTTTTCTGTAATAAAAGCATAGTTTTAATTAGACTGCATCATCATCGCATATTTTTAATGTGAATACTTCTGCTAATTGCTTCCGCTCTGAATATAAGGAACTTTCAAATAGAAAAATTTAGCAAATAAATATGCCTAAATATTTGCAATTACACACCCAGAATTTAATATGATGAAATTTTTTCTTGGTATTGGCAACATCAAGCTCAAATCTAAATAAAATCATTCTTTAATTACATCTTGCAATTTATTTAACCCCTTAATCGTTGTGCCCATACGTGTATCGAATTATCGCATTTTTAGACTTATTCACTAAAATTTAATCATTAATTAACTTTAAAATTTGACACAAAAATTCCGTAGAATCCATAAACATCTCGACTACTCTATTCCTTCTTATATGAATAAAAGTGCAAGCCCCTTTCCAAAACAAGAGGTGTCATCTTATTAAGTAGCGAAGAAAATAAAAGTGTTAAGGGGTTACATGTAAAGTCTATGAACATTTGGAAATATTCCTAACATACATGGAAACCTAACACCGGCAATCCTATTAGCACACGAATAACGAGGGATGCCTTCAGTGTAACGGGCATTGCCGAAATATTTTGATACGATGTATCTCGTTATTCAACGCATATTTTTGCAAAAAACAGGCAAGAATCGCAACTGTTGCTATCCAGGTTTCGCCAATTTCAAGACTTATTAATATTGTAGCAACCGTTCAGTATTTTGTAATGACGTCAACAGTCACTCGTTCTGTGATTGGGGTAATCTAACTGTACTATGAATGAAAGGCCGCGTGACAATTCTGGCAATCCCGCTTCTCATTTGAAATTAGATGCACTTGCTTTCGTTCCAAATCAGAGCGAGGATACTCCGGGAGCAAATTCGCAATCCCAATTTGTGGCGACAGGAATTGAGAAGGACAAACCTAAAAACGTGCTTTTGAGTACTATTCGCACGCTTGTTAAAAATAAGTTCCTGCAATGGGCTGAGGTTAGATGTCTGCTGGATGTCGGATCTCAGACTAGCTTGTGTACTAGGGTGTGTGCGGAAAGATTGCAATTGAAAATAGAGAAAGTAAATACTATTGTTTCGTGTGTTAATGATGCAAGTATGATTGTGAGGAACTGTGTTAAGACCTCAGCGGCAAATAGGGATAAAAGTTTCGGGAGAGAATTATTGATGTTGGTGGTTAACAAAATTACCGATTTCATTCCAAATAAAGTAATTAATGTGGATGTTGATGTTTCGGAATTCGTGTCATTAGCTGCTCATGGTTTCAATGCTCCTAATAAAATTGACATGTTATTAGGTGCCGATATTTTTTATGAATTGTTGAGGGCGGGACAGATCTATGCTCAAAACTCGCAATTATTGTTGCAGAATACTGTGTTTGGTTATGTTGTTAGTGGGAGTGTCGATCAGGTGGCGGAGAATCGTGTTCATTGTGGATTGATTCTTGACGATGATTTAAATAAAACCTTGAAACAATTTTGGGAAATTGAGAGTATTGATGCAGAATGTACGGGAAATACGGAGGCTTCTTTGTGTGAGGATCATTTTGTGCGTACCCATAAGAGAAATAAGGATGGTAGATATGGAGTATCAATGGCCTTGAGTAGGGATCCGTCGTGTTTAAGAAATTCTAAAGACATGGCTGTTAGGCAAATTAATTCGTTGTGGAAGCGTTTGCCTAAGGATTCGGAGTACTTGTCGTTGTATACGGACTTTTTGAGAGAGTATGAGGATTTGGGTAATTTGGAGAGGGTTGCTGAGTCGAGTGAACCGCCTACACAATACTATATACCCCATCATGGTGTTTTACGCCCTGATAAATTGACAGCTAAGTTGAGAGTTGTCTTTAATGCCTCATCCCCCACTACAACAGGCATAAGTCTGAACGACATATTAATGAAAGGAAACGTCATAGAGGACGTTTTTCAGACAATTTTCCGCTTTAGGACACACAAGTTTGCCTTTACTACCGATATACAAAAAATGTACTGGCAGATTCTAATCGACCGAGATCAACAAGACCTCCAGCTCATCGTGTGGAAAACAGGACCCAATGCAGAGGTTTCAGCTTATCGTTTGAAAACGGTAACTTATGGGATATCCAACGCACCCTTTCTTGACATAAGGTTCCTGCAGCAGCTGGCCGAAGATGAAAAATCACGATTTCCTCTGGCATCTGAAGTTCTTCTGCACGACACCTACATGGATGATATCGTGAGTGGAGCACCTGATCTAGTGACTGCCCGTCGGCTACAGTCGCAACTGCGAGATGCCCTGCAATCGTGTGGAATGACCCTTCACAAGCGGTCTTCTAATTCTCCTGAATTGCTGAACAATTCGTTTTCAATAGACGTCGAACACTCGTTCTCTGTTGACACTGACTTGTCTGTGAAGACGTTAGGCATCAGTTGGAAGCCGTTTCAAGATCGTTTTGTGTTTAGGGTGTCCATTTCAATTAAACCATCATATACCAAGCGTGAAGTGCTAAGTGTTATTGATAGACTGTATGACCCTCTGGGTTTCTTGGGCTCTGTGTTAACAAGAGCAAAGGTTCTTTTGCAGCGATTATGGCAGCAGAGGCTGGATTGGGATGATGTGCTGCCCAATCCAATCGCCGATGAGTGGAAGGAATTTGTGACAACCATGAAGTGCATCGAAAGGATGAAAATTATCAGATTTATTCTGACCGACACTTGGTTAAGAATCGTCCTTCAAGGCTTTGCAGTTGCGTCTGAGGCAGTATACGGAGCTGTCGTCTACCTGCAGTGTTTCTATCAAAACAATAGTGCGAAGGTGACCATTCTGGCAAGCAAACCGCTTGTTGCGCCCATTCGAGTCATTTCAATACCCCGGTTGGAGCTCTGTGCCTGTGTTCTTCTGGATAAGCTTATACAGAAGATACGCTCCTCTCCGATATTGGAGGTTAGCGACATTGTGCTTCATACCAATTCAACGATCGCCTTGGCATGGTTGAACACGCCTGCTAATCATTTGAAGACCTTTTATCGCCAACCGCGTTTCAAGGGTGCAAAGATTGACGGAGAACTGTTGTTGGACCCATGTGCCATCGCATCTTAATCCTGAGGATCTTGTTTCGCGTGGGCTAAGCCCTCGCGTCCCCAACCACCTCTTTGCGAAAAAAAAATTTATTAATAACGCAAAGGACTTAATTTAAATTAAGAATCAAACTACTCTTAAGAACTTAAAAAAATTGTGATTTTTTATTTACATTTTATTCCATTTTTCAAAATAGAATTTGTTCAACGTCGAAACAAATGAAAATAACATTGTAATGATTTCATATTAATATACGACGAAAACTAACAATTACTCAATTACTAGATATTAATCTACTTTCTCCTTTTTCTTATTGCGTAAATAGGCTTTCGAACTCGTAAGATGTTCATTTTTCAAACGAACCTGAAGAGAAATTCTAGAATATTCTAATATTTTGTGTTTTCCGCCATTACCAGAATCACTTTTGAGTACCCCTAAATTGTTCTCCGCGTACCCACAGGGGTATTCGTGCCACAGGTTGGGAACCTCTGATCTAGAAAAAGTTAATTCATATTAATAAAATTTGAATTCAGCTCATATATACTCAACTCTTAATTTCAGCTCTAATTTCTTTTATTTCTAATTAGTAATTTATGTACTAAACACTATACATAGTGCGAAGCTAATAAATTATCCTTTTTATTATGCATCACCCAAAAGCCAATGTTCAATAGCTGCAATAAGCAATAAGATGTAGATTTTGTTTTATTTTCTTTTAGAAAATATGTGCAATTTGAAATTTATTTGATGGTACATTTATTTTGTTGTGTATAGTAATTATCATGAATATAGTTCATTGAAGTATTTTTTTAAGAATACGTAATTTTTATTAAACCTTTTTTAATAAATCATAAAATATGGTAAATTTCTGTATAAAAATATTTGCAGGAATGTAGTTTTTTCGGGTAGGGGTTTTACAGAAGGCATGAAAAATTAATGAAAATGTGTCACGTAAGGGAGGGCGCAGCTTTTCCAATTCCGCCAAGGGCGCAGGATCACCTCGGTACGGCCCTGCTACTAAGAGTCTATAGAAAACTTACGATGTTTCTGAATTCCTTGTAATTTTTTTGATTGAATAATAATGTGACCAATCGTACTCCTTTCGTAAGTTCTGTCCTCGCTCGAAAAGTGTACAATAAATAACGTTACAAAAGATTTTATTATGCTACAGTCATATTATAATGTATTCTGTATTATTGTTGCAATGAATTAAATGTATCTTTTATTTATGATATTTTTCTTATCTTCAATTTATTCGAATCCTACTTTTCATTGAAAAAAGTTGGTTACTATAATTATAACGTTTATGAATGCCTTAATTTAACTTTAAAAGTTTAATGTTGAATGGACACACGTAAGTTCACACACGCAGATAAATTAAGTTGCTAATGTAATCAGATTATGAACTTCAAACCTGTAAGGAGAGAATAACTTCCAGAAAGTAACAGTTATTACAATCGAAGCGCAACAGCATGTTTCATCAACTATGTGTGTAAACAGATGAATGCCGTCTACACAGAGCACACGTTTATTTCCTGCGCCTGTTAGTACAGTCATTTGGTAGTTTCACCTGGAAAGTTTTCCGGGAGTTTTGAAAATGGATAATTTTATAGATTTCGATGTTCTCTTTCCGAATTTCAACTTTTCCACCTTGTATCCTTGCCGCTCGCGCCGCCATATTGAAAAAATGGCACCTAATGGCAGTTTTTCGACAATATCTCCTTTCTGATTCATTTTACGATGAAATCATTTATATACAAAATTAAACTAGAGAAAATTTCCTACAATTTTTTTAATTTTTTGTAAAATTAATAGTTTTGGCGTACGAGAGCCGCAAAGTGTACTCAACATGCGTTTTGGCTAAAAAACACATTTCCACACCACCTTGAGGCAGAGTAAGCGGCGAGTTTTTTTATCGTGGTGTCCCCACTAGGTCTAATCCACATGCAATGCACAATTCTGAAATTTAGCGCTATCTTCTTTGCTTTGCTGTTCTTGATTGACCAGGTGTATCGATCGAGACGTCACAGACCGAAATCTCTTCCGCACCATCCGCGATTTGATTATCAGATTCAACGCGTTCCTTTTCGTTTTCGATTCCATCATACGTTTGCTCGAAAACAGTCTCCATTAATTCCTCTTCATCGCTATCATGTGATGGAACTTGCGAATATCACAGGTACCACTACAATTCGTGCATATAACGGAGCATTTTAACCCAGCTTTTCTGCATCCACAGGCTTTCTGATATCCCTTCTTGCATTTGCAAGAAATACGTTTTAACAAGGTTTCTGGAGCTGGGGGCTCGAGTGTGATAACAGGAATTAGCCCTTTCTTGTTTTTGTTCTATCCCCATTGCTCTGCATTTTGTTCATTCCCATACCACTTCTGAACCTGGTGATATGTTCGGAACGAATGTTGTCGTGCTGCTGCTTCTGTTGGTGGTAGCGACGCAATATTAAATTTACTTTTATATGCTGATTTTGCGCTTTTTTTCTTCCATTTCTCAAGAGACGCACGTTTATTCTTCAAAATCATATCATCCAGAAAAACGCGTAAAGTTTCAGGTATATCTGACTCAGACTCTTGAAAGAAATTATCTGATGGAGGATGATGTTTTGTCTCATAGACCCTAGAGAGAATATCCTCTATAACGATTGCTGCTGCTGTCGTTACAATACGCCGACGTTCTTCTGTCTTGTCATCGCTTTTTTTATTGTACCAGGCTTCCGACAATAGCTTAAACCCCGTATTTCGGAAACAAACTAGAGGAGCCCTATTGGCAGTGACAGCAATTAAAATATCATCACCATATTTTTTGAGGAGTTGTGGTTTCACCATTCTTATGTATGGACGATAATCACCTTCAATTTTGGCCATCAATTCGTCCTGAGAAAACTGACACTCATCGGAATTCTGCTCGAGATAAGAATAAATGTACTACATCGCGGTATCGATCTCGTTTGCGTACAGACCTCCTTTTTTATTTCTTCAATCGGTGGCGATTGGTACAATTTTTTCATGCAAGAATTGTGATACTGTGCATCGGCTGCGACCAAATCATTAACATGCTCGAGACGCTCACAATCGCTCGACCCCAATCATCATTATGAGCTCTAGCAAGTTATGAAATACTGTTTTTCATCGATAATTTACGTACATTATACACAACATTACGATTGCACAAGCGCGTCTGTTTTTGTTTTGCTATAAACTCTGCTGTTATCTCAGCCGCGCACAAAAAGCAATGAGAATGTTGGGTGCGTGGATCGCAGTTGTGGTTGAGAAATCGTGACATCGCTTCCTCTACGCAATGATGCAGCGATTAACTTCTCATTATTGCATCGTTTACGACATACATCGTGAACCACTATTGATTTTAGTCCCTCCAAAATTTTACCCTTGTTATCCTTTCTTATAATACTTGACTTAAGAAAAGTCTCCAATCCTTTTTCCTTCACTTCAGTTACTTCACTTTCATGTAATGGATTCTCACAAATAAAACAATTTACTTCATTAGAAGCCATGGATCTATAAACGCAAACGACACTTTAAAACGATAGACGTATACTGATGACTCAGACTAAATATTTCTATTCAGTGCTGCCGGCAGATGTTCCGTAGAAGGGAGAGGGGGGGCGGTCCGACACAAAGGCGACGCATTAACCTTGGCGACCTGTCAAGGTTAATATTCTAATAACTTTGATACCTACAATGCACAGTAAAATATTTTTCGTAAATATACGAAAAACACGTGTTGATGTAGATGAATAATAGCTTGCGGCGCTTACTCTACCTCAAGGTGGTTTGGTGGAAGTGTGTTTTTTAGCCAAAACGCATGTTGAAATACACTTTGCGGCGCTCGTACGCCAAAACTATTAATTTTCAAAACATTACCTAAATTATAGGAAATTTTCTCTAGTTTAATTTTGTATATAAATGTTTTCATCGTAAAATGAGTCAGAAAGGAGATATTGTCGAAAAACTGCTATTAGGCGCCATTTTTTCAATATGGCGGCGCGAGCGGCAAAGACACAAGGTGGCAAAGTTTAAATTCCGAAAGAGCACATCAAAATCTATAACATTACCCATTTTGAAAACTCCCGGAAAACTTTCCAGGTAACCTCTTTTTTTCGAACAAAATGACTGTACTATGTGGTCTTCATAAAACGAAAGTCAGAGGCAGAAAATGATTTCAACCGAAGCAGGAAAAGGAGGAGGAGGGGGAAGGAATTTGCCTAGTCATTGCGCCTTATGCGCAGTTTGGGTTCGAGAGTATAGAAAAACAGCTGTGGAGGCATAAACAAAACTATCGGCCTATAAGTGATTCAGAAATAAAAGCAGTTCTGAGTCAGCTGTTTAAGACTGACCAATGGCTGCCGCCGGCAGGTCACGTGTCGGAGGATGTGACGTCACATGCATAAGGTCCATTCCTCTTTTTACTTTTGAACGATCACGTGTTCTTCCTATCTTTAATTCGTATTTCTCAGTATTGGACCTTCGGATAGATTATAGATTGCGTTTTCGCGCTTAGAGGTAAACGACCATTTCCACAGAAGAAAACACTCGCCGTTTGTGTATGTCTTCTATGCAGTTTGTTGTAAGTTGTTTCATGATTTGTAAGTATAATTTAAAGTAATGTAGAGTTAACATTAATGCCATCTGCTGCTTTTTTGAAAAACAACTTCAATTTTGAATACAGAATATATATAAAAAATGAGCAAGGATAGCTGTTCTTCTTTCACCTGGGCTATTAATAATTATAGTTACTATTGGCAGAAGAATGACGAAGCTATTGTCAGCCCTATGTTCTGCATTTATATGCCAGAAGAAACCAAATGGAAATTACTGTTGTTTCCCCGTGGGACTTCAGATCCCGAATACATCTCTTTCTTTTTGTATCGAGACAAGGACTGCAATGGTGCTGCAAATATAAAAGTCGATTACAGTCTCGATATCCTAACCATTGAAGGTTCCTTCCTGGTTCGGGGCCTCAAAACGGATGAATTCCAAAAAGATATGCGAAAGGGCTATACAATGTATACACAAATAATAACGAAAGCATCGCGATATATAGAGCAAGACATCTTGACGATTCGTTGTAAAATGATTCAGCTTGACGGCAAAGCAATGGAAATGAGGAAGATATTTGCCCGAACCATTATTGGAATCGAAAAAAGGTTTTTTCATTGCCCAATAGAGAATTTCAGCAATTTGGCACCCGATCAGACACAGTCATTCGTTATTAATTCGGAATCCAAAGAGGTTATAATGCAAATCAATCTATCTCTAACCAATGGCAATGATGAAAGAATTTGCTTCAGTATTTATTCTTTCGGTCGGTGTATGAAATTTTCTGCTGTGAAGACTTTCATAATAGATTCTCAGAAACAAGAAGTTAATTCTGGCGAATTTGAATATTGGCCTAATTGTGGAAAGTGCACAATG
>BGPR01000826.1:221372-235767 GCA_013235015.1 Araneus ventricosus | reverse complement strand
CGTTACGTCACGTATTGTTACGAAAATCTGACTCTCAGCCACCTTCTGTAATTTAGATTAATATAAAGGAATGTGTGAATTTGTATTCAGCGAATAATAAATGTAAAAAATATAGTTCGATTCATATACCTGTCTTATTTTCCATGCATAAAAAATAAAACATTCCTCAAACTATAAGGTGCACTCAAATAAAAAAGGAGACCTTAGCTGTACCGGCGTTAAATGTCCCAGTGCGTTAATGTGCTAGCCGATAGATGGAGTTGTGGTATTCCCAGTTGTCTTACGTAGTAACGGCTTGGTATCAATATCCTCATTTCTGGTGAGGTTTTCCGCAGTTCGTTGCATATGGATTCTCCAGATCAGCACAAAGAGCAGTTATCCAATTTCTTCGAGCAGAAGGGAGCATGCTTCACAAATTTATTGCAGATGAAAGAGGTGTACGGAGAGCACTGTCTCGCACGGTGCACCATATTTCTGGTGGTGTCAGCGTTATTAGGGCAGAACGCCGCCTCATGACCCCGTACCTGAAGCCATTACAGCAGCTGAACGGTTGAATGGACATGGAACAGCGTTATTAGAAGGACGCGTAAACATCATGACTTGCGCACGTTGCCAACAGTGCCAATTATTTCGGCTGTGGATGAGCCCATACGGCAGGAACGAAGTAACACGTGAAATTGTTGTTAAACTGTCGATATGCAAATGAACTATGCATCACATAATACACAAAAAAGCTTGGTTGGCAACGTTTGTGCACAGTGGGTACCCAGGCATCTGTGAGAGGAACACAAGACGGAAGATGGGAACTTGATAGTCAGAACCAGAATTTCTACATGAAGCTCCCCTTCTTACGCGCTGGAATCAGTGCATCAATGTCAATGGCGACTATTTTCAGTTGTACTTTCCACATGAACAGTGATTAGAATATTGTTATTAAAATTTCTTTACGTAAAACTGTAGTTTCCTTTTCATTGGGCACACCTTATAAGAAAATTTTACTTTTCATTATCCAAGTCTGGTGGGTTTATCATCTGGCGCTAGGTCAGGAGGATTTCTCGACCTCTTCTGTCCCTCCCTCCGGCAGGTCTGCACGGACAGCATTTAGGAGACCAAGAATTTTTTATAGTTGATTTTTACTATCTCCTCAGTCAAGAGAGGAACAAAATGTATGTCGCGTACATGATGAAAGAAACATACTTTTTCGAACATAAAAACAAATTAATCATAAATACATCACAACACAGGCCCAAATGTGCAACAAACACTGCAAGCCAGGGAAATACAGTTTCACTAGCTCACAGTAAATGATCATTTGTATTTTCACAATATAAATATTATAATAACCTCGTAACAAATCAAATTATATCGTTGCAAAAGTATAAATCAATTTAAATGTGCATGACTTTGTTTATGAGAAATGTACCAAACCTCGTCGCAAATCTACAAAATTCTCCAAACCGAAAATAAATGCGGAATTTAAAATATATCTTTGCAATAACACAAGTATTTGCGATATTACAATATATATGTATATACTAAATACTATAACCAATATATGTGATACAGGATTTGATGGGAAATTGCAGTCTGCTAATCTAACATTGTAACTTTCGCAAATCATCACCAAAACTTTTCATGATATCATACATAATCCACGCTGATGTAAAAAACCACTTGCTGGCCAAAAAAATATGAAAGCCAGTGAGTTAAATGCTGATCAGTCATGCAGAAATACTTCTCGCCTATTCTTGCCTCGAAAACTCAATCTAGACTTACAGCTGTTGCCAAGAACATACAATCCACCCTTTTTCTTTAAAAAACAGTCTCAAACTTTTCCCTATTCTTTAACAACTTTTGATCAGCCTCGGAAGAAAATAATGCTTGCTCAGCATTGTGACGATATTCCCCAAACTTAACGAGCATGAAAGATACTTTATACTCTGATATTAAAAATGATAGACCAATTTCTTTTTCAATAAGAGGTCAATATTGAGGAGACATAAAGCAAACCCTACCATAAACAGCAGTTAAAGCACATTCGCTCTGAAACTGTTATAATCACCACTTCTTTCAAGAGAAAATTAAAGGCACCGTCTCTTTATAAATAAAACATGAAGGCGATTTAACGCTTGCCCAATTTTGGAAAGAAACTCACTTGAAGTTTTTGGGGATGCTCTTTGGATTATAAAGTAATTGGAAATTTACTCTGCTGGTGCAAACAACTGATAATACTAAAATTTATGCACTTGAGTGTTTATTGCAAGATATATTTGCTTCCATCGAGTGTAGGAGATGTCTCTGATCTCTATCTGTAAATATATATTATTCCAGAAAATAGGCTTTCAATAGTATTTCTCTTGACAATAAGCTGAAATATTTATTGAATGACTATTTATTATAAAAAAAGATATAAATGTAATAACCGCAATAGTTCAGTTCTTATTTTTAAGCACTTTTGTTTAATTTGACTCGTTTCTATTTTGCAAAGATGTAATTTGCAATAAATTTTTCACTCACTTTCTAATATTCTAGAGTTTTAATGAGGCGCTTGTATTCTTGATAATAATAAACTATTTTACTATTTTCAGTACTAAATAATCACTGAATACATTAATTTAATTAGATTTCATTCTCTATCACTGGCGCCTCATGGTAGTGTATTTGTGAGAAAATTGTATCTCAAGGTTAAAAAGTAGAAAATAATTGAAATAAAAAAATCTACTTTTTAGTACACTAATAAAAGTGTGTTTTAAAATATTTTTTTTAATTTTTACCTTCATAACTATTTGTAGAAGCATAGATTCATTTGAAGATACATCGTATATACGTCTCTGGTGCACGTTAAATCATCGTGGGTCAAAAGACCTCCAGCTGGAGTGGAACGAAAGATCATCGACGCAGGATGTCGCCTCAGGTGTCACCCTCACCATCTCGGCTCAAAATTACGAGGACCCACACAAAATGGCCCTTGTATATCTTAAAAACGGGTTTTTAGTATTACTAAACTAAGGCCAGTTATTCACGATAATTCCATGCTACGCAAATGGCGTTATAAAATTTTGGGCAATGACTTGCGAAAGTTACTATGTTAGATTAGCAGACTGCAGTTTCCCATCAAATCCTGTATCACATATATTGGTTATGGTGTTTAGTATATACATATATATTGTAATATCGTAAATACTTGTGTTATTGCAAAGATATATTTTAAATTCCGCATTTATTTTCGTTTTGGAGAATTTTAGGTAGAACGGTAGCAGTCCACACCATTCCATTTTTAAACCCATCTTTTCAGGCTGGTTATTCACCTGTACTCTACACCACGGAAAACCATCCACAACCAACCTCTTTGATCCTCTACTATGCCAACCCCTGCCTTCTAATTTCCTTAGTGAATAACGTACAACGAACTCCAAGCCTCCTCTACTACATACCGACTCTCGCCTCATTTCCATATTTACGAACCTACAATCTAAATGGAGTGGAGGAATTGAGATGGGAACCCAAGGCTTTCATTCACGACCGCTCCATTCCACGAAAATCCGACATCTTCACGCCAAAACCGGTCTTCAATGCGAAAAACTGATTATAATTGGAAATCTCCAGAGCGGAAAGTTGGATATCCATTGATCCATTTGGATTGCCGGGCCTTAAACATGGAAATACGACTGGTAAGAACTCCATTAAGCGTTGGTATGAGAAATTAAGGAGTGAAAGTCTCTCTCACTGATGCACATTTTCTGTTCCCTTTAATTTCTCATACCAACACTTGATGAAGTTTTTTCTTGGAGACTGATAATTTCGATACTCTAACCGAATAATTCTTTAAACTGTCACAATTGATTTGCTTTCGTAGTACCCGAGATGTGCCTTCTGCTGCACGATATCCATTTTGACACTTACGTTGGATTGCGCAAATATAGTGGGCCTTAATGGCTCGTTACTTATCTGAAAAAAAAATTTGTTCAACTCTCGCTTTAAAAAATAAAAAAAACGACTTTACTACATTATAGTTTTTTTATATTGATTTTTGAAATGGGTCCAATAATTTATGATTACCCTGTATTTAGTTAGATAGTTATGTAACGAGGTGAAGAGTTCCAAAATTTTTATGCAAAATATTTCAAGAGGCACAAATATTCCATTTGTTCAGTTTACAGAAAGACGTTAAAGAATTACACATATCTGTTCAGTTTCTAGATATTACCTCGTCCCAAATTAAGTTATAATTCATATGAATTTTCAGTTCTGATAGTTACTTAGTGTTACCATACTTCCGGATTTTCCGGATTTCAAGCTCAAGTCCGAACTAATGTCTGGATAGTCAAAATGCCCAGATTTACACCAGTGACGAGAGACAAATTTGGTTGTAATAGAGAAAATCTGACGTATTTGAAAAAAACTGTCGGCCTTCCGTCAACGAAAGAAAATTCATTGTTTACACTGCTTACATTCATTATTGATGAGAGAAAGGATGAACCTCCTTATGCAGGCCCCAATTCATTCTAAAAATTAAAAGTTTTGACAGTTTTGTTTTAAATTTTTTGTTCTTCATTAGTATAATTTTGAACTACGTAACTAATTTTGAATTATTAACAAATATTATATCTTCTTAGCATTCTGACGTCTTAATTTTTTTCACTACCTTAAACTCTGTGATAATGTTATGAAAGAGGATCGTTGGTAGGCACCTTTTAGAAAAAGGAGGTTTCATACGATATTAGGAGGAGTCCCAAATAAAGGTATCATCTAATAGGTACTTGAAAATCAGAGAAGTAACAAGTTAAAATTTAGTCAGTCATTTTAACTTATTAAAGAAATTTCATAGAATCCAAAAAAATCTCAAGCCATCTGTGGTTTCTTAGTTGAACCAATAAGAGAATACATTCACAAAGCAGTTCTGAAATAAAGGTGTCGTCTAATTAGAGAGCAGCGAGACAGGGAAGTTTCAAATCAGTAAAGGTTATATTATATGCTATTAAAAATTGTAGAATACAAAATGTTTTTCACAGAGATTTTATAGTCTATTTTCGCAGTTCTTCTATTTCTAAAATAAGAAGATTTCACTTATAAAATAGAAATCCTGAAATGCATATCCCGAAAGGCAAATTCCTCCTTTCGAACCTATGAAAATGACCAATTTCATCTGCAATAGAAGGCGAACGTTCTAAACAACATGAAATATTTGAGAATTATTCTGCTGGATACCTTCTTTTTTTCCCATTTCGTGAAAATGTGCTTTCTGGAAGACTTGTAGATGCAAATGAGTTAGTCTTTTTCTCTTTCCCTTGGAACTTTTATTTCTAAAAGAATATATATTTTTTCAAGAAAGTTTTTTCGCAACTTACGTTGGATTGAATAAGAAATAAATAGATTTTTTAAGTCTCTATTTATCAGCCAAAAAGTGTGTATTGATTTTTGCTTACTTGCAGGCACAAAAAAACATTTTAACTTCAAGAATTTTGTATACTTTCCGTTTACCAATAGTGATATAAACTTATCAGCGACTTAAATTTCTGCGGATGTGCCTTAATTCAATGCAAAAAGAGAAAGATTCTTGGTAATAGCATCTAAAAAATCCTTATTTTAAGAGTACTAATGAGCTATTTACGATGCAATAAACCAATTCCAGTTTCAGAATACTTGGAAAAAATAGCATGGTTAATTTAAACATCCGGTTAAGGTTATTGACTATCTTAAGTAACGAAACGTTGAGAATCACAAATGTTCCCCAAAGGGCGGAATATGCCAACGTGGCGTTTATTCTCCCTATTGCAAAGCCTACATTTTGCTACTTCAGCTAAGACAGAGGATCCCAACCTGCTGTACGCGTATCCCTAGGGGTACCGTACAGCAGGTTGTACTGTACCCGAAGTGCCAGTTGGAAGTACACGTACTCAAAGTCGGTAATGGCGGACACAAGAAAACAAGAGGGATTAAAAAAGTTACAGAA
The DNA here is from genome assembly GCA_013235015.1 of Araneus ventricosus. Lineage (NCBI taxonomy): Eukaryota > Metazoa > Arthropoda > Arachnida > Araneae > Araneidae > Araneus > Araneus ventricosus. The sequence continues at coordinate 229,814 of BGPR01000826.1, read as the reverse complement.
TGTTGTTTCTTGTGGAAAAAGCATTTTCGACTTATATATATTAAGAATAAATATCGCAATAAACTTGACGAAGCTCCAGATATAAAATTATCGCTGTCTTTATTTAAACACAATTTTATAAAACTCAGTTCCATGAGACAAGCTCAAGGATCGCATTGAAATTTCCTTCCACTTGAATAGTTGATTATTATGAAATGTAAATTTTAGCTATCCTTAAAAGTTAATGTGAAATTATTAGAATACTGGTTTCATTTTTTGGCTTTGAACTAATACTATCTTTAAAATGGAATAAAATGCAAAATCCAAAATAAGTCCTGTAAATGTTATTCATTCGAGTCATTTGACTCTTGAGCTTACGTAAACCCTTAATATTATTGATAAAATCTTCTTTCCATAGGCGGATGGCTGTTGGAGAGGGGTATATCGGGTGTACGCGAAAATAAAAAGCCTAATCAAGGGGTACGCGAGGGAAAAAAGTTTGGGAACCCCTGATCTAAGATAATCAATGAATACATACTTCTTTCGTGCTGGCGTGGAAATGACTAACATGTCCTTAACTCACACTTATCATTGTCTTAATACTTATCGGATTTATTTCGCTGCATATTTGGAGATAAAATAATATGACGTCTGAAAAGTTTTAACTCTCCAAACGGCATTGCTTGAAAGCGGGTCATTTAAAAAATATATCGCTTCATTTTTTTTTATCAAATGTTTAAAAAGTGTTTAGAGGAGGTTTTCCTCTCCCGCCTATTCCACCCGTATGTTGTTTGTTTGTTTGTTTGTTTTTTGGCACAAGAATCATTTCTGGATAAACTGCGCCACACAAATGGTAAAGTTTTAGCGAATCCATATTAATAAAGATAAAGGGTGCAATGGATAAAATTGAGGTGAAAGACAGAATGGTAAAGAAAAGTATGAGCGAAATTAAACACAAAATGTAAAAAAAGAATAGCCAATAGCCTTTAAAAAATTAAAAATGTTTGGGTGGTGTATCTCACCCACCAAGTCTTGCATGGTTATTGACGATGAATGAAAAAACTGAACACGATGAGAGTTAAAACCAGGGCATTCGACTAAAATGTGACGAACAGTAAAACCAACACGACACGTGGGGCATATGGGTATCCTTTTACCGAAGATAAGATGCCTGTGTGTAAAACGAGTACGGCCTATACGGAGGCGAGTCAATTTGACGTCAACCTCACGGATAGAGAGAATAGGACACAAGCAAACTGTAGGTTTGAGAGAATGTAGTTTGTTATGAATCTGCAGATCCCATGTACCTTGCCAAGAAGAAAAGATGCGACAACTATTCCACCCGTAAGAGTACAAATTAGCTGCTTTCTTCCTAGCGGGAATTAATCAGTTTCTCTAATCTCCTTCTATTACCTGTGATCCTGTCTTTATCATGCATATCCATTAATATCTGAAGAAGCGCATTTAGAAATGGACTGAACAGACAAAAAAATAAAGACAGCACAGCAGAATTTTAACTTGCTCAGTGCACACATCCGATTTCAACCGGACAAGTCATTAGCATTAAAATACCGGATAATCGATTTGCGACGTGATGGCATTTGGGGATTGCGTTGCAAACTTCACCGTACTTACTGAAAGCCGTAATTGAGGCTTGGTCCCGGTTTCCTGGAGAAAATGTTAATGAAAAGGGACGCTAATTTATTTTCCGGCACGGCAAAATCTCTGGAGGTATGTATGCAGTATCTAACTACTATCGATGTACTTCACGGCGCTCATCGCTTCTCTGACATTTTGCCGCCAATGACTTGACCAGTTAAAATCGGATGCGTACACCAACACTATAATATTGTTTTTGCTTCAATGTAAGTTAAAGTAAAATTTTTCTTTATTCACCAAAATAGTAAGGGTTTGTGTCATCGCCCTTCTCCTTTATTCCAAAAATACCCATCATTAATTATCATTTGACGTATGAGTTTGCTTATTTCCCATTTTTATAAATTCCAAGATCTTATAGGACAGGGAAATTTCAACAAACTTGAAGCCATAATTGTCATTAAATTTACTTAGAAGGGATATATAAAACACATAACAATTAGGGTACCAAACATTAGAAACAGATTAAGACAGCTGATAGAGATATTCATAATTCCGAATTAAATACTTCACAGATTTTGCTTTTCTAGCATCGAAACCACCGTATTTTTAAACTTACAAACTAAAATTAAGTGATTCATATAATCGCGTATAAGCATTCATTAAGGAACCTTCTTAAAAGCATTCTTCGAACGTATAAGCATTCTACTGTCACAACTATTCGTGGAATCTATAAACATCTTAAGTGCTCGATGGAGACTTATACTATTCATTACGACTCAAAATAGAAGGCGTCATCTAATTACATACTAAGGAAAGCATAGCTGTTAGTTGGTTAAACATGAACGCACATTTACGCAACGGTTATATCTCCAGTTGTGACATATGCTTAGGGTTACCAAAATTATTGTAGTTGTTGGAGATGGAAGTCAAATTCATAATAAAATTCTAAGAGCTGCCTACGACCCTGTTTCATAACACTAGTACAGAGTTTGAGGAATGAAAAAAAAATTAAGACGTCAGAATGCAAAAAATATAAATTTTCATAAATGTTTGGTAATTCAAAATTATAGCAATGAAAAACAGAATTAAAACAAACCTGCCAAAACTTTTTATTTTCAGTTTAAACTAGGGCCAGGGTAAAGAGGTTCATCCACTTTCTCTTCAATAAGGGATGTGAACAGAATGTTCTTTCATCTTCAGAATGAGACGTGAGTTTTTTTGAATATGGCAGATTTTCTCCATTAATCAAATTTCTCTCTCGTCTCATTCACTAGTGCAAAGCCGGACATTTTGAAGATCCAGACACTAGTCCGGACGCGAGCTTGCAATCCAGATGCATGGTAATCCTACATATGCTTTACATCTCAGAAGCTGCAAAAAATACAGAAATGAAAAAGCTCTCAATTTGTCAAAACAAAATCACACAAGAAATTGTTGATGCAACCTGATCCATTAAAATAATATCATTTAGCAAAGATTCCAGCCCACATCCTTTAAATACTGTATACAACCAACTGATATACCTGGTGTTTCTCGGGATAAAAATATTTTCATGTCCAAGCGCTCATATAACACAAGACTTTAAACTTAATAAAACGATTTTTTTCTTTGTCATGTCTTTCGCTGATTTTCGGTCGCCACCTGACCTAAACCCTTCTCTGCTTTTTGTTTCCGTAATTTGAACCACCCCACCCCAGGCCCGTTTCTATTTGCAGTTCACATTCATAAACATTCTTCCTCAAATTCTTAAAAATTACTCAAGTATTTCTAAATTTCAAAAATTATTCAAAGAATTATATTTTCTTTCAAATTTAATTGTATTCAATATGGGCAAAGAAGCAAAGGATTTGATCATTTCTATAATCCTGCGTCTTGAAGCTTTTCTTTACAAATGAACAAAACTAACAAAAAACCCGTAAATTCTTCCTTGTAATGCGGAAGAAGGGCAACCTTTCGATTGATGCCGTATGATGATTGCTATCTTAGGCACGAGATGACATAGGGGCCCCTCCTGCCCTGCTGCTTGTTTGCATGTAAGTTGTGACAAATTATGTATTCCGATACACTTTCCATCTGAAAATTTGTTCGTGAATTAATGTATCGTTATATGCAATGTTATTAAGAACTTACGAGTGTTCAAAATTTCAAAACTCTAGTACATCAGAAAGTGAATGAAAAATGAAATATAATATTCTCTCCTTACAAACATGAAATATGTCAAGTTAAATAATATTACTTATAAAGTTGTTACTCCTTTATTAAAAAAGTTCAGTTCATATTGACATGAAATTAGAGCTAATTTTTTTCTGCTTGCTTGCTTGTAAGTTGAGACAAACTATATATCCCGGTACGCTTTCAATCTGAAAATTTGTTCAAGAATTTATTTATCGTTTTGTGAATGTGCATGCTTCCGTTTACGTTTTTAAAATTTATTTGACATAACTGTATTTCTTTTCTTTTCTACTCCTTTTTTAGAAGTCTCTTGAATACGAAGAAAGGACTATTTATCTCAATAACAGGAAGATAACTTATCGCTTTATCTTATATTTATGTATCTCATAATCATTACACTTGCTGAGAAGAACGTATCTGCACTTTCTTACAAAGGGTAAACAAAGTTATCGACCACTTTAAGGCAATACTTATACAACTAATTAATGGAAAAAATAGTAAAAATAGTTAAATCACGTAGTGATTCATTAAAACTTTCCTTGGTTCTGTAAGTTGCAATACAGCGAGAATAAATTGTCCAAATTCTTTATTGACACCATATGGATGAGAATTTGACACCACAATTATTAACATCATTTCATTCTTATTTAGTACACTTTTAACTGTCTACGTCAGGTGAGTTAGGTAAAACTGAACACTGACATGAAAGCATATTTTTTAAAATTAATGATTAGGTACCAATAACTGCCCGAGGTGTCGATAACTATTTTGTCCACCCTACTTATGCTGTAACCTTTATGATCTTCAATAAAGTGCATATTAAAATAATGCTTTTGTATAATTTTTGGTTAATTTTGTAAAAAACAAAATTGCAACATAATTTTAATAACTTATGCGTATTGAAAAATACGATAAGAAGAGAATACTTTTCTTTTTGTGTATTTTCCTGTAGTGCATTTTTACTTAACAAACTACATGCATTCTGAATCATTTTGAATAATTCACACTTATTTAAAATAATTTGTTTATTTAATCATACTAATTTATTGGCTGTCTATTTATTTTCCTCCAGATAACGTTCCTTTTTCTAACGAGTCATTTTGAATAGACCTCCTAATTTTGAACCGAAGCCGTATGATAATGATAGCACCTACACTCACTCCTAGTTTCAAACCATACTAACCGTATGCTTTTATTCTTACTTTGATAACGTTAAACTTAATTTTGGTAATTCCTTCTAATTAATTTATATATGTTCTAAACTGGGAAGCGTAGTATACTGTATTTCAGGAAAAAAAGAGCTGATGTATTGATTATTTTTTCATTTCTTTAATTATCGATTTATGTTTCGATTCCTCTAGTTAGAAGAATATCAATCAACTTCACAAATGAAATCCAAAGCAAAAAATCATGTAAAAAACATTTTATTTTTAAGCATTTTGAATTAGTGAGTAACAATTATAAAGTTTATTTATTTTGATTTATAATTATTTAATGTTTCATTCTCGTACATCGTCCCTCCAAATTTTGGGGTGGTGCGGAAGAGTGGGTGCCAGCTCAGGTGTCGTCCTCGTCATCTGACCGCGGTTCAAAATTACGAGTTCGGTCCCAAAATAGCTCTCGTGTTGCTTCAAAACGGGGCGTTAGTATAACTAAACTAAACTAAATCAAATTTTTACAAGCTTTACAGGATGAATCAGGGATCTCTTTTTCTCCATAAAGCGGTTTGTTTGAGAAACATTTATGAAGTTCTAATATAAGTAAAACCGAATTTTCCGCATGGGGATAAAATGTTCCTCCACAAAAACCATTGGAAACATAATAAATTTTATTCTTTCTATCGTTGATATCTTTTTATTGTCAGTCTTATTTTCCTGTCTGGAAAGAATAAGAACATTCAAAATGATGCTTAAAAATATTACATCAAAGTTTAAGCAACAATAAACTAAAGTATAAATTTGAGTAATATAACACCTGGTCAAAATTGAAATATCACCTGATCAATTACATCTTATGATAGTGATAATTTAGAGATGATAAATCTTAAAAACAGTGATACATTTTAATTAGAAGCGACAAATCTTCCGTTAAAACTGCAAACTTCTTAAATCTGGATACATTTTGGAATATCTACCAGAAGTCATTCGAGGTTACATAATTTTCTGGAAGGAACAAACAGCTTTCGCGCCAAACTTCCACCAGAAATATAATGTGCTATGCTGCCTTGATTCACTAAAAATTTTAACTTTTCTGCCATCTTGACTTTTAATTTTCTCTTCAAACAAGCACTGGGAGAACTTCCAATAGGCTTCCACACGTTGTCAAATTCTCAACCATCAAACTTAACTTTACACTCATCATGATCATCGAAACACAGCAGTCTCTCAACCAACCAGCGAGGATACAGTGCCTACAGTTTGCGCATCAATTCTCACGCACCCTGGTGATCTAAACGCTCGACGAAGCACACTGTTCCACAGAAGATGACCCTGCTTCAACTACCCTCCCCCAACTTCCATGCTAGTTAATGGAGTTAGCTTACATCATGATAGAAGGGGGTTGAGCAGGGTATGTTGCGAATTCTGAATCGGAGGTGCTAAAACAACCTTAAAATTCAAAAGTCCACTGAATGAGTAATTGATTGATAAGTACGCTCGCATTAATTAACTGAGAACGCGCTCCGTCAAGCGAACGAGGAGTGGATTTTTATTCTTCAATTTAATTCTTAGTGAATGAGTTTGATTCTTGGAGGCAAAGTATACTTCAACAATCGATTTTTCGGAGTGGCAGATGAAATTAACTCAACCTTGGTGAATAAAGATGTTCGTGAGCGGTGAAGTTTTAAGGTTGTTTGATTGTTAAATGGATTTAAAAGATGGTTCATGCTGGAAGTGTAAGTGGTTGGTAATATTTATTGAAAATGCCTGAATTGTTCGAATTTTAATAGAGTTTCACGTTTGGAATGGTTGTTTTATCTTTTATTGTGTAATGAACGATGAGAATATTACAGATAATTCCTTTAATAAGAATTATGTACATTTGAGTAGAACAGATCTCGAGTGCCAGAAGAATTTAAGTCAACCATTGGGAATACAGAGGTCTGAGAAATTTAGTAAAGTGTTTTGAAATCTAAGAGAATTTTTAAGATGGCAATTGTTGGAAGCTCTATTGGTTCAGGGTGATATACAAATATTTATTGATATCGTGTTCATTGCTATATAGCTTAGAAAGTGGTTAAGGAATGACTGAATGTTATTGAAATACTAAATTCATTTCCTTTTTAACTTGGATTCGTCATGTAGTATGCAATAAATAATTCTTTGAATGCTCATTACAAACACTTGTGTGGCACATCAAATTGATTCATTCAAGAATTTTCGAGAAATATGTCTCTAAATGTGAATTGTGCAGGTGTATTTACAAGATTACACGCTTCGAAATATCTGCAAATTGAAAAATTAAAATTCACTGAAGATATTACTATGCATTTAGAGTTTGGTTTAGTTATATTAACTTTCCGTTTCGAAGCAAAACTAGCGTAATTTTGGAAAGAACCTCGTAATTTTGAACCACGGTCAGATGAGGAGAACAACACCTGAGCTGGTAACCCCATTTTCAAACTTCCACGCCCCACTAGAGCGGGATGGGGGGCGCGGATCTGCAGTGGAATCCAGTCTCGAATCCGGAACCGAGACGTTATCACTAGGCCACTGCGGCCTCTATGCAATTAAGGATTTTATCTAGCCATTTATTAGGTTAAGAAATTGCTGTGTATTTTATTTTCTTCTAATACACACGTTCAGAATAGATAAATTAATTTTGAAGAATCCAATCTTCCCTAAGTACAAATAGGATGCTCTGGAACAATTAAGTGGGAAAATGTTATAGGATGACGTTTTCTGTCTAAAATTTTCTGAATTTCGCATATATCGAAATGAACGAGTTCATATTTGAAAGATGAATGAAAAAATTAATTTTTAAAAATTTATTACTACTTTTTCAAATATGAAAATTTTTGCTTCACATTTTATTTATATATTCACTGCAATGTATTACACAAAACTGTGCATGGATTTTAAGGTGTATCTAATATTCGCTTAAATAGAGATTTTTTCTCTGTTATGTGGTGAAAAATGAGAAATGTATCTGCACTTCAATTTATATCTTGCATATAAAAAATACTAAGCATCTGAATGCTTATTGCATGCACAGTTTTATCATATGCATAACAATAAAAAAGTACAAAAATTTGAGAACCTCTATCTTAAAAAGGAAAATTGAAATCATTTTGAAAACATGAAGGAGAAGAATGGTCCGACATGGAGAAAAAGAGATTTAAAGTTGTCATTTGCGCATGATTTACATTTATCATTGCAAATAAAAATCTAAATAACTTCTAAAATATTAAAGGTGTAAATTGAAATTTTGATGCAATAAATAGGAAGATAAGAGCAACGAAATAATCCAATAAAATGAAAATTGATATTTTGGCATCTTTTTGGGTAATGTGTCCCCTTAAAGTGTAGTAATATTGTAGCTGAATTACTAGAAGCAACCTGAAAAGTGTTATTAATATTGCCGGAATCAAAACAATGTAATAAATTTGTCCAGTTATGCACTTTTTGTTGTTAGAAAATATTCCTCCACGAAATCAAATAAACAAAATAAAAGAGGATTATTTGTATTGCCGGA
>BGPR01000826.1:206932-221362 GCA_013235015.1 Araneus ventricosus | reverse complement strand
TGCATTTTTTGTTGTTAGAAAATATTCCTCCACGAAATCAAATAAACTCAATAAAAGAGGATTTCTAGAATGAAACTAATAACTATGTTTATGTTATCAACTTGGAATGCTTTGAAATTATAGTTTGAAGAGTTAGATGCACAACTATTACAGATTTCTAATTTCTGAAATCAAAACTATGTGTTTTAATATATTATTACTCTAAAATAAAATGTCTGTATCAATCAATTGAAAATACGATTGGTGAATCCAAGCGATATAGATACTAAATTTAAAAATACACTTTTCGTAATTTCAATATATTACTTATTTACAATAAATTCATCAGACAGTGACGATAACAGTGAATTTTCGTATACTTACTTACAAAGTAAACAACGATCTCATTTCTCGCCACAATAAAGAATATCTCCAAATATTTGTTTAGAAATGCCTCTATAAACTAGCCTCGAATTCATTTTCTTAGGAAAATTCTTGCTAGAGTCAATAAAAGTTAAGGAGATAAAACTTAGCCGCATATGAAGTTTGAAATGGTATGCATATTTGCCTATACAGTTTAAGAAAATTTTTCGTCCAACTCAACCAGCAGACCATAAAAATATTTCTGCATTTAAATGAAATATCTCATTATTAATTCATGGCAGACCAAACATTAAATTTCTTGGCTCAAATTCAGGATCATCATAGTTTGCAATGTCTCTTAGGAAAGATAAATATGGAGCATTTTTAATAAGAACTGGTATAATGGAAAATAACCGTGAGTGATGCGTAAAGAAAATGATATAAACTAAAAAGCCCTACTAGCTACATTAATATATACTTTTACGAACTTTCAGAGATATTAAGACAAAATATGCAAAGGCCCTTCTTCAATGTCACATTATTTTTCTTATAAAAAACTTCCAACAACTACTTCACAGTTTTTCTTTCGAGGAAACTTCTTATTTTTTAAATTAAAATCTTGCTTAGTTTATTTTGAAGTGCTTGATTGAAATTTTATTAACTCCGCTCCTTCAGCATGAATTTTTGATTAATTAGCAGCGGAGAGGTGATGTGTTTATAAGAGCCTTGTAAACAAGATTTGTGCTCCATGCATAAGTGATGAAATTGTCGACCAAAGTAATCAATAAAGACATGGAATTGCAAACAAGGTCAGCAGCTTTATTTTACTTTAACCAACATTTTTTCATTATTTTAATGAATTTAATTTTAATAGAGGATCGAAGCCACTTAACTTTCATTGACGTAATATGTGTGCAGATGAAACTGATATTGTCTGTATTTACGTTTAATATAACAATATTAAACTATTATAATATTAAACTAAATACCTTGTTAACTTTTATTATAAGTAGTAAATCTAAGTTGTATAGTTGGTGTAATAGTTAGAAAAATATATAAAAATCCAAAGGGTCGAGATCTGGGTTGTAAGGGTCATGATGATATATTTCAAAACCAAAACCAGAACCGACTCATTGTTAAAACTCAAACCAACCTGAGTGTCCTTCAAGGCAGAGAATTTACAAGTCTTCTTCTCTTTTGCTCAAGGTCATATAAGAATTTATGGAAATGAACCTGCTGATTGGCTTGCAAGAGCGGCGACTAAACTAATTGATTTCATCCCTATGACCGTACCAAAATCCTTTTACAAAAGTGTTTTCAAGAAACATGTTATTTCTCAATGGAATAGCCTTTATCAAATTTCTCAAAATGCGGAGTCAGCTAAAGAATTTTTTCCTTTCATCCATGGACGTTTCAAAGCCCAAATTTCAGAATTACTCAATTTCTCACTGGACATGGAAACTTGAAAGCCTATCTAAAACGCTTCAATTTATCTCGTACAGACTTGTGTTCTTGCTCTAGTGGAGAGATTCAAGATGTCAATCACTAGATAAATTCTTGCTCTAAATTCTCTCCCGCTGGATGCTTACTCATCAGCAGTCTAAAGAAGAACAATTTAGCATGGCCTCCATCTTTCTCTACTTTGGTCCAGAACAAAACTTGTTTTGCATCATTTTGTGAATTTATCGACAGCATTTTTTCCTACAATATTATAGACTATAAACTTTGTGTCTGTTTGCTGGCATTTACAATTTTTTTTTCTTATTACTTTTGCTAATTTATTTTTACTTTTCAATTTTTGGAATTCAATTTTTTTTTCTCAATTATATTTGGATCAGATCCTTTTGTTTTGTAACCTGTGGGAAATTTGTGTTTTATATGCTGTGTGATATTTTGTATATTTGTGTGATTTTATATGAATTTTGAATGCTTTATTCATTTTTCCCCACCTTGTACAGCTTTTACTCCATTTCTCGTTATTATCCACTTTTTGTGTATATGTGACCAGAGTTTTTTTCTTTGCATCTGTACCTTTTTAAAAAAATTCCAATATGTTTCGGTATCTATTCCCCTTGTTTATTCACTTCATTGCTTAATACCATTCATGTGTTCATATGGATGTGACCAATTTATTGTGTATTTATTGCTTTTTTTTATTCCCCTTATCTGTTTGGAATTTGCATTTGTATCATTTAATTTTAAGCTTCCTTCAACCCTTTTTTGAGTATTTTACTTACTTCTGTAAGCATCGTGTGTACTTGTTGGTGCACAAGGAGTTTTTTCTCAAGAGATCGCAAAAAAACTCTGTAATTAGCTTTTGTGTTGCAGCCGCCTTACAGGAACGCGGCGAGCGGATTGATTTTCTTAAACATTCTTGCAGCCCACGACGAAACAAATGCATTACTGTTTTCCCTAACAATGACGTATCTATCTTGCAGGTGGTTCGAACTAATCGGCGCGCATGCGCACTCTTGCGATTGCAGCGCAGCTGTGGCGTAAATTCCTAACGCACTGTTTAAACACGAGCAATAAAATGTTGAGTAATAATCCGTGGACTCCAAATATAAAAGCTAATATGTTTAAAAGGATAGATGTTATAATGCAGTATTGAAAAAACAACATAATTTATATTGAACAGGAATAAATAAATCATTCCATAGAATATTTTATTTTTGTAAAGCCCCTTTTATAAGTATTGCTCTTTATTTTAAAAATATCTGTATTTAATAAATCTATACCAAAATATCTCGGTCTGGAACCTCCATGATAAGACTGTGATGCATTTCAGCATAATATGAAGAATTTTAGAGCCTTCTTTATCAAAAATAATATATTTATTGGACGTCTACCACAGCACAAACATGTGAAACAAATACATACACTTACATCACAAACGTTACATCACTGACTGACATCGAATTCCATGTTCAATTCATCAATTTTCTTTACCGTTGCTAGGCAACGTTGGCAAAAGACAAATATATCGTTGCCATACTATTTTTATAATCTTTAGAAAAGAATTATGCCAAACGATATTTTTAAAGAATTTCTTTTTCAGCCAGACTATATTTTAAAATTAATTTATTTTATGACCAAACGATTTTTTATCTAATTAATTTCTTTTCTTTAAACATTTTAATAATTCTACAAATAGATATTTTTATTCGTTAAGAATATTACAACACCATGCTGCTGAATGTTAACAAACATGCTAAATTTATACTCAGAAATCAATACTAATATAAACTGCGCAGCTGTGGCATTCCAAGTTAGTGAGAAACTTAAATTCATAAATATCAACTTCAGTAAGAAATCTAGATAAACATAACTTCAATAGGAATATTCTAAGTCCGCATTTTAATCAAACAACGCACTAAAATTTACGATTATCATTGGCTTCCTCATTAAAGTTTGAAAGTTTAATTTCATTCACGAAGTCAACCGTGCTGTATAACCACAAAACTCGGAACACTTTCTATACATAAATTTCAGAGTTACCAAGTTAAGCAGGAATATGTTGATTATGCACGTTCGACTTAAACACGTTGAATATTGAGAATAGAAACAAAATATTAATTGGAATTATCATAATTTAAGTATATACACTTTTGAGACAGAGAAAAACTGTTAATAGCAAGCATGTATGATTGGTATCTAAAGGATGATTTAGTAATGAAATAAATAAATAAGGAATGCAATATGATAAATACAGATCAATGATAATATGATAACAAAGAATACAATAAGATAACAAAGAATACAATATGATTACAAAGAATGCAATATGATAACAAGGAATTCAATATGAATACAAAGAATGCAATATGATAGCAAAGAATACAATATGATAAATATTAAAGGGTACAATATGCTAAATGATAAATAAAGAATGCAATAATAAGAATTTTTCAAACTTGCACCTCATAAAGTTATTGGCGGGTCCGTAATTAGTTTGAGTATGCTATGGCATAATAAAGGGAAGAAATTTATAAAAAAATATAAACTATAAGTAAAGTAATAAAATTATTTTTATTTTATTACTTTAAAAGAAAGAAAGAAATAAAAAGAAAGAAAAGAAGTAAAACATAATTTGTCGAAGTTACATGCTAACAAAGTAAAATATAACAATATATGCAAGTCAATCTATAGAAGTTTATTCGACACTTCTTAGTAAAAGTAATTGGGAAAGTTCACGTGTGAGACCAAGTTCAGATCTCAATATAAGTCGAAAAATGTCTAATCGAACATAGAGCGTCAGTTACTCTGTATTGTATGAAACGTCTCTGGGGCAAAACTGTAAAAATACTATCGCATACAATCAATTAAATTTAAAATTGATTATCATTTCGATTGAAGTCAGCGACAACTCGACAGCGTGGCAGAAGACACGAGGGTATCACCATGTCCTGTTAAAGAGTCCTAAATATGATTATTGTATATCTAAATGAAGTATTTAAAAAAGAAGTGTTTTAAACATCAGGTATAGATATTCCTTGTAATAAAATTATAGTTGAGATGAAAGAATCATAATTGCATTGAACTCTTTTTGTAGCCAAGAGACGGGCAGGAACATGCATTACGTTCTCCACCTAGTAGATTCGTTCACTCTTATCCTTGTCCACTCTTCTCTAGCTCGTAGATTTCTATGCCTTGGCAGCGTGAGTTCTCACTGGCAGCCTTCCCAACTAATGACATACACTATATGCCCAAAAGTATCCGGACACTTGCAGATTTTCACATTTTTCAGAATTTCTCCAGAATGGGTTAACCGACTGCCTTTAAACTTCGGACATGTAAAGAATAAACAATAACTCACATTTTACATTGAAGATTCGGTCATGAGGGCAATTAGGGGACCATCTACAAGCTGATGAAGACAAAAACATTTTTGGCCCACCCCACTTCACAGAATACTTATAACAAGATCAAACTTTTAGAAATGGTGATGTTTAATGTGTATAATATTTACAGGAATTTTCGTAAACTCAGCACAAATGTTTGGGAAGATATAAAGGTTTTCTTAAAAAATCTCAAATTTTCCCACCTGTGTTTTGCTTATAACATGCAGAGTTTTCTGTTATATTATACGAAACTTACAGAAAAGATGACAATATGTTAGAGAAGTATTTGTGTAAATCTTTGGAAAAGAATTGTTGAATATTACAGAAATTATGAGCATTTTTAGTAAATAATGTTTTACTGCGCATGCGCGAAACATAGTGTAATCTTTCTTTCACAACTTTAAAGCCAGATATACAGGGCAACTTATATAAAAAATTCTGTTCAATATCATTAGTATTCAGAAAGATATCGGCATTACAACGAGCAGAATTTTAGCTCCTGTCGAAGAGAAGCTAAAAGATGAGGGGTTGTACACAAATTGATATATTTTAAACTTATATCTTTAACTTTGAACTTGAATTGTATGGCGGTTAGAATTTGCTGCATACCCACAAACACTTATCAATTACGTGCATAACTTAAATTCCAGCTAATTAGGCACTATAAATAACAAAAATTTTATTACTTTAATTATATTATTTACATGATTAGTAACAAGTTACATATTACAATTTTACGGCCAAACGATATTTTTAAATATATTTATTTTATGGCGAAACGAATTTTTATCTAATAAATTTCTTTTCTTAAAATATTTTAATAATTCTACATATATATATATATATATATATATATATATTCGTTACGAATATTAGATGTGTTCATGGGTATTCAGCAAATTCTAACCACTATACAATTCAATATAACTATTTAAAGATATAAGTTTAAAATATATCAATTTGTGTACAACCCCTCATCTTTTAGCTTCTCTTCGACAGGAGCTAAAATTCTGCTCGTTGTAATGCCGATAACTTTCTGAATACTAAAGATATTGAACAGAATTTTTTTATATAAGTTGCCCTATATATCTGGCTTTAAAGTTGTGAAAGAAAAATTACACTATGTTTCGCGCATGCGCAGTAAAACATTATTTACTAAAAATGCTCATAATTCCTGTAATATTCAACAATTCTTTTCCAAAGTTTTACACAAATGATTCTCTAACATATTGTCATCTTTCCTGTAAGTGTCGTATAATATAACAAAACACTCTGCATGTTATAAGCAAAAAACAGGTGGGAAAATTTGAGATATTTTAAGAAAACCTTTATATCTTCCCAAATATTTGTACTGAGTTTACGAAAATTCCTGTAAATATTATACACATTAAACATTACCAGTTCTGAAAGTTTCATCTTGTTATCATATTCTGTGAAGTGGGGTGGGCCAAAAATGTTTTTGTCTTCATCAGCTTGTAGATGGTCCCCTAATTGCCCTCAGGACCGAATCTTCAATGCAAAATGTGAGTTATTGTTTATTCTTTACATGTCCGAAGTTTAAAAGCAGTCGGTTTACCCATTCTGGAGAAATTCTGAAAAATGTGAAAATCTGCAAGTGTCCGGATACTTTTGGGCATATAGTGTATTCATTGCTATCTCTACTAATAATAAAGGAGAACGTGTGTGTCTGTGTGTGTTGGCTCTCTACAGAGTAGACCACTGGAACTAGAGCTACGAAATTTGGCACAAACATACTTTGGAAGGTGGGAATGTGTACCTCGGAGCCCGTTCCTTGAAATTGTAATTAGAATTTTAATTGATTGAAAATTAAGCGAAATTTTGGCGATTTTGCTTAATAACTTCTGAAAATATCACAGCACAAAAATTATTTTTACGCCGCCTGAAAGTGCAAAGCATTAACTTTTAAATGATATCAATTAGGTTGCCGTATGATTTTTGCTCTAATTGTAATAAATTTAAAAAAAATATTTTTCGCATAATTTACAACAATACTTTTCATTGTTGTAACGCAACTCAAACAGTTTTCATTGTTTTAACAAGCATTTATTTGCGTGTTTCTCTATCATTGTTGAAAGCTAAAGTAATATCTTAATGTTTAACGCTATGTTTTAATAAGCGTATTTTCATCCAGCTAACATGCGGCTGGAAGTAAAATGTGGCGCGCCATTTAAATTTAAAATCAAATGCATATTTTGAAAGAGAAATAAGAGTGAAGTTGATGCCGACAATGGCAATTTGATGTTGCATGACTCAACCAGTCACTTGACTCTATTAGGGACGTTCAAGCAGACAACGGACAGAACAGGTGCAAAGCTACTGAAAGAACATGGGTTAAATGTCTATCACAATTTGAAGTTTAAAATTGTTAAGGGAACCATGATTATCAAATTATGTATCAGAGATTCAATTAAAATTTCCAGCGAACAGGCGGGTCGCCGAAGGCTGCTAGTTATAAATAAAATCTGCCTGTTCAGAAGGCTCTAGAGCTGGTTCTATGGCTCTAAACGAAACAAAATTTCACTTGGATGTAAAGTAACTGCTACGCTTTATGGAAACCGGAATAAAAGACAAAAAAAGTTAAAATCAATAGGTGCTGCTGCTTTAGTATCTCAGGTGATTTTTGCAAAAAACTTTTTAACTACAGATGCAAAATGAAATAGTTCATGTCAATGTTTTTTAATTTAACCAAAAACGCTGCTGTATTTCAGTTCTGAACGCTTTCTTTTTTCGTTCAAAATAACGATTTTAATGCAAAAAAAGTGCTCACCTCATACTATTGATGAACGTCAAAATCAGTTTCATTCACTATGAAATTTTATTACTAGTATTTAAAACTGTTAGCTTTGACACGGCCTCGAAAGTATTTTCTTTCCACGCTAAAGGGAACATTTCTAATTTTTATAAAATCTTGAGCAATTTATGAAGAACTTCAATCTAGCGACAGCCTAGAGAAAGATATCACCGAAGAATATTTTCGATATTGTATTTAAAAGTAATTAAGGATGGTGTACATTGGAGAAAATATTTATCAGAAAAATGTTTTAAAATAGGTTTGACTGAAAAACCGTAAACCTGCATGAAGTAATAATCAAGCCACACATTAGTTATCATGCAAATTCACTTACAGTGAGGTCACTTACAGGTTTGAGTGCAAACGTTTCAAATTGATTTTGCAAACTATTGACATTTTTTAAACTTGAATTTTCGAATAATTTTATAGAATTTAATAAAGATTGAATATGCTGAATACCCAAACATACTTATGAACAAAATTTATAATTTGAATTGCAGTTCAACGATTGTTATCCGAAAATTCAAGTTTAAAAAATATCAGTTTGTGAAAAAACCCTCATCATTTTTTTTCTCTTGTCTTGTTTTGTTTGTCTCTCTATTTATTACAAATACTCATAATTCCTTTAAAATTCAAAGTATTTATTTTCAATTTTAACACAATCCTTCTGCAACACATTGCAAATATTCTGTAAGTTTCGTATGATTTGGTGGAAAACTCTACATGTTATAAGCAAAAGATTTATATATTTTTTACTTTTATTTATACCTTTATATCTTCCAGAATATCCGTGCTATTTTTTACGAAACCGCATGTAAGCAATGTGCTTAGCAAACAAAGCCACGAATGAAAGTTTCAAATCGTTATCAGTTTCCTGTGAAACGGGATAAGCCGAAATCCCTTTTCGTCTTCATCAATTTCGGGTCGGTCCTCTAAGTGCCCTCGTGGCCGAATCTTCACTGTAAAACATGAGTTAGAGTCTATTCTTTACATGCTTGAAGTTTAAGGGCAGTTGGTGTGGCCTTTCCGGCGAAATTCTGAAATATGTAAAAATCTTAAAATGTCCGGATACTTTTGATCATGTCTATATATTAATAGCAACCAATACATAAAATGTCACATCTTAATATTAAAAAATTAACAAACCTATCTATAATCCCTTGCGAAAGCTTCATTATTATCTAGATCTAAATTATAATCTAATGAATAAAATACTAAACATATACAAAGAGCATATGGAAAATTTGAACATATCTACACTGTAAAAAATATCCGTTTTTTTCCCGGACTTTTTCCGTATATTTGACGGTTTAAAGCTGTTTTGTTGACAAAACGGTTTTTCACCGTTTTCCGCTCCAGCTATAAACGGTTTAAAACTGTCAGTTCAAATTCCATTTTTCGTCATACGGTATTGCTTTCCGTACGATAACTTTCCCTTTTCTTAAATGTAATTTTATTGTATTTATTTCATGTCTTTAATAGGGTTCCATCTCCGCTATTGTTTACACATGTTGCAGTAACTTGTTGTCACTCATGAAAGCTAACCTTAAAACACGTGTTCTGGCAATAGTTGATTTTTACACCATTAAGTGGCGCCACTAGAGCTATAGTGACTTTAAAACTCAAATAGATTATTTTTACTTCATTTTCAGAAGTCTCCGGTGGTCTAGTGGTTAGAGCGACTGCCTTTTATTTCTATGAACGCGGTTTCGATCCCCGGCTCGGAGGAGTTAGAAGTTTTGTCACCGTCTTGCGTCGAAATCGTCCAAGTAAGTTCAATTAAAAATTAAATTAATTGAAATTAATAATTAAGCCTTGATTAATTAATATTCCTAATTGATAATACACATCAGCACATTTCAACTGAACTCGAACAGAAGGAGAAAAACAACTCAACTCAATCGATGACTTAATTTTTACGGAGAAAACTTGATTTCATACGGTAAAAAACCGTTGTGACTACGGATTTGCTTCCTAACTTTTACGGGAAAACTTGTTCCTGTATGGTAAAAAACCGTTGTGCCTACGGATTCACTTCGTAACTTTTACGGTTTTGCACAACCAACCCAGCTGCCAGTTTAAAACCGTAAATTTTACGGGATTTTTTTTGCAGTGTATGAAATCTGTTACAATTAATACTACTTAACAAAGACAATCCAAAAATTGAGTTTTCAATAATTAACCCTCTGAGCGTTTAGCTATCGTGATCTATCTATCTTACTAGCTTCCAAGTCTTGAAATTTTGCTTTTAAATTGAATAATTTGACCTTTATTACATTTAGTCAAGTCAATGACATCTTAAGAATATTTTACCCATGGTAGTTTAAGAAATTATACACTTGGACATGAGTATCTGCTTCTGAACCCAATATGAGAAACTGAAAAATACGCGTGAAACGCTTAGAGGGTTAAATTCTTAGCTTGGCTTTGGGCAAGCATTAGTCATGTTAAATCGATTTTATTGTGTGAACCATCCATGTTTTGTAGAAAAAAGAGAAAGACCCTAAAAAAGAAAGAAGTTAAAAAGAAAATAGCATACTTAACCCTAAATTATTGTAGCACTATAGGATAAAAAAAATCTAGCTTGTATCTAAATTAAACGTTCAAATGTATTGTACCTTTCAAATATTGCACATAAATTAATGAATTCAACATTCAATAAAAACTTTTCAATCATTTTTGATTAGAAATTATAAAATCAATGTGTTTATATATATAAGATTTGAGAAAGCAAAAAACTACGATTATTATCAATAATATTGTTGAACATTATTATTGCCATTAAAGATATTGACATTTCTAAAATACAGACATTAGATTTCAGATATCCATTTAATAATTTAGATATGGATGATTTGGTATATACTCTAGTAAAAATTCATAATGATTTTGGTTTTAAAAAAGTTTATAGGTATTCTTAAATACAAAACTCTTATTAATCTAGTTTGGAGAGGGGGGTGCCAGCTCAGGTGTCGTCCTCGTCATCTGACCGCGGTTCAAAATTACGAGGTCCGTCCCTAAATAGCCCTCGTGTTGCTTTAAAACGGGACGTTAATATAACCTAACCTAACCTTATTAATCTAGTACAAGGGTCGGCAACCTATTGAAACGGAAGAGCCAAAAGTTACAATTTACAAAATTCTCCAGTTTTTAAAGAGCCACTAAAAATTTTCGTTTCAATATTATAGTAATTGCTTATATATATTTGATTTTTATTAAAATAAACGGCTTTAAATACGGAATAATATTTATTCATATAAAACACAAATATAGATAGTTATATCAATGGGAGCATTGGATTTGCATGCCTTTTAAAAGTTTGATTAAATCTGGCTTATAACTTGTTGTTTTAAGTTTCAAGCACGACTCTAGATTTTTATTTGTTAATTGACTTCTAACTTTACTTTTTATTATATTCATGCAAAAGAACGCTTGCTCGCACGAATATGTCGACCCGAAGATCGTCAGCACTCCATATGCCAACTTCTTCACCTCACTGTAGCATTCTGGAAGACCATGCTCCAAATATGAGGGCCTCAACTCGCGGAATTTCTTTTAGATCTGTCCACTTCTGCTGCGCGATGTGCATGCATTTCTGGACCTTCAACTCTTCCATCTTGCTCTTGAGTTCTGTGAACTTGCCACTCCACAAGTCTTTGGTTTTCAAATCCAGCAATTGCATTTGAAGCGATCCAGCATCAATTCCAAATGGCTCAGTGTTGATCTCATTTGTATTTGTGTTGAGAGGATTTACTATTAACTCGAGAGTACTTTTGTTTGTTTTGAATAGCTCGAATCTCTCAGCGAATCCATCCTTCATGTTTTTTAAAGCTATGCTGAAGTAATTCGTGTCAATAGTTGAATTGGTGTCATCGCAATATTGCTTCAGATTTTTAAAATGAAGTAATTTACCGCCCCATGTCTTCAACAAAAAAAATAATATTTTTTTGAAACAAACTACTTCTTCAAGCAAGGCGTAGACTGGGCTTGCAGTTTTAGATTTAGTTCATTTAGTTTCCTTGTGGTATCTACCATGAAGTTAAATTTTTGCAGCCATTTGTCTTCTTCCAATTCGGTATGGTCAATGCTTTTTCCATTGAGGAATGTTTTTATTTCACTCAAGCACAGAGCATAACGTTGTAATACGTTACCTCTGGAAAGCCATCGCACTTTATTATGCAGAAGTAGGTCAGAAAACTGGCTATCTATTTCTTCAAGGAAATCTTTAAACTGGCGATGGTCGAGTGCTTTTGCCAAGATGCTGTTAATAATCTTAATTACCAAGCTCATGACCTCAACTATTTCGGCCGGAAATGTTTGGGCACAAAGCGCTTCTTGATGAATTATGCAGTGAAACGTTAGAACTTCGTGGTTCATTTTTTTTCTGAAGAATTGATGTTACCCCTCTATGTATTCCTGTCATACTTCTGGCTCCATCAGTTGCTATAGGAACGATTTTATTTATACCGATTCCATTGTCTTCCAGGCATTTTTGCACAGCATTTGCTATATCTTCGCCAAGAGTTTGCCCTGAGAGCGGTAGCAATCCTAGCAGTTCTTTTTTTGGACCTTGGGACGACATATACCTGACGGAAAGGGTAACTTGTGCCGTGTCATTTATGTCGCGAGACTCATCTATAGCAAGTGATAAGACAGAAGCCAGTTGAATGTCTTCCACTTGCATATGTGTTACATTTGAAGACATTTTAGCAGTTCCATCTTGTACTGTTTTAGCGGATAATGGCAAATCTTTGATTTTTTTCATGATTTCAGCTTTGTTTTTAAAATCACGAAACTGTTCTTCAGATACACGTATAAAACAATCTTTGACGTACTCACCATCTGTGAATGGTTTTCCTCTTTTTGCAATTTCTAATGATACTGCAAAGCTTGCCAGATTTACATTATTGGAAGATTGCGCCCAGTTACTTAGCATGGAACTTGACTGTTGTTGTTGTTTTGGAGCTCTTCTTTTTCGTGCGTCATTGGTTGGATATTTACCAGCAAACTGGGTATGTTTTGTAGTGAAGTGTCTCTCCAAATTAGACTTCTTATTGTGTGCGAGTTTTTCGTGGCAAATGAGACAAGTCGGAAGGCCATCTGTGTTGCATATGAATGCAAACGACTCCGTCCAATCCTGATTGAATTCTCAGTTTCTTCTTCAGTTCTTCTCTTTTTTCACCAGATGCCATTCTGGCGGCGGAGCTGAAAACATTATTTTTTAAAATTTTACTTAGCTATCTAAAACAGCAAACAATTTATTTACCATTATTACTTCGTTAACACGATCCTCAGATATGTAATCCAATTATGTTACTGATTTTATCATATTATACGCGTACATACCTTTGAGAAGATAATTCGCTTCTAAATCGTATTCTTCTTGAAACAAGCGAATAGACACGCAAAAACCACAAGCCATTAAATTAACATACATGCAACGTAACGTCGACCGCGCTATCCGAAGATGACTGACTGACAACACGTCTAGACTCTAGACGTGTTGTCTTGTTGTCTAGACTCCTGAAGGGGGCTGTTTGGGTGAGACGGAAATGGAATGCAATTGGCTGAAAGATAAACATGGTCATGGAGTCTCATCTCTAAGAACAAAACAATAGTTCAAATTTATCTCATTACGGTCATGTTAAGCGTAGCGATTTGTAATTAACGATTATGAAAATAGAAGCTATTGAGAAATTAGGTACTTAAAAATATATTTTCTTATTTTTTAAGGGTATTGATAATAAATTATTAATTTTTTCGTATGGAACTGGATAGCCGCAACTTTACATGAGCCACATGCGGCTCGAGAGCCGCAGGTTGCCGACCCCTGATCTAGTATTAAAAGAAAATTTTGTTCTTTTTGATAATAAGCTTTACCATTAGATTAAAGGACTGACTCAAGGAGAGCCAGCTTGTAATAGTCTGGCAAGTATACACCTACATTTTTACGAGAAATATTTCATTTCTAATAGTTCTTATATATAGATAGATATATAGATGATTTGATAGTCTTTAATAAATTTGTAGACCTAAAGCTACACATTGACTTCTATCTTGATTATTTAAAACTGATAAAGATTGATAACAATGAATTATCCATCTATGTAATAAATCTGAAACCAATAACTCAATAATCAAATTTGAATAAAATTACTCATTACAAGTAGAATATGAAAGAACACTAACCTACAATCAAAGAAATAAAAATAAACCATTATATTCCAATATGAATGTTTTATTCTAAATGACCTAAATATTTCTTATCTATATATACTCTTAGAATACTTATTGGCATTCCATAATCTATTGCAAAAGAATAGAAAATTTTTATGCTCTTAATTCTATTATCAATGTCTGTTACTAAATTATTATTTCTAATTATATAATTTTTTACTAAGTTCTTGAAGACAGAAATGCTAAGATTACTATCCC
>BGPR01000826.1:164829-201970 GCA_013235015.1 Araneus ventricosus | reverse complement strand
AAAAGAATTTATTAATTTGAGAAAATTAAATCATTTACGTTAAATTTTCTTAGCTTTTCCTTAAGCCTAAGCAAAAATTTATATCGCAGATTAGTTGCGCCCGAACGTGTTAGCATTTGTTTTGCGCTCGACCAAAGGAAAAAGAAAGCGAATACAAGGTTGTCTTCCCTGTTAACCTTTAATGGATATTAATCATGCATGACGTACAAATAAGATGGGATTTCATGCCTAATGAACGGGATAACGCAGTTGACAGTGTTTAAATCTTGTCTACGAATTCAGTTAGTCAAAATGACAGGATAACAATGAAAGACCGCAGTTTCATGACCAAGCAGCTCAGCCCCTTTTCATAAACTATCAATCTCTGTCTTCGCATATTAAATTTAATGACAAAATGAATCCATAATCAGATAGGGAGAATCATTAATTTTAAGTCAATCAATGAGTGGATAATTTGAATTAATGCAGGAAAGATTATCCAGAGAAATAACTTGAAAATTAATATCAAACGAATTTCTTTTCCTCTGATAAATAAATTTAAACTTCCGAATATTTAGAGAAGTTAAAACGGCTGAAAGCTATATAAAAATATAGCATTCTATTCTGTATTTGAAGAACATCATGTGGATTATTTTGTCCTTCTATACGATGTTAAGGCTATTCAAGCTTTGTAGTATCTTATGAAGTAAGTATATTAGGAAATGCATCCCTCAGACCATTTTTTTATTTTGAACGATTCTGAGGAATACATTATTGAACATTTTTCAAAGTGAATTGCCCACACTCCAATTTCATTCAGAGTAATGATTATTTTTAATGCAGTTTCAATGTAGCACGGCAGCTTTCATTGAGTAACTTAACCCGGGAGGAGAGGAAGACCAGAAAACATAAGTTCGAGCCTCGGAAACCCGATGCGCAAGCTCGTGTAACTTTGTAGGATTTCAGTGGAGAACAGATAAATCGCGACAACTTATCAATATTTGTGAAATAAATATGAAAGGGAAAGACTGGAAAAGTATTAACTGAACTATCAACTAATTAATAATCGATTAATGAAAAAATAAAAATATTGTTTATGAATAGATAGTGATCGTAAGTCGAATGCTAAAGAGAACAATGAATTAAATATTTGTGAATCCACAGATTATTTTGAAGAAGGGATTAAAAAATGCTGCAATAAACAGGAAATGGTTAGAAAGCTGAAATTTTCAAATGGTGTGCAAAAGAAACAAGCAAAAATATAAGAACTTTTATGCGCTACGTCACAATAATTTGCCCGGAAATATTGGTGAAGCAGAAGTTGTAATATCAGTTCAAAATTCTTAGGCGTGCTTGTCGATAAGATATAATATAAATTATTTTGGAGTGCATCAATAATACATATATCCAGGCGATGGCAGGCAATTTTGGAGGAAGGAGCTGCGCTCTTCTTCTAAATACCTCTGTAGCATAAGCATTCATCGGTCTTCTCAATTTTAATGTTCTTCCCGAAAGAGATTTATCTGAAAAATATTTTTTATATTTTATACAGTGTATATTAATGCCAAAAATGATTTGTATTTAAATAAATGTAATTTCCAGTGATTTTCGTTAAAAAACAGAAACACAGGCCTACAAAGTCCGACGCGCGCGATCTCGAATCAATGTAAATTGCGCACGTCCTCGCGGTTTAATCGATGTGTTAGTTTTCAATATGAGGTCAGTTTCATGGACTGATGAAAATCATGCAAATATAGCCAAAAGTAAAAAAGGAAGGAAATAAAAGCAATCCCAGATTAATTCGAAAGTAACGAAAAGCAGAAAACAAAACAAGGAATCCATTCAAGTTCACTTTTTCAAGGGCTAAGAATTTATCGAAATGGATTCAAAAGAATGTTTGGGAAATTTAGTTAGTTTCATGGGTTATCAAGAAAGTAAAATTCACTAGCAATTAACGCCGCCTCTGCGCTTCAATTGCGCCGATTAGTTCAAACCATCTACAAGACAGAAACAACTTTGTTAGGGAAGACAGCAATGCATGTGTTTCTTTCTGGGTTGCGATAGTATTTAATAAATTGGTTATGCCAGCCGCGAACGCTTATCGAAAATATTCCTTCATCTCCCTTATAGCCCACACCTCTCCGCCCTATTTGATTTTCGTATCTTGTTCCGTATTTAAGGGACTTCTTTCTTTCTAGAGTCTCCAGGATGACAAAAAATACTGTTAAACCAGGTATTACCACATGGCTTATCAACACTGGCGGCATCGTTCTTCGGTTGGGGGATATAAAGTACGGTGCCTCGTTATGACAAATATCTTAACACGACTGGCAGTTATGCTTAAATATTGTCCAAGGTTCTGTAGGGATAATTTCAATGTCATCTTGTTTAACCTTCATATCTCTTGTGGACTAATCTGAGTGAGTGGCGCCAACTTGCATTCTATTGCGCATGCTCATGGCTCAGACGCTTATTTGGATATGTTCGTTGACGGACGTATATTATATTTATTCGCTTGAAATAATAATTGTTTTGTTTATCTGTGTCTAGCAATAAAAAGGACTTTATTCTTAACTGAAATGCTATTCTATTGTTTTACTCTAGTGTTGCTCCAAAAATATTATGTATAAGGTCTAAGTTAGCAATAAAGTGTTTCATTCTATTATATTTTCGGTTCTTTTAATTGGCCAACGGAACCTACTTTCTGGATACCTAAAATATAAAAACCATTGTTTAGAATCCCTGAAACTTTTCTACTGAATGAAATAAATCTCACAATGTTATCTTTACTGTAATCGCATTTTTTATATGAAATGAATGAACATGTAAATGATGGATAAATTATCACTGAAAGCATTAATAAATAACGTACATAAAAGCACGTTATTTATTAGTAAATAATATAATTCCCTTCATTCATTTACAGTTCTGACGCACTTAATAAAAATCCATATCTAATCTGTCTCTAATTTCACTTTTTATGAAAAAAGATTTTCGAAATACATATTTATTAAAAAAGTTCAACATTTTCCTTTGTTTCATTACTCAGCACAGCTGACAAAGTTCTCAAAATTTTATGTGTTATTTTCTATTAATAATATATTTTTTAAAATTAATCTTAAGCCCAAATTAAGGAAACAGAAAACGACCAACAACCTACTGAAGGAACCAACATACACTAAAGAATTCTATCCATCTGAAATTCATATCATATGATTCAAGACAGCATGAGAGATATATTTGACATTTGGAATAGAGAAGGATTACTCTAGCATCTTAGCCTGTAGGTAAAAGGATAACTCAAAAATATTGGGCATTCTCGGGAATCAGATACACCATCTGTGCTTCGACGTAATGGGGGTAATTTGCCAGTGGGCTTTGTGCCAGAATTATTATTGACGTAATATTTCTGACCGAAAGACTGAAAGCTTAGAGCACATTATCTCGCTCAATATATTTCAAAAATTTTGACGTAAATGTAGCATTTATATTATTTTGAAATATAACGGAATTATGGTTTGATAATTTTTATTTCAAAAAACAATTACATTTTTTTAAGGATAGATTTTTAAATGGCTTACTTAATATTTAGATGATATTTTTAAACGTGCTTGACGGTGAATCTGCCAATTTAAGGTTTATTATATATTAAGTTAACAATAGACAGTGACTACTCAAGTTGGAAGCAGACAGAAAACTACGAGCAGCCGATTCGCCAGTGAATAGCGTAATGCATATGCCTATATGTATTAGAGACAGAGAAAGAGTTCCATGAATTAAACAACTTTCATACACAAATTTAAAGTTGTGATGTCTCTGTCTTTTTAAATGATGAGATCAGATTTTAGAAAAATATATATATTTACGCGTAGGCAAACAAGACAGAAAACACATAAACAAATTTAGTGCAGAACGTCGCACTGAGAAGCCAGCCCTATTAGCTCAAGATATTTTACGATTTCTCCTCGATGCTGTTACGATATTCTGAGTGCCGCACAACATCGTAAAGTTTTCGCATGAATATTGTAGAGTATTTTGTGCTAATGGGGAGGAGCTATTTCAAAAAGCAACCATAAACAGTTCAGACATTCTCGATTGAGGTCGAAGCCAAACTCTGGTGTTTTTATAAAAAGGAACCTTTCAGGATGGAAGGATGGCGCCAAGCGTTCTGTCAATCATCGACAGCAGTAGCCAAACATTGCAGAAGTTTTATTACTCTGAACGTCTTTAGCGGTATTTGAAAAAATATCTACTTAATTATATAAATTTCTTTCAAATGCATTAACATCATATTTAAGAATGTTAAACAGTGTGTAAGGATCTTCAGCGTAGTTTTTCCAATTCTAGTAACATGCGTTTTTACTGATTATACTATTTTATCGACCTAGAAAAGCGAAGCCCTTTTTCAACTCAATACACTCGGTATTTAGTCTCTTTATCTGTAAATTTTGGTATTACGGAATCACGACCAAACGTGTTGCTCGATTTTCTTCGAATATGACATAAATGCTCCTTGAAGTCACAAGAAACGATTTCCGTGAACAGACTCTATAATTACCGGCAATAGCATTTTAACAGGCATTTAATTGCAATTTAGTTAATACTGATAAAAGCGGATATTTAATTGCAACTTTTATTATTTGTTTTCAGGCTGGTATATTTTCTGTAGATTGCCTAATGTTAAGATCGTTATGCACAGAATGCAACGGCTTCAAGCCAGACGAAGACGAGGCAGATGAATCAAACTTAAAACCTTATCAAACTGCAATGTTTTAGATTAGATGCTCGAATCTCCTTTAATAATTTTTGTTTTATCCATGAAATGACAAAATTTGATATTTCTAAACTGACAAATTTATTTTCTAAAAATACAGCACTAACTATAAATCCGTTGTTTAACCCCTTCAGTCGGAATTAAGAAATAATGAAGTGAGATTTTTTTCCTTTGATGTACTGAGTACTATCGCAAAGGGAAAATACCGGATATTTCAACTGAAAAAAGACAAAAAACCTCAATGTAATCCGATTGCCAAAGATTAATGAACTATTGCACAAGCTTTTTAAATGGTAAAAAAAGGTTAATACGCAAGAAATTTCTTGAAAGGCAAAATTCACCATCGAACTACATTTTGCGAAGAACGAAGATTTTCTCGAGTTGTTTGGGAAAGCTCAATAAATGAAACGATTCCATCCCCGGACGAGGGTCTGTATTTAATGTCCCTTTTGTAAGATTTTTAATGATACCTTACAATTATTTTTATTTTACTAACATCTTTATTTTTACTTCTGTTTGTTGGTGTATTGTATTGAGCTTGCACTTGTGTTTTACTCATTTGGATACACACTGGAGGCACCTCTTTTTGAATATTTTTAATGTTGGTTCCAGATCTGGTGATTAAAATCAAACGAAATTAAATTAATTTATGGTTTTCTTTACGTGTACTATCGATTTGGTGGCGTATTTGGTTGTTTTTGTCTTTTCTTTTTTTGTGTTTGTGTTTTGGATTACTTAATTTACTTTTGTTGTTCCCCTTTTTGTCAGTGTTTGCAACGTTCTGTGCTGTGTTTAAGACGCTTTTTTGTGTGTCTTGTCGTTTCGACTTTTTGTATTTCTTATTTATTTCCCACCGGTCTGCTAAAGGCCTTACACCCTTTCGGATAGGCTGGACCGGTATGGCTTTTAAATAAAAATTTTGCTAATATTATATTTGGAGAATCAAATAAAACACAGCATCTAGTTTCATCAATTATTGAATGAATAGTAGCAATTGAAAGTTGATGTCCGGTATACAGGACACCAGGTCCGAAGGGGACATTTTTGCCCGAGCTCTACTCGCGCATCCAATTTTACCATGCTTAAACTTACAAGCAAAAATTAAGTCATATATAGACATTATAACTTGATATAAAAATGACCCATTTATATTCAAATGTTATTTGGGCTTGTATTTGAATCAATACGACAACGCATCCCAAAAACAGAGCGGGGTTAACTAATTAAATAGTACAAAAAGTATGCTTGAAAACTAAATTGTAATGTAATATAGTTGTACATAGATATTGGCGCACCACCTGTAAAAAAAATTTAAATAATGTAACAGACTAACGCTGTATCCCGACCGGATGCACGAAACGACGCTCAATAAAAAGGTTTAGCGTTGCAAGAAAAATTTGCCTTTCATCTAAAACCTACTTACAGTCCTAATGCACGATGGAAACAACGCTGTTAAGGGGTTACTGATAACGCTTCTAAGAAACACAAAACAAGAAAAATTTGCCTTTCATCTAAAACCTACTTGCAGTCCTAATTCACGACGGAAATAACGTAGTTAAGGGGTTACTGATAACGCTTCTAAGAAACACAAAACTTTCTTAATTTTGAAATGCGTTGAATATAATACGAAATGTTTTTAAGCCATTTGGGAAAATAACTGCTGTTTATTGCATTTTATCGTTTTGATGAGTTTCATAATTAAATGAATTGCCATATTATTTCAAATTTTTTTTAATAGTTTCATTTAGGAGTTTAGCTTAGGAAGAAACTAATACTTATGTCACGAGTTGACCGAAAAAAATAAAATGATTGATTTCACTTTATTTTTTTCAACCACTGGCGAACTTGTTCGTCAAGCAAACATCGCTATAGAGGAAATGAAAACAGAAGCTGCTGTTTTCTATGTTCTTCGACTTATTTATTTTAGATTGATGCACTTTGAAGCAGAAAAAAGAATAAAATGAAAATATTTTCGATTTTCATTCCTTTTTTTTCAAATTTTTTTTGTTCAGTGTCTAAAGAAAAGAAATTTCAAGACGGTGATTTCAAATTTTCCCATTAGTTTTCTTTGTTGGCACTAAATTCGGAAAGAATACGCAAGAACAGATTCCTTCCACCACCTTCGACAAAAAAATTTTGAAAAAATCTTTCTTCTTTCATTCGGTATCGTTCTTTTAGAAAGATACATAAGACTAAATTGCGAAAAAGTACCTATCACTTCCTGTAGTTCATTCAGACTTTTGGAATAAGTAAACATTTCCACCTATCAAATTCTACCAAGAAAAACATCTCTTTCCCATTTCAGTAAAAATCGACATCTAAAAATGAATAACATGCAAGCCTTCAGGCAATTAAGTATTAAAATCAATTACAGTGAAAAATAATAATGAAATATTTTAGGATCATTTTGTTTTAAAATTAGCAATGGAATATAACGACGTCGAATTAAGATTAAATAATTTTTTAGTGGTACCCTTTGGATGTTTATCTTATATGCTTGAACAGACAAAAAAAACTGTCATGGCATATATTTCCTGTCTTTCAGGGTCACACACTTCATTATTCTTAATAAAAAAATTTTAGCTAATTCGTTTTAAAGACAAACTCTAGGAAGTATTACGAAGCTTTAACAAAAAGAGTTATTTTGCTGATAAATGCACTTAAATAGAACAACTAAAATAATTAATAAAAATTTTATGAAGTGAATATAATTTTTTTTAAATTACAAATTTACCTAAACACTAGGGAAACAAAATTTAGCTCGTTCATTTCTGCTTTACTTCCAGTTGAGTCATAAATTATGTTCATATTGTATGTTTTTATATATGTTTTTACGAATTTGAGGCATTCAAAAATGAATAGTTATAAAAACTTAGTTAAGAAGCAACGTCTGAAACTATGAATGTTCTTACTAAGTTAAAATTTACAAGGTCTGCACCATGCTGGAATTTAATTAACTTTCTTTAATAAAATTCTTTTCTATTAGGGGAGAGTGGGCTAAAATGGGATATTTTGATTTTGGCGTTATTAATTCTTCTTTCTACTGGAAAAATACTGAATTATTCTCCATTAGGGAAGAAAAAAGAATGATCATAGTTTCCATTTTGTTGTTGTTAAATTCACTTCGTCTGTAAAGGTTTATTTGTTATATGACGTCACCTCCCCATTTTCGTATGATTTAAAACTATCCTAACTTAAAAATCATTACACTTTTAAGAACCATTTTTTGTTCAGCTTATTATACGTTTACTAAGAATTTATACCCTATCAAAGAATAAAGATTTACTCCAATAATCGCGCTGTTCTATTTCATTTCTTATGACCTCTGCGCTCGGGGTAAAACCGGTTACTTCTTGTGGGGTAAAACGTGATACTAGGGGAAGCTACGGATACTCGACCGAAGAGGTTGTGAGATAGTTGATAGTTTGTGAGGGTCATTCCTATTTGAACTTTGCGTCATATGATCTGATGGAAAGCATTTCCAACTGTTAGTAGAAAAGAAAAGAGAAAATTAAAAAAAATGCTATTAAAGAAGAGAAAATTGCTTTGTGGTGACTCAAAAAACAGGAAAAGAAAACCCCAAAACAAAACAATCAAAAAGAGAAGAGTATGATGATCCAATACTGCAAAGCCGTCTTATTAAAAAACCTAAATGAGTCCACTAAATCTGTAGTGGAACGGAGAATAAAGACAACTATGTTATGTAAATTATTACCTTTCTTACTTGCTTATTACTATTCTTAAACTAATTTTCTTTATTCTTAAATTATCAGTTACGATAACTATTGTTAAATCTTGAAACATTGTCAGTGTTCTTAAATTATTAACTATTGTAACTATTGATAAATCTTAAAAAAAAGACTTTATTCTTAAATTGTCAACTATTGTAATTATTGTTAAATTTAAAAAAAAAATCATTTTTTTCTTAAATTGTCAACTATTATATCTATTTTTAAATATTAGAAAATCGTTTTATACTTTAATTGTCACATAAAATAAAAAATATGCTACTTCTCCACTGAAAATCTAGTTTTCCCTAACTTCTCTTAAAGTTAACATGTGTATCCCGTTTTATCCCACTAGTGGGGTTGATTATTGTCAAACATGTTTCAACATAAAATTAATTTTTTAAAAAGAATTTGAGAAGTAATAATTCTTCGAAAATCTTGGTATTATTTTCATAGATTTAATTCTATAAATAATTAAACTGTTTTACTGATTCATCTAAACCTCTTAATCTGCTTCAAAAAAAAGTATCGGAAGTACCAAATGTTTGAGATCCACAAACTCGTCAAACGAGAAATTCCCGCCAGTTCTATTATTATAAACGACTAAACGTATAGGTTTCATTTAATTAACAGCTGAGTCTCTCTGAGTATAAAAGAGAATGACTAAATTTTGAAGAGGACAAATCTACTTACTAAAAAGTAATTCATGGAAAACTCAAGTTCAATGGAAACTTAATCAGTGAAATGGTGAATTTTTATCAATGGGAAATTTTTATTAGTCATCAGTTGATAAATTAAATTCATCTAGTTATAGCGAGAACTCCATGTAAAAAGAAAAATGAAAAAAAAAACCTATCGAAAATAAATAAATCTTTCATAAAACCCGATTTATTATTCTGCCATATGGCATTCTTTATTAGTTCCTGTCTAACATGAAGCTTTCATTTCGCTTAAAGCAATAATTTGAATAAAATGAACTTTGCAATCATGGAGTTCGCGTTCACCGGAAGCTATTTATCTAAGACACTTAGATATCACTTTACGAAATGAGACTTTTTGATAAATAATGGCGACATCTGAATAAAATTTTAGCTTGAGGAATTACTCAATCTCTCAGCCCTCGCATATACTCACACTGATTAAAATGGTATCACAATGAACTCGTCCGCATAGTGCATGATGAGAAAATGGCAAAATCTTTTCTGAAATTTCTTATCACCTTAATGCATTTATGAATCTAGAAGTCGCAATGAAAAATATTTTCAAAATGAAAAGTATTCTTAACTAGCTTATAACCCACCATTGCTCGGTATCCATATTTTTTCATATGCACGCCTCCTTTTTTCATCCACAAATATTCTCACTAACTTTCCCCAAAAAACGTACAAATCCTTTGAATCCTATATTGATTGATTAACAACCTCTCTGACCCAGCCTACCCAATGGGGTTTAAGGGCCTAACACGAGCCAGAGGGCCTATATTGTTGAATTAAATCTTTCAAATCTAGCTTTTGATTCCTTTATAGCTGATAACCCGGTCTTCTCGTGAACCACATTGTTTTTATTTGCCCGCCTCCCTTTTTTACCTACAAATATTGTCACTAACTTTTCCCAATAGACGTAAATCTCCTTTCAATCTTATATTGTTAAATTAAAACTTTCCAATCTAGCCTTTTGATTCCCTTATAGCTGATAGCCCGGTGTTCTCGTGATCCATATCTGGGAATCCGTATTTGGGAATTATTAAAAAAGTAATGTCACAAGAACATCAAAGTATTATTTTGGAAAGTGAAAAAATAATTTCAACTAATTTTCGTTCGGTATTGTGTCTTAGAGTGTAAATCAAAATTAGATAATTAAAAATCACTTATTTCGACGCAAAGATAAATCATTGGTTTTATTTTGATTTTCAGAGAATGCGAAACCCTGAGTGCCCTTTTTTTAAGAATTTGTTTTTTTGAATTTTGTTTTTTAGAAGTGTTGTTGCCCTGTTTCGAACAGAAATACTCGTATTCAGCAAAAGCGACAAATAATCAATGAAACCTAGGAAAATCTCACTTGCCTTATTGACACAAGTTATATTTTCAGAATTGTGTAAGCAGTATCCAGATCGCCAACGCTGAAGAATGATATATCTGTTGTATATCTAATTACGGACTTCATGTTTTTGAAAAAAATCCTTTTATTTAATCTTGTTTTAGTGAACAAATAAATCGCACAATATTCATAATATTTTACGAATCAATTCAACTAAATAAAACATTCAATGAAATATGTAACTAGAAGAAAAATCATGTTTATTCAAGTTTCTGCAAATAGACAAGGTACTAGAAACAAATCAAGAAATATTTTAGAAGACTGCAAGGAACAAATAAGAAATTGATGAATTCCATTTCTTCATAGTGACGAAGATATAGATAAAATAGTTATTCGTATCACCGGGTTCTGGAGACTTCATCTCTATATCTACTAATAATAAAGAAGAAAGTATGCGTTGTGGCCCTCTACACGGCAGACCGATGGGCCTAGAGCTACGAAATTTGGCACAAACATACTTTGAAGGAAGGGGACTTCGGAATCCTTTTTTGAAATTTTAATTAGAAATTTGCCTAATTACAAATTAAGCGAAATTTTGGCTTTTTGCCTTAATAACTTCCGAAAACATGGTATGATTTTGATGGACATGACAAGGAAATTTTATTTACATCAAACCAGATATTTATACTATACTGTACAGATATTTACACTATATACTGTACAGATATTTGCACTATATACTGTACAGATATTTACACTATATACTGTACAGATATTTGCACTATATACTGTACAGATATTTACACTGTTATACATTCTTGTGTTGCTGTTCTTTTCTTAGTTGTTGAATGCGAGACACTTGATTTTAGAGGTATGTAGTTGTCGCTCACTAGAGAAACAATCTCAATCATATTTTGTAAGAATTTTGAAAGGAGGCTTTGTTTTTTAGGTTTGGTCATTTGGAGCTTATTTGTTGAGCTCGTGAGATAGTTGAAGGTTGGGGGGAGGGGTCGGAATAGATCTTTATTTTCACTAATGAATTTCACTAACTTATGAATGTTTTGCCTAGAGACGAGGTAATTGGCGACTATTTCCAGCCATTCTTATTCGAAGTTTGATGCTGGCTTCCTCATATGCCAGGACACTGTCAGGGCGCATTCTGTGGCATGATGAAGTGCCATACCAGTTCCACCGCAGCTGCATTGATCACTATTAAGCACATATCACACGGAGAGATATCGTGTTCTGCGTTCGTGGGCGCTAGCGTAATTTCAATCACTATAAAAGTTTGTACCACGTGACGTATTGAGAAAACAGGTCAGACAGGATTTCGATCATCGTTGGCGAACTACGTCACCGTCAAAGTCACACCCGATTGGCTTGAATTTGCGCTACTGACGATTTACTGTCACCATCGTGCGCATTTTCAAGCAGGTTGAATACAATCCACGATTTCCTTCATCTTGTTCTCTGTGGTCTGACTGGTCACGTGCTACAAACTTTTTTAGTGAGTGGCATTGCACTCAAGCCCACGGACACAGAACACGATAGCTCTCCGTGTGCTTTAAGGGGGTAGCACACTTGCTTATATTTCTTCAACAAGGGAGAGCAAGTATTCGATGGACG
This sequence comes from Araneus ventricosus, assembly GCA_013235015.1. NCBI lineage: Eukaryota > Metazoa > Arthropoda > Arachnida > Araneae > Araneidae > Araneus > Araneus ventricosus. Next base: position 189,826 of record BGPR01000826.1, on the reverse strand, counting down.
GTTTCTCCTTCAACGCATCCTTGACCGAAGGGGATTGGACGCCCCCTCTTTACGATCTGACAACCCCCAAAAAAGGGATGGCAGTTGCAATGTGTAATTGCCTTTTAGGCGATGCAAATAGGTTTTTTTTTTTTTTGGCGTTTGTATTTTCGATGTCCTTTTATTTCCGCGTGGACTTCACACTAGTCGTTTATTGCTTTTGTCTTCATGGATACCAGTATACTTTGGTTTACGCTGAGGCAGCTTTAGTGGTGATGATAATGGGGGGATTTTAAAACAGAAGGAAGAAAAAAGAAGAAAAATCTTTGATGTAAAAATGACGTATATAAAATATTTTAATTCACAAAAATCCCCTCACCGTCTGAAACTTCTAAAAAATTAAAAACGGTCAAGAATTAATTATCGTAAATGTGCAGACGACACATAGTATTTGCGAACAAAATCCAAGAAAATATTTTCAAATATTTTGATTTCTACAGCATACAAAAAAATTGGTGCTTCATCTTTATTTATATAATTTACCAACGTAGTTAAAAGGCAAAAAAATCCCTAAAGAAATGTATACATAGTAAATAAACAGATAAAGTTTAGATGCTCCAACTTTTGGAAACTGTACCAGTTTTGGGCAAAACGCATCTCTTTGTCCAGAAATTAGCTACTGATTTCATATTAACCAATAAGATGCATTCCTACACCTTAAACAAACTCTTCTGTAGTAATTTACAATATGATTCGTACATTTTTCTTAACATGCGATTTGTAAGAAAATTAAATGCATGAACTTGTATCAAGTACTCACTAGTGTTGCAATCTTTCATGGTCAGATTGTCAGAAATAACTGTTAATTCCAAAATTAATTATCTTTAGGGATTATGAGGGGTTTTTCTTATTTCCTAAATGGATTCTTTAAGTATCTGCATATAAATTCAGCCCTTTAAAAAAATTGTACAATTGTATACATCATGTATAGGGGAGACCAGGGTACAATGGACCACTTTTGTAAATTTTGAATGTTTATTCTCAAATAACTTTTTTTTTCGCTTGAAAAAAGTGCATACATATTCTCTACATATTAAGATTTATATTACACTCACTCTAAATCTCTTAATTATCTATACTTTGTTTAATATTTATTTTTAAGTAACAAACGACAAAGCATTTTTTAATAGCATAAAACATAGAATGCATCATATTTGTTTATCCATGGCTTCAATGCATACTTATAATGCAAGATTAATGAATATTAAACTTGGCAAATCACACACCAAAATATTTCTGTATCACTGAAAGTCTCCTGTTTTTTGTGAAAATGTAGCTTCATCATAATATCTTGAACATTTACAAAAGATTGGTCATCTATGGAAATGTTTTTATGGGACAGTACTAGCCTCTTTTTTAATAAATTTTATATAATTTAAGACTTAATTTATGTATAATATCCGTAGATACAAACTAATAGATGCATTAATTTTTTCCAAGAATCATATTATTTTATTTAATCTTTGCTTAATATAGCTATAATATAAGAATTAGAAATTTACTGAATGTTTATGAAATATATACAAGAGAAATCTCAAACAAATAATGTAAAACTTTGACACACAACAAATTGATTAGAAAGTAAGAAATTTGATATTCAGTTATTTTATATGCAACGAAAAATTGACTTATAAAGAAGGAAAATGTAATAAAATACATACTGCATGAAAATGCTGTATTTTTGCTTAATATTCAGTAAAATGCCTGTGATATATTTTATGATATTTATGTGGCCAAAACTGGTACAAATTAAGATATATTATTTAAAAATTCCTAACTCAAAATATAATTTTTTCCAGAGAAAGATTTTTTAATTAACAGGCAATAAAATGTATTAATGAATAGTGCTAGTACGACTTGAAACACGTAAGCCAGTCATCCACTGTGAAAATTCCAATCCAAATTTTCTCTTAATGTGGCAGAAACTGGATCATCTACCTTATTTCAATAAAAAAATTAAGATGTTAACACGTTATGAAATGGCTTCTGTGTAGCCCGAAAACAGCGCCTAAGTTTTCAGTGACGTCACTGGCGAGTCGAACCTGATTGGTTCAGTCATTCACGCCCACGCCAATGGGTGCTTTCCAGCAAAACGAAAAAGGTCCATCTTCGCTTTGCGGGCTAATAGAACCGGTTCAAATTCCCGAGAAGCGGTTTTGCTCTCCCTTGGTGACGAAATATAAGCAAGTGTGCTACCCCCTTTAGAGAGGCGGAACTTTTTGAGGTAGGCGGGGAGAGAGCCATGTTCAGAGGAGAAGATAACATCCTTTCTTATCCAGTTATTGGGCTTCAAAGCTCAACAAGGGATACTGAAGAGAGAGAACTCAGAAATTAGAATTGTGGCCATATGATGAGGACGACATGTAATCTAACCTCGTACTTGCACACCGTACCAACTAGCGTGTTCCAATTCTAAATTTGATAAGGGTAAACATTTTCTTTGTCATTTAATGCAATGCAATTAAAATTTTTTCGAAAGTGGAAAATGTAGTATATTGTGTCTCAGTGAAAAATATTTGACATTAAATATTTTACGTTATTACTTGAATTGTGAGTTTATGTTATGATTCTTCAATTTAGAAAAAAATCAGTTTACTTCGCAAATCAAATCCAATCTGATTCTCTGGAAGCATTACATCAAACATTAATCCAATAATTTATAAGAGTTAAAAGTTCAGTTATCTTGGTTAAAACTTCAAAAATTTCAGATTGAATCTAATAGATTAAAAATTACAATTTTAAGAGTTGCATTTTGCGTTTGTATTGAGCTTAAATAATAATACCATTTATGTCCTCCGTTTTCAAAGTAAAAGGCTCTAACCTTTATTATAATTCTAAACATTTTATTTTGTCGGTTAGATTCATTTAATAATATTTTTCATAAATCAAATTAATGTTTATTATATAAAAAAGCGGTTTTCACACTGTGGATAGCACAGAATGCAACTAAGATTCCAAAAAATTTCACGCCGTTTTCTTTCAGATTCTTCGCTAGTTATATGCAAAGACATTTACGAAGGCCGTCATGATTTTACCATAGACTGCATAGTGATTTATGATTGTGTCACTGCCATCTTTACTCTTTTAATTATGCTTGAGTAATTTATATTGGAAAAAAATTTATTTATCTACTAAATTTTTAATTTGAAAAAAGAAAGTTTTAGAAAAGAAATTTTAAAAGAGGATAAATAATTAAGGATATTAATTAATGAATTCTGTTTTATAAAGCGCAAAAAATAATTTATATTCTTTCTTAAGCATTCTTTGAATTCATCTCTCTATATATAATTTCACAACTTTTATGATAATAGATAAAACAAAAATCATCTTATGTGGAGTCAATGCATTTCCTTAAAAATTATTTTACAACTTTTTTATATTTAATTTCTCTTAATCTTGTATTAACTAATGATATATTTTTTCTTTCTGATTTATGAGATACTAATAAATATTCCTATCATAAAAGTGTCTGGAAATTTTTTTTCTCCTCAAAAAGTTCGCGAGAGAAATAGTTAGTGAATCCCTGATATACATAATACTATGTTTTCCTTCAGGACCGAGCAACGTGTAACAATTTCTTCCTAGAAAAACTAAATACATACTTCGTTCTATTGAATTGTTTTATTTAAATTTCCACCTTTTCAGCTATCTTGAAGTCAAATTTTCTCTTCATACAAGCACTGCGAGAATCTTCCTACATACTTGTAGTGCACGGTGTCCATTTCTTAACCATCAAACTCAACTTTATACTCATCAAGTTCATCCATTCATAGCAGTCTCTCAAACAACCAGCGACGATGCAGTGCCTATAGTATGCGCATCAATTCTCACGAACCGTTGTGAACTGAACGCTCGACGAAGCACACACACTGTTCCGCAACCCCCTCCCAACTCCCATGCTAGCTAATGGAGTTAGCTTACAGCAGTGATAGAAGGGGAGTGACCAGGGAAATGTTGGAAGTTCTGAATCGGAGGTGCTAAAACAACTATAAAATCAAGAGCAGCGTCCACTGAATGAGTAATTGATTGATAAGTACGCTGCCATTAATTAACAGAGCGCGCGCTTCGTTAAGGGAGAAGGAAGTGAATTTTCATTTTTGGAATAAGTTTGATTCTTGGAAGCATATACTTCAGCATCTGAATCTCCTAAGTAGCAGGTGAAATTAAATCAACTTTGCTCAACCCTCGCGAAGAGAGAAATTTTAAAGTGCGTTTAATTGTTATTGGATTTAAAAGATGGTTCAGGCTGGAAGCATGAAAGTGGTCGGACATATTTATTGAAAATGCCTGAATTGTTCGAGTTTCAATAGGTTTTCACGTTTTTAATGTTTAGTTTGTCTTTTATCATGAAATGGATGTTGAATATATAATTATAGGTAATTCCTTTAATACGAATTATAAACCTTTAAAACGATTAGATCTTGAGTGAAAGATCAAATTGAGTCAACCATTGAAAATACAGATTCCTGAGAATTATAAAGTGTGGTAGAAGTTTGTGACTAGTGCATTTTAAAGGTGTGCTTAATTCTTGAGTGGATTTTAAAGATGGCTCATGCAAGTATTAACGATAATTTGTGCTGGATAAGTATTTCTTGCAAATTCTAGGTATAAATTAATAAATGTCTGAATTGCTCGAATGTTTGTAGATTTTCTTGTTAGAAACGATTCCTTTATCTTTTCTTGCGATTTGGTAATGAAGAATTTTATAGACAATTCCTTGAATAAGCCTTTGAGTGGCAGAGCAAATTAAATCAACCTTGGTGATTAAGAAGGTGTATCTTGCAATTAATTTTTCTCAAAATCACTAACAGGTGGCGGCACTCGTAAGGAATCAAAATTTAATTAAATTGATAGATTAATTGATAATTAAGTTCTGGAAATATTTAAATAGTATATTTTTATTGGAACCAGACAAGAGCACAAAATTCCGTAACTCAGCACATCAGAAGGTGCGTGAAATATCTATTATAAATTTAATCATTACAAATGTGAAAGAAGTTTAAAAAGTGTATAAAATGCTACGAAAATAAAACTCCATAAAGCATAAAATTTTTAATACCATGCAACTTAGTCTGAAAAGTTTAATATTTTTTTCAACGATTTCCACTAAGCATATTTTTTTCTTAAAAGAAATATTTCAATATAAGTTCATGACTTGAGAGACTATACGATCAAAATTTAGTCTTTGTCGGGAATGTCTCTTATGGAAAATGAATATAGTATACCTTTAATAAGAACTTCCATAACGAAATTTAACAGATAATGAAGTATCACGAAAAAGACGTAAACTCATAAACCCTACTAACTATATTAACATTCAGTTTTCGTAACTTTCAAAAGTATTAAGAAAAAAAAGCAATAGTGTCTCTTTAGTAAGCTTCATTATTCCTTTAAAACACGCTCTAATAACTATTCCGCAGTCTTCTTTGGAAGAAACATCATATATATTTTTTAAAATTAAAATCCAATTTAGTGCATTTTGAAACGCTTGATTGAAATTTTATCGAGTTTTCTTCTTCCGCATGGATTTTTGATTAATTACCCTCTGAGAAGTGATGTCCTCATAAGAGCCTTGTAAACAAGATTTGCGCTTCATGTATATGTCATGAAAAAGGATCACCAAAGTAATCAATAAAGGCATAAAATTGCGAAGAAGAGTTGCAGCATCACTTTGCTTTAACTGATTTATTTTTACCTCGGTATTTCTTAAAAATTATTTTTAATGATTTCGTTTTTAATGATTCGAATAGGGATAGAAGCCACTTAAATATCATTAATGTAGCATATGTATGTATACAAGCGATTGGGAAAAAAGATAGAGTCTTTAATTAGTAGCGCGCCATTTAAAAAAAATTGTCTTGACCGAATCAGATATGTAATAGTTTAGTCCATATTTTGACGGCAATTTTCCTTTGTTTTTTTAAGCGGATTGAAAAGAATTTTGGAATGAATAGGGGATAATAGCCTTTGCAGTTGAAAATCCCATAAAACCCCTTTAATCAATCAATCAATCAAAACGTAGCATATGTACAGATGAATATGCCATTTTTTAATTTATTGGTATTAAACAATTATAATATTGTCTAGGTAAAATTTTTTCCGAATGCGGAATAAAATGCTATTTTTTATTTATTTTAGTGTCACATGTCTTGTCACAGAATCTGACTTAAAATATTACCAAAATATATGATAAAATATTCAGTTGTCGCAATTATAACGCATCCGAAATTGTGAAAGCTGTCCCAAACATATAAATTAAAATGTTTTATAAATTTCTTCAATAACACTCTTTGTTATTCTTAATTAGAATTCTACGTAAAATCAAAGCTGCTTAAAAAACTGTAAATTTTGCATTTGATGCATGTTACAAAACTTTATGGCCATACATTAAATATGAAACATTATGTCAATTAAATGAAAAATAATAATATTCAACATTGCGTTCCATACATAAATGATAAATAAAGGTCCACCAAATTCAATTAATGCCTTAAATTGTGTCAGCTGTGGAAGGATAACAACTTCATTTTGCTTTGACTTATCGATTTTAACTGTAGTATTTTTTATTTATTAATGAATTCGACTTTAATTTGCAGTGGTAGTCATTCTACTATTATTAACATATCATATATGTACAGTAGGGTGACCCTTATTATAACGGCGAAAAATTTACTTAACATTTTTAAGCTCACTCCCCCTAATTTTTCTCTTTTTACCACAATATATAAGTATACCAAATATTTCTTCAATATATAAAGGTTAACCCGTGCCTCATCGAGCTTGATTAACCCATCACGAACAGGTTCGGTGTATAGAGTGCGCCGAGGGTATGTACCATAAGCTTAATAAAAACTATCGAAGGTGGAGAGCTCGCCACAACTCTAACCTTGTATTAACATTCCTCCTACTTGCTCCGATACTTCCACTGACAATGAATCAGTCAGTTTGGTCTGATTGCGCTTGAAAGTGAATGATACGCTTTCCATAACCCAACCTGGCTATCACGGAACGGCGGGAAATTATCCCTACAGAGCAATATTCGGCTGTTTTGGAAGAATTAAGCGAGAAAATAGCAGTTGAGGATGAATCTGATGCATTATATCACCATGTGACTGAGTACAGCGGTCAAGAATCTAATTCTGTGACTGACGTGGAGGACAATTCAGTTAACGAAGAATTATAGTGACTCAAGCTCGTACACAAACGTTTGTATCATCCATCCAATCAACCTCTAATCTTATTAAACCATGAAAAATAAAGTTATGTATAAGTAAATAAGCGTAGAATTGGAAAAAACGGATGGCACATAAAGTGCCCAGTCTAATATGAGGGGCTCTAAAAAAGTAACTGTCCGCAAAGGGTTAAATAAACATGTAGGAGAAAAAAAATTGCTAAACATTAAGCATTTAAAATTGTATATTTGTTATTCATATAAAGAAACTGTATTATTTTGCTATAATAATTTACAGTTTTAATAATACAATTTTTGATAATATATTAAAACTAAAATATATACAGTTTTTAATAACATATTGAAATAAATTTTCGCGTTTAAGAATAATATCGCGTTAAGACTTGTTGTGCAGTCTGAGTATTGATTCTGTTTTTCTGAAGAAGAAATTGGTTTTTCTCTTCATACACAGATAAAAATCTATTAAAAGCTTGCATAAATTTTACCCCTCTTTTGGCTGCATCACTAACAACACTGAGTTTCCCCTGAATGTTTCTTGGGACTATAAATAAGAAATGAGAAGTTCCTCTCAAGAGACGTCTGTGTAATAACTTGATGAAGGTCCAGGTTGATCAGAAATATCCTGGATGTCTGACGATTTTTCTAATGAATCCATGCAGTTGTCAGCTATCTCTGAACTACAATCAGTCTTAGTCCGTGTGTTTTCTTGTTCTCTGACTCTCAATCAATAATACCTTTTCTTCACGCTTCGCAAGCTTCATATCGATTCTCATAAAGACATCACCTCCTCCCGGCTCTCTTTGACTCAATTAAAATGTTTCTTCTTTATTTTTTATAATTTCGATTATTTTTTTAACATCAGCAATGTGAAATAAATGATTGAAATCCGATGTAAAATTACGTTCTTGTTCTCATTGCCTTTCTGTCCTTCATTTTTGAAGATTGCGCCAATAAGAGTACATCTTCATGACTTTTTCTACGCAATGAGGTGTCGTTCTTCTCGGAAACCTTGCCTTCTCCCAAAAAAGCAGGCATTCGCGCAATACTGAATTGTCACTTTCACTTAGAGGCAGTTTAACCTCATGAAATTATAAAATAAAACCGATAATACTTGCCGGTTGGATGGAAGTTTGCTTCCGTTAATTTGGTGACACTCGCTACCACCCAGATAACTGTTCGGTTTTCCGATCGGAACTTCTTGCAATCAGCGAAGCCTTGGATTTCGCCCTTCGTTTTGAGACTAGCGACACCTACATTTTGACGGACAGCAAAAGTTCAATCCAATATTTTTTTAAAAAAGCCGAAAATTCCAGAAAAAACCGGTCAAGAAATTATTACACCCTCACAGAAAAGCAGAATTTGCGTTCAGTGGATTCCTTCCGATGTTGGAGTCTTAGGCAATGAGGTGACGGACTTGCTTGCGAAAGAGGGAAGTGCTCTTCCTTCTGCTCCCTGTGGTGAACTCTTCGCGTCCGAAATATTTTCTATCCACAGGGCTAAAGCAAATTCTACTTGGAAAGTCCCATCCGCACACGAATGGTATGCTGGAAATCGTCCTGGTCTGTCTCTACAGTCCGAAGGAACAATACCCGCACAGACTGCATTGGCCAGACTTCGTAGTGGCCATATCAAAAGCTTGAAATTCGTCGACAAAGAAAAGACATTCCTCTTGCCTTTGTTCCTGTCCTGCTTCTCCTGCTCATGTCATTGACTGCATTGGCGCCTCTGCGAGGTTGCTGTGGAGTGAGGGGGAAAATGGACTTATGGTACTGTTAGAGCGGCATGGTATCATGGACCTGGTCTAGTATTTGGACCAGGGGGACATGAAACAACAACAACATTCGCTAGCAATTAAATCGATATTTCGATCACCTCTTCTCAAATTAGAAGCCATAATTGCACTCATATTTGACTCTGACATCCACTAGAGCAGACTGAGGTCGAGTCACCGGTGGAGGATGGAGCACGCTGCCTGCGCCGACAGGCTTCCCACTTCTCAACCTCTGATTTCAACAAATTAGGTCTCTAATTTTTCTTGGAATAAAAGGAAAAAAACTGAAAGGTGTGCGAGTTGAAATTAAAACATTAGAAAATAAGGGCTACCTTAATGTACGGTGGGCTGATTGAAAAATGTGAACACTTTCGGACTTGCACACTTTTTCGAGTATCTTTCGAAATGCTGAATGTATTTTCGACGATTTGAAGAAGAGTCTTAAACTCATAATTTACTATGAATATTTGGACACGAGGGTGTGTAGGGGACCGATCAGAAATTTATGAATATGAAAGTGGACTTTAGCTCACCTCGTTTCAAAGAAAGCTTATAATGATTTGCAACATTCATTAACAGTTTTCTTTTTTATGCACATTGCTTGCATGCATTTTCGTAAAAATGACGGGTATATTGTGGATGATATAAAGGTTTTCTTAAAAAATCTCAAATTTCCCCGGAGGTTGTTTTACTTATGACATGCAGAGTTTTCAACAAAATTATAAGAAACTTTCAGAATACTCGACAATATGTAGGAGACGAATTATATTAAAATTAGAAGTAAACACTGTGAATATTAGATGAAATGTGAGTATGTGTACTAAATAATATTTTACTGCGCATGTGCGAAACGTAGCGTAATTTTTCTTTCATAACATCAAAGCCAGATATATAAGACAAGTTATAAAAAATTCCAGTTAAATAACATTAAGATTCAGAAAGATATCAGCATTACAGCGAGGTGAATTTTGGTTGTAGTTTAAAAGAAGCTAAATGGTGAGGGCTTTTCAGCGAAATAAATTTTTTGAACTTGAATGTTGGAACAATAATATTAAATTTAAGGAAATTTGAATGTTCTACACACATATATACTTGTAAATTAAGTGTATTATTTAAATTCAATTTCGATGATAATAATTAGAAGATTCGAGTCAAAAAATATCAGTTTCTGCAAGAACTGCTCTCATCATTTAATTTAACCCGCGACTACAAAGCGTAATGAGAAGACGTGCAGGGGGGGGGGGGGGCGACACCCCAATTCGCTATTTCGCTATTTAAGTCAAACTAGCAACATTTGTATGCTATATCTGTTGCAAATGATTTACGCAAACAGTTTCAATTATACAAGAAGAAATATTTTGACGAAAATTTGGTAAATAATGCATTATATTATTCAGAGCATTGCTGGCATGTAAGAAAAGTATATTTCCTACATACATGTTTTCAACATTTTTTGTAGTAAAGAATCATCAATATAATAATTTTTGTGAAATTTGGAAAGGAAAATAATGCTTCTAATTTTCTTCGGAACACAGGAAACTGTTTTTTTAGATATCCAAATAAGAATTCTGATAGACTTTATCTTTAGATCTAATAAAATTAGGGCGTAATACATTTTCATTTTTCAGAATAATTTCTACAATTTTAAGCTTTTCCTCCAATAGTTTTTGTGAAAGCGGATAACACAAATATCAGCTGACTACAGTTGCATTAAGCTCAGAATAGTATAACATTTGCATCAATGTCTTGACATTTTCACTTACACTCTTATCCAGTATAAAAGTCTTGTACCCTCAAAAATCTCCATTTTAGAAATATAGAAAGTTCTTAAATCTACTTTTTTCCTTCCTAAAACTTAAATAGCGGCACAATATTATTTTCCTGTCCATAACACGATCATTCGATTGAAGAAAGAAACCTGACGTGAGGACGCGCAGGAGGGTATTTCACATCCCTCATGGTGAATTCCAATAAAAAAAATTAGAATTTTTCTTGAAACTCGTTCCGTCTGTTGAATGTAATCTTAAAGGCAGATAGCATTTATCTGACTCATTGCAATTAAAGGTAATTCAGTATTTTTCACATTTTACGTGAAAGGTGTGTCGGACACTCCCTTGCGCGTCCTCGTGTGTTAAAAAAGGGCTATAGACAGCAATCATTATCTTTACTTAGATCATTTGGTGACACAATCTTTCATTTTCTTTTCCTGGGAAGAATTCTTAAAAATATCTAACACAAGCTGATATACCCGGCGTTGCTCGGGATAAAAATATTTTCAAGTCTAAGTACTTATAAAACTTCATGCCTAATTAAACAGTTTTTCGGAGCTACGTCTTTCTTTGATTTTCGGCGTCCACTCCTGTGTTGTCTGACATCCCCGGTCAGCAGCAAAACACCTCTTATCTTTTTCTCTCCGCAGTCTGAGCTACCTGGCCACGAAACTAGCCGTCCATCGTACTCATTTTTCCTCCACCATCAATGATTCCCGCGGCGACAACAGAAGCTCTTTCATATCTTGGTATTTATTTCCATTCTCCGGAGTACAATTCTCTTCTCTTTAGTGTTTGTGTGACTGATCAGAAAAACACATACACACTCAATTAGGATTATTTAAAGTTTTGTGAAGTTAAATGAACATCGTATAGAGAAAGTAATTAACGTCTTTGGGTTGCCTTGTACACATACTAAAATATATTAGCTAAAATATAAAATATATGCTGCCACGTTTTAAAACAATATCACTTTTAAGTAGGCGCGATAAAATATTTTAGCAATGCAATAAATACTAAAGTGAAATTTCTACTTTGGAGTTAATTTCCTGAGAAAAGAATTTATACTATTGCAACCGTAACAATTGCAAAAGTTCGTTTATAAAAGATTAGCTGAAGTAATGCGATTGGCTTGAATTTTATCTACAACAAAAAAAGCATTAATACAAAATTTACAATGATAAAAATTTACAATAATAAATTTAAAATAATAAAATACAAAAATTAAATATTTTATACAAAATTAAATTTAATAAAAAAAATCATAATTTTTTTTTATTAAAAATTTACAATAATAAAAACATTGTTACAAGTCATGTTTGAAAACATTTTGAAAATTAATTAATATTGAACAAAATATCGCGTGGAAATAAGATCGGTGTCATGGAAAAGTTAATTTTTTGAACTTTACGATGATGTTAAAATGGATTTGTGCTACGAATATGCAACGATCTTCTTGTTGAAAAAAATAACATCGTTGAAATTTAGGGTAATTTTTAATTAATGAAAGTTCTAAATAAATTTTGAAAAATCCTTTCTTAGTGAGCACCTACTACCCATGAAGCAACCGCCTGCCAGATTTCAAGTTTCGATTCCCAGTGGTTTAGGAGATTCGGTGATGAATCAGTCAGTCCCTGTTTCTTTTACATAGAGAGATTCCATTAATTACAAAACGCTGTCTGTGAAAAATCCAAAACATATGATCATATGCAGCACCTGAGGGTGGTCAGCTGAACTGCACGTTATACTATGCCCCCCCCCCAAAAAAAAATTCACATTTCAAAAGTATATTTCGTAACGACTAACGAATATTCCTGAATTTTTCTAACATCTGATATAATCATGAGAGCACATGTTCCTACCAGATATGAAAAAAATTCAGAAATATTTGATATTGGTTACGAAAAATTCAGTTTTTTTCTTCCTCTTTGAAATTTCAAAGAAATTGAGATAGATGGCGTTGCTTGTTAAGCGACGAAATGCTACATTCACATCAAAATTTTTAAAATATATTGAGGATATCATCTGTTCTAAGCTTTCCGGCAGAAATATTATGGCAATAATAATTCTGGCTCAAAGCCCACCAACAAATTACCCTCATTACGATGAAGCGCAGATGGTGTGTCTGATTTCTAGGGTAGTCAGAAATTCAAATTCATAAATATCATCTTCTCAAGGAAACTGCAGATAAACATAACTTCAGTAAGAATATTCTTGATCTGTCTTTTAATCAAACAATGTGCCAAAGTTTACGATTCTCACTGGCTTCAGAAGTTTCCATATTAAATTTTAAAGTTAATTTTCACTTCTCGAACTGACCCTATTCCACAGACACACTTCTGAGACAAGTTACTGTACATAAATTCCTAAGCAACCAAGTTATGCGGAAATATGTTTATTATGCATGTGAGATACATGTTTAGAAATTTATCATTGAAACAAAGTCAAATGGCTAGGTTTCAGGAGTTCGAAATCTAGATCATTGAAAATATGGGATTATCTATATCAAACGTTTATGATTTGCATCTAAAGGTAGAAGGGATACAGTAATGGAAAATAAAAATGCAGTTGGAAAAATATTTGCCATTTTTTCTAACAACATCTATGCTTGCTCTTCAGCTCCCACTAAAGCCACTATAACTAGAACCGGAAGATCTGGTATTACTTTCAATGAGCATTGGCTGAAATACGAGGAAAAAATAGAAAATACAAGCAAAGTTGAAAAAGAAGAAGAAACTTAAATATATCAAAAACAAATTATATGCAAGCTCTAAATATTAAATAAGTGTTTAGTAATAGAATAAAAATGAAAATTAATAATACTAACACAATTTTAGACGTCTTGCAGCCAATCGATGTGCTCTGAAATTTTTATTTAATGTTTGTTAACTACATAATTTTTTTATTAATTTGTGTTTGATTTTCTCAAGGCTTCTAGAAAACTCCATTTTTATATTTTTTGTTTAATTTGAATATTTTACGAAATTTTTTTGTTTATTATTTAAACGGTTTTGGTGCAAGGCGACTCTGTTCAGTGCACAATCATTTAATGCTTGAATATCCTATTTCTTTAATTGAAGCTTCTTCCAGTTTTAAAGTGTATTTTTATTTTCACTTTCTTTCATATTTAACGATAACTATTTCACAGTATACTTGGTGTGCGCACTGTTTTAAAAAATTAATTGACATTCTTTTGAATACAATCTTTTAAATACCAATTATGGATATTCTGAATTTTGTTACCTTTGCCATCTTAACAAATTTGAGTGCCCTGGGCTAGAGCAATTTGGGACCCATCCATAACTAAGAATTTGAGAGCCTGTAGCCCAACGAAAATACCTAGCTATTGAACTAATTGAGGATAAAAATTAAATAAATAACTAAAAAGTTAACCTCATCTCTGATTAACCCGTTACAATTTTGAAAATCAGCTTCTATTCAAAAGAGGACTTTACAAGTAGCTTTCGTATTGTAGATAACTTATATTACACGCATAATTTAGGATTTTTCTCTCTGATTGTCCCTGTATTAATATTTTTTGAAATGATATATGCGTGTTTATGGTAACATTACAAAATCGATTACTGTCTAGTTACAACCCCTAATCATATCTTTGCTTTTAAAGTATTAAAAACTAAGAAATCTCCAAGCAAGTTTCGTTTTTGACCACTCAACGAATGTGAGTGAGAAGACCTCTCCCTTCGGAGTAGTGTTCGATCTGTCTTGGGCATTTGACTTTCATCTTTGAAGTCAGAAAATCAATTCTGACAATGACGCCAGGTTTCGAGGTACACAGCATATTTGGAGCAAAGCTGGGTTTTGTAAAACGCTCTCAAATGGCCTTCAATGAGAGAGGCGCACTTTATATTAAGATATTAGATTGTATTGCTATAAATGTGTGCTCATGCGATTGTGGTGTCGATTATTTTAATTATTGTTTATCTTTCGGCAAATTAATTTCCTTATTTTTGTTAAGACACTTAAACCTTATATTTCCCTGTTTTAATTCTTCGTCTAAATTACACGAAATATTTTTTTTTCTTATGCACTTTTGAACTCTGGATAGCTTGCCCTCTTTTTTAACTTTATACAACCCCTTTTTAGAATACGACCTTTTTTTCCCTCTTTTACCGTATATACCTCCCCCTGTCTGGAGAAACGCACGTGTTGGTGTGAATCGCCGTAATTGTTTAGCTTACCCTCTCGAATCCCCGCTGAGGTCTGAAATTGAAAATTGTTTCTGTGGTCCTCCGCTCTTTTGTGGAAAACGGTTTGAACCTTCTTTTACTACGGGGGCAAATTTCCTGTTTCCGCCAGTTTTATGACTCTTGGACAATAGGCGTGTAACGGACCACCCAAATCTTACTGTCCTGACGCGACAAATTGTCTGATTTACACAAAGACCCTCTTTTCGAACCCTGATATTGATTAATTACCCTTTTGGAGGTGTTAGGGAAACACCAACCCTTTTTCTGAGAATCCTCGACCTCCAATCAGAAGTGTCTAAGGATTTCCAATTGGCTAACTGCAAGTCTTTGGGGCGTGCACAAGGAGTTGCTGGAATGTTTGGTGAGTCTCTGAGGACAGTTTTGGCATCTTGGCGCAACTAAACTAATATTGATTTCTTTGCCCTGCCAAGGAAAAAAGCTTGACCTTTGGCTCAGGAAGAGAGCGATGAAGGAATGGCTTGGTACGGCATCTTATTTTGGTATAAGAAGAGGAGATGACAAGTGGAGAGGACATTCTTTTCCAAGCAACATTTTTAGACGGAGGAAATGACAACATCTAAAGGAAGAGAAGCGGGCTTTTGATATCGTAAGGTGGACATAGCTGACGAGGTGATTACGAGCAAGGGAGAAACTTTGAAAGTGCGTGCTTGAAGGAGAAGATGCGCTAAGCAAGGTAAAGATGTTACGTATTGGGACGAGTCGTGGTTACCAACGGCTGAAGGCGAATATAGACATCATGCCTGCGAGTATGGTTCATTGAATGTGAAACAAGTGCCTCGCCTTTTGAATCTGGAGAGGCTGACGACTATGCACCAGCAACGACTTTGATCCGTTTGCAGGACAACCATCATGATGTCGAACCGAATTTTGTGGAGCTAGCACCCAGCAGCAAGACCAAGCCAAATCCGATGAGCCTGTAAACTCCGTGTTACACCAGTGGAGAGTTACCCATCAGACTGCTTATAGCCTCACGGTGCTGACTCATCTGATTGACTTGGACTGGAAAGAAGCTCGTGAGTGGACAGACGGAACTGTGGTCTACAATGTAGGATCTACGCCCTCTGAGACTCCCACCCTGGCTGCCAACTCTCCTTGTGTGTATCCCTGAGACAAACCAAAACGTCCAGCATGTGATATAAAGCTAAGTGATTCCTTTTTTGTATTTGTCTTGGTACCGTTAAACTTCGAGTAAGATAGATGTATATTGTTTTCGGCCTTAATGTTAAAATGTAAAGTGATGTGCAGATATCTTGAATATGAAAAATACTTACATAATGGGAGAACAGATTAAATATTTGCTTTTTGTAAAAATCATGTTTAAACATTAATGTGCAAAGCTTGGGGATTAATGTATAATTAGAAAGATAATGAAATGATAATTGAGGAGATTAGGTTTTATTATTACAGGTCTCAATATCCAATTTAAATGTAAAAGTTAGGAGTTGTTATTAGTATAAGAAGTAGGAATTTAAAAATGCTAGTAGAAATTGAGTATCAATTTAATTGATAACATTTGTTGCTTCTGCGAATGATCCACTTGCTTCATTGTATTTTCTGTATTCCATTAACTCGCTCATGTGTCAACATATATATTAGTGACTTTGTTTCTTGTTCAACGCAATGCTTATGTCATGTTTTACATTTGTTAGGGGGTCACTACTCCAATTCAGCCAGTAATGTGTTTTCTTTTCTTGATCCATCAAAAAATGTGTGTTAATCCAGATTTTTAGTAAATGTGCTCCCTTATATCACGTCATGCTCCAATAAATAATTTTGTTTTAAAATTCTTAAATAAACTGAAGTTAATTTATCATAACAGTCTCTGTCATTTGTTCATGTTTATATTTTATTCCTCAATATGTCCTAACGGATTATCCAGGTCTGGTGCTACCTTTTAATTTATGTCTGTGCAATGTTTACCTGGGGTTATTGCCCAAGTATCTCGAACACAACGCATGTTTCTGAATTTTCTTAGATCTACTCATGTTTAGATTGATAATTGATTGATAGTAATAAAGTAAAATCCGAAAATTTAAAGTAAATTGACACAACACGATTTCCATGGAGAGAGGTAAATTAAATATTAAAAAGGGTATATTTCTTCGCTTAGCAAGCAGCACCACCTACCTCAATATTTTCAAATTTAATGAGGAAGCAAATACTCCATTTTTCGCAACCAATAAAGGACACTTCTGAACATCTGATATATACAAAAGACCGCATGTTCCTACCAGATGTGAAAAAATTCAGAAACATTCGGTACTGGTTACGAAAAATAGAGTATTTTCTTCCTCTTTCAAATTGCAAAAAAAATGAAATATGTGGTGTTGCTTGTTAAGCAACTATTTGCTATGAATGTAAAAGCGTAAAGAATACTATGAATCTGTAAGGTATATTAAGCATCCTCCCCGATAGAAGTGGGCACCACTAAGTTTGGATGAGTTGCTCAGGTTTGTATATGAAGGAACTCGCCCGCCTCGGGGTACATGAATTGGGGGGGGGGACGGCAGCCCTCCTCCAGTGATAGTACGTACCTCCTACGGGAGGGGTTGGGCCGTGAGGCTGTGTTGGCCTCTAGGACCCGACCTCAGTACTCGTCGCTATCGCACGACTGTCATTCAGTGAAAGCCCGTGTGCCTTGGCAGGTCGGGGGCTGTATTTACGGTTATATTAAGCATCCCTGATACCAGAAAATAAAAAAAAATGTTAGGCCTGAGAAAGTTTCTTCGAATAATAGTTAAGTGCAGATTTCCCGTTTAACATTTTAGTATATATTTAGATAATTATCCTAATAATTTATGTATAAAATGCACATCGTTTTTAAATAAGAGTGATTTAGTTTCGTATTTATAATTCATTTCCTAAAAGGTGGAAATTTATTATTAGTGACTATAGCTTCCCAAAACGAAATGTCCTGATTTTATTGGCGAGAGAGCATTCCTAGAACGCATTGTGGTTGTGGATAAAACATAATGCCGCCATTTCCAGTCGACAACAGAAAGGATGGGGAGATCCATCGCCGCTGAGGCCCACTCATCTGTTGTGGTAGGGAAGATCTCGTTGAGCCTCCTCTTTAATATCCAGTGACGACTGATATTGCAGTAAATGCCCGTCGGAACCACAATAAACGCTTAACGCTATTGCGACACGTTACAGAACTTTCGAAAGGGCATCAAAAGCACGTGGCCAGACAAATTGTCACGAGGTGTTATTTTGCTTCAGGATGCCGCAAGCCTCAGACTATCAAAGCAACAAAAGACTTTTCGCTGGAAATTGTTGGATGATCATCCTTTCAGTCCGGATCTATCGTCTTGCTATTACGATGTGTTTGACCTGTTAAAGAAGGCTCTGCAGGATCAACGCTTCACCTGTATTCAATCAGTGCGTGATGCTGTGGAAAAGTGGATACATAATCAGTCTTCGTCCTTCTTCACGGAAGAAATCGAAAGATTTGTACCACATCTGTACATTTTTTGTACAATGGGAGTGATTATCTGTATGCCCTCTCGAAATCTCATTACTATGCTTCTCGATTGCTGTAGTGTTCATTTCCCCACTAAAGTTTCATCTGTAATTTTTCATGGGCAGTTTATCTTTCACTTGAACGATTTTATATAATATCTAGAATATAAAATATAGTAATCTATTCTAAAATCACTAAATATTAAGGGGAAAAAATTATATGCATGCAAATTTAGACATTTTTTCTATCCAAAAACTTAAATGTATTAAATTATTTTTTAAATGCGAAAATTTAAATAGTTATTCATTAATTAACATGTTTCATCAACTATTTATAGAAGAAAGAAAGCCAATGTGAGGTTTTTAATCTCTGTTAATAATAAATGGGAATTGACAATACATAACATGCAAACAAGATTATATTTCATACCTAATAAACAGGATAACATAATGCACACAGCTTAAATAACAAAGTAGTCTATGAATTCATCTCATCAGAATGACAGGATAACACTGAAAGATCCTAGTTTCACGGCCAATAAGTTCAGCCCGTTTTCATTAACTATCAATCTCTGTCTTCACATATTAAGTTTAATGACAAAATGATTCCGTAATCAGATTCGGTGAATCATTTGTTTGATGTCCATCAAAGAGTGAATAATTTGAATTAATCCAAGAAAGATTAGCTGAGGAAGGAGTATGAGAATAAACATGAAACGAATTTTCTCCTCTCCGGCTATTTCTCACTTATTGATGAATTTAATATTTCGAATCAAAGATGCTTGCTGTTGTTAAAAATAGCTAATGCGTTTAAAGGAATTGCATTGCCGGCTGCAAAAAAATTTTAATTTCGAGCCCTGATCTTATTCCTTCTTATTCTTATGTAAAATGACCTCCTAAATCCAAATATGACACCCAATTTGCCCCATCACCCACCGTTTTCTCTGGACGCCCCCCCCATTTGTAACACTGTTTGGTAATTTTATGGCCTATATATAAGCATGAGGAATCTCTGAATCTTTATCAATTTTCTAATTTCTTCAGTTACAATTAGAGATTGAGAAACTTGTGAATGTGACCATGGTACAAGATCCTCTGTTTGGATAAGCTGCACCGAAACTAAAATAAGACTAATATTATTTCTCCAATAACGTAACACAATCACTTAGAGGCTAAAGATTCGATTATAAAACTACGAAACAATAGTAAAATCACGAATAAGATATCAAATATTACTAAAAGCAGCAACATCTTTCAAATCTGCGAATGAGTTAAAATGAATTTTCTTGGCAATTGAATAAAAGTAGATCAGTAAGAGCTGTGCAAAAGGGTCTCGACCAGAGTCCATTCATTACAGGGTAGTCAATCAAAATGTGTTGGATTATTAGTAAAGCACGATAATCGCAGATTTGTGAGAGTTCTTTTCAGAAGTAAGAGTAAGTGTGAATGAGTAAGACGCGAATGACCTATATGCAATCCTGTAACCCGCGCAAGGGCACCCCACGTCACGTAAAAAGTTAAAAATACTGACTTCTCTGGGGTTGAAATGAGTCAAAACCATCCATGCTAGCTGCTTTTAAGATCACATTCAACAGATGGAACGTGTTTAAAGAAAAAATCTTTTTTTTTATATTAGAATTCATCTTTTGTGGTATGAAACACCCCCTTGCGCGTCCTCGAGTCAGGTTTCCTTTGTTAGGGATAATGATGTCTCACTATTTAAGTTTTGGTAAGAAAACAAGTGGATTCAAGAACATTCGATACTTCTAAAATGGTGATTTTTGCAGGTACGAAGACTTATAAACTGGATAATCGTGCAAGTGAAAATGTAGTGAGAGTGGTGCAAAAGATATATAATTTTGCACTTAGTATAGGTGTAGTCAGCTGGTATCTCTTCTCCTCTTTCACAAAAACTATGGCAGAAAAAGATTAAAATTGTAGGAACTTTTCGGGGAAACAAAATAGAATAACGCCCTAAATTTATTACAACTGAAAGAAAAGCCCCACAGAATATTTTACACGGATTTCAAAAATAAAGTTTCTAATGAACCTAAGAAAATTAGAAGCATTATTTTGCTATCCACATTGTATAATGACGATAATTATAATGATAGCTTCGTAAAAAATGAAAACACATTTTTCTCTATATATGTTCACAATGCGCTGAATAATATATTATTTATGAAACTTTTACGTTCAAAAATTCATTCTTGTATAACTAGAACTGTTTGCTTGTAAATAGTAAAAAAATACTGTTAGTTTTGCTTAAAAAGCGAAATAATATGTTGGGGTGAAACACACACCCTTGCAGGTCTCCGCATTACTCTTCGTAACACGCGTTCTCTCGGATTAAGTATCAGTTACAATGAATTCACTTCAAATCTTCACAGTTGTGATCTAAGTATAGTATTGCGGAAAATTCATGAAAATAACCGAACTTCCTTTGTTTTTTAATGAAGTATATTCATTTATAGACACTCAAATGAAACCATGCTAAAAGTACGATTCAAGTCCCTTCTTAATATTAAATCAAGAAACAGAAAATGATCAGAAGAGAATTCAAATTGCATTAAAAACTTATTGCAAATACATATTTTGAAAACTTCACAATTAATGCACTCCAGACTAGTAAGTAAAGTTGAAAAGAATTTGGTGTCTGAACATATTTGGTAATTATATCCCAGTAAATCAAAAACACCGTCTGGGTCTCATCGTAATTGGAGTAATTTACCAGTGGGCTTTGTGCCAAATTTATTCTTGTCATTATATTTCTTGGAGACAACCGGAGAACACAGAGCACATTTTCGCACTGAATATATTCCAGACATTTAAGTATTGCATTTTGCAAAACTTTGAAATGTATTGGAACTATGATATAAAATTTTCTATTTTAAGAAGTGAATAGTTCCATTTTCTTAAGGATAGATTTTTAAATGGTGCAATTAAAGTTTAGATGATATTTTTAAATATACTTGGCGGTAAATCTGCATATTTCATGTTTCTTTATTATCAAGCTCTTGTAACTTTAGACACTAGCTACTCAAGTTAAATAGTAGGAATAATTTTCCAGTGGAGTTTGTGCCAAAATTATAGTCTAAATATTTCTTCAGGATAGATGGAAAGCCTGAAACAGATCTTCGTGCCGAATATATTTCAAACGTTTTGATCTAAGCTTAGTTTTTTGCATTGCTTTAGAATATAACGAAAGGGATTTGACATTTTCCATTTCAAGCAATAATGCATTTTCTTTTCCCATAGGTTTTTCTGGGATTTTCCAGCAGTTTTACCAATTATATTAGAATTGTCCAGACATGGGACGAATGTCTACGTGCCAAAAGAGATTCAAACCAGACGCAGTGTGATTGATTTCACACCCGCAGCGCTTTCTTCGTTAGAGTGGCTCGCTCAGAAGGTTTTGGGGAATAGGGGAGGGGTTTCTTAGAATTCGGAGAATGCTAGCTGTCATTGACGTTTTTGAGAGGGGAAGTGAATTTCCCTCATCTTTGAAAGAGAAACTCGGGCATTTTGTGTTGGCTGTTTTCCTCTGAGTGTTGCTTTTTGCTAAATTATAACATCTTCAAAGTATCCAACGGGCATTATTGCTTCCTTTCTTTTTTATTTTATGTTGATTCATACACGCCGAACTCTGTTAATATTCTTAATTTTTGAATTTAATATTCATTAACCGTTCTTACACTGAAAAAAGGCTCCTTTTACTTAAAGATTTGCATTCATCAATTCATAATTTCTTTATTTTGTATTTGGTAATGCATTTTTTCTGTTAGTGGATTTTGCATTATTTTTTCTCGGAAAAAGAGAAAGTTAATGTCAATTGATTCTTGAGTTCTGTTTTTCATGCTTTTTTTTATTTCTTAAGCACTCTGGCAATCCGCATGAGATTTTCTTCAACAACTTTCGTTAGTAAATTTGTGACGATCAGATCTGAGATATTGTTGACAAGCTAAAAGCCCGTCGTAGACGGGAACAAATCTTCTAGTTAGTTCAATAAAAGATGACGCTTCTAAAAAACACTGACAGTCAACATGTCTTCACATAGTTTCTCATTTATCTCGTTCTAGCTATAGTTAAACGTAATCACAGACAGTGCCAGAAAACTAAGAGCTTTCGAGTCAGCATTAAATAGAGTAATAGGTATTTCTACGTGTCGAAGAGTTAAAAAAAAGCTCCTTGTATTATAAAAATTGTGTTTCAAATCCAAACTTTTATTTCTCAGAACAATGATTATACTAGAGTTTAAAAAATCTAGTTTAAACTTATCAAAACCTTTCAAACATAATTATCGTTATATTCATGACTATTTAACAGGTTGTAATATAACACAATGCAGTTCATTCATTCTGTCAGCTTTAGATGACATAGATTAAAATGACAAAATTTATCTCCGGAAAATCAATGTTTAAACCACCAATTTTATGTCAAATACATGTATTTAGCTCCCAGTTACCAAGAAAAGAATATTGCTTTAGCATTAAATAGTCATTCAAAATCATCGAAAAACTTTTGAAATGTGTGATTTTTCGGGGGAGGGAATAGTATAAGGCACCGTTCAGCTGATCATCTGATCAAACTATAACTATTCATAAAGCGTATATCACACGGACAGATTATCGTAGTCCGTTTTCGAGAACACGGGTGTAAAGCCACTCGCCAAAAAAGTTTGTAGCACGCGACCGGTCAGACAAGATGACGGAAATCGTGAACTGTATTCAACCGGCGGAATGACGCTGAACTGACGGAAAATCGTCAGCAGCGAAAATTCAAACCAATCGGGCGTGACTTTGACAGTGACGTAGTTCCCAAAGAATGCCTCGACGCAGTTCGTCAAAAATGTCAACGATGACCGTCTGACCTGCTGTCCCAATGCGTCACGTGCTACAAACTTTTTTGGCGAGTGGCATTAAAGTGACGAAAACAGACCACAATATGCTGTTCGTATGATATACGCTTAATACATTCCAATTAGTAAAATATCAAAAGTTTTCTCGTACCTAGCAGGAAAGGACTCAACAGTCAACAGTCAGAGATTATTATTAGTTTATTTTGGCGGAAGACAACAGAACATATAGCAGGAGCAAGATAGAAAGTGAAAAAATATAAGAAAAATAATATTAGAAAAAAAAGGGCAGTAGTGCTCAGCACCACCAGGCAACTCTCGTGGACTTGAGAGAGTTTCAACAGCGCCTTCAGGTGCCGCTTATATTCATATTTTTTGGATTTTTCACGACAACGTTTTGTAATTAATGAAACGTTATATTTTTAAAAAGTCCTTCCCAGGGGAATTATGTGAAAAGAAACTGAAGAATGACAGAAGTAAAGAAAATGATTCATTAGCATCTTCAGTCCTTTTTTCTTTGCCACAAGTGAACTTGTTTGTCAGTCAAAACTTTTTTTATAACTGAAATTAAAAGAAGACCTGTACTTTTCTTTGCTTATCAATTTATATATTTTTATTTGTGTTCTCATAAGAGAAAAAAAATTTGATGAAAACATTTTAGATTTTCGTTTTAGTTTTTCTCCAAAGTGAAAAATTATTGACCAAGTAATTTTTCGAAATTGTTTTTCTTATCGCAACAGAATCCCAGATGAACACGTTGGAACAAATTAATTTCAGTGCCTTCGTTAAAACATTCAAGAATTAAAAAATATCTTTATTGTTTCATATAGGCAGTTTCATTTGGATTTTTTTCATAGGTTGGCTGAAATAGCAAAAGATGTTATGTTTATTCATTCGAATTTTTGCAAAAAAATATAGTTCTTTTAAACTACAAAATTTTATCAGGAAAAGAACTACTTCTCATATCTGTAAAAAAATATTTGTAACCTCAGAAATATTTGCAACTTATAAGTAAACGGGAGAAAAATGTATATTAAGATCTTATTTACTTATTTGTGAAATTAATGAATAATAATAAAATATCTATTTGGAAAATATTCGACAGTGAGATTCAACCACATTGAATTTAAAATTACTTTTTTTAGTAGCGACTCCAAGATTTTAACTCGCTCAGCGCGTTTATGAAAAACAAAGCTTTATAATGAGATTATTTTTTTTCTTATGATATTTGCACATTTCTTTATTCCCAAAATGAAGAAAATAAAATTGCCTTGTTTAAATAATTATGTTAATTTAAGTATAAACTCCTTAAAGCATAATACGCTTTTAACAAAAAATAGCGTTTGTTCCTGAAATGTAATTAAATAATGCAAATAATATCTGAAGAATATTAGTTATATTCATAAAGTAAGGAAGTAAATGCTTTTTTTAAGTATACATTTTAATTCAAAAGTGAAGAGTCTAAAAATAATATATCTTACACAACTTTTCTTTCCTTTTCATTTCCGTAAAGTCAAAAATTATGTTGCCATCTTTTATTGAATTTAGAGCATTTAAATATAGTTGAATATGAAACAAATTAAGAATCGATGTCGAACATAGTGAACGTCCTCGAGTAGTTAATTCGTCTAGCCTTTATTAGTGTTCATATTTATAGAGCATTGAAATATAGTTCAATAT
>BGPR01000826.1:111801-164819 GCA_013235015.1 Araneus ventricosus | reverse complement strand
ATTAGTGTTCATATTTAAAGAGCATTGAAATATAGTTCAATATGAAATAAATTAAGAAGCGATGTAGAAAATAGTGAACGTCCTCGAGCAGCTTAATTTTCCTAATCTTTATTCATATTTAATGAAAAATGAAGGTTATAATCTGCTTTAATTCGTTTTTTATAAATTGTAGAGCCCTTTTTTCACCGCCATTCGTTCATATTGGAAACCTGTTAATAAATTCGGAAATGCTCGAGATAAAGATACTTTCATGTCTGATATTTTAAATCTAAAAGTGCTTTACTATAAAAAATCCCTATTATTACAAGATATTTTAAGATGTCCTCAGGATGTTGCTACGATATTCTGAATGCTGTACAACAGCATAGAGATATCGTGTGAATGCTGTAGAGCATCTTGTGCTTATAGGGATCATAATACACCAAATCCCCCTATCGTCTGAAACGTTTATTAATTAAAATAAGAATATATTTCAACCTAATTATCTTTAAGAACTGCGGAAGCATAATTTTCTCCCAATGTTAATAATAAATTTTTAAAGACGGTATGGAATCTAACTAAGGATAATGAATGAAATAAATTAAATTAAATTTACTTTTTGCATATGGTGTTTACACCACGTACCTGACAACAGATGATTTGATATGTGACAACCTTAAATTCTACTATCTACTTATGTTATAAACACTTTATTTGTTCACAAATACTGAGGCTTAAGGCCCGTTGCCTTGGCACCCGGGAAATCTGAATGATAGTTGCTGCAGTAGCTCGAGTACTGAGGCCGGAGTCCTGGTTGCCATCACCGGCCATGGCCCGAAGCCTCCCGTAGGAGTACGCGCTATCACTGGCTTCTCATCCACGTACTCGGGAATAATACTGAGACATAAGAAAAGTTTTAATGAAGGGTTTGTGACAATTAATCAAATAGTTAATTTTTGATTGGAAAGAAACGTGAAAATAATTTTGCTTGCAGCAATGCTGAGAATACACATACTAGTTTTTACATAAAATGAGAATATCACTTTCTCTATACAAGTTTTTAAAAAAATATCACTATAGGACATAGGATAATACAGTTTGTTTAACTCTTTAATACCGGAGCGACTGTTTTCTTCTAGCTCCTTTAAAACCCGGAATTTTTAGGAGGAAGCGACATGAATTGGACTCTCCCAATCTGTGTGGTCATTCACCCACCACCTCACCCCTACTATAATCTTTACTTAAGGCACACGGAAATGGGCTGTGGTTGGCAAGGATAATTAGAGCCCCTACCACGCTTATCTCCTAATTGATCTCTGAATCTCACCTCCCCTCAAAAGAAGTCTACCGCCTCAAACCGGCCTTATTCGTTATTAAGGGGAACGTTTTAGATCGCCTCGCTCGGTGTGACAGGGTTAAATCCGGGTTCGAACCATGAACTTTCAGTCTCACGATCTTCCAACTGAACTATTTCAGTCCATCGAAATCTCACCCTCTTAGCAATACACAATTGGTAGGAGTTTTATTTTTTTTTCATTCATATAATTAATTGATTTTTGATATAATTGTGATTTAGTGCAGCTAATTGTATTTTTGCCAACGACAGTACAAATGTGAAAGACAAAAGCATGTTTGTTCATTTCGTTCTGTGATTGCAATATTTTTTGGGGGTTCTTTTGGATTCCATTGGCATCAAGATTTATTATTTCTTTTGCTGGAAATTTTCTTTATGGTGAATCCTCTGTAAAACCTTTTCAACGTCAAAAAATGTTCACTACCACCCCCACTAAATAAAAACAGCTAAATGTTTGATCATTATAACCTCTCTATATGAACAATTCGTCTCAGGTTTATCATCAAAAATTTCTAAATTTGAAGGTTTGATATGTCTGACTATTAAATCTTTTAATGAGATACTTAAATTCTTAAGTGCGTAAATATACTTATGGAATAGTTTATAGAACATTCAAAGCCAATGAGAGCTTTTAAACTTTTCTTTCACCGGATTGTTTATTTTCTGATAAATTAAATATATCAGGCTACTCAATCAAATTCATGTGAAACAAAAAATGTTGAAATTCAATTAATCTTTCGCATTAAAGAAATCTACGAAGAAAGAAAACGGCATTCTTTATAAATTCCTTTAAAGCGTTAAGCTTCCATTTTCGTTTAAGCAATAGTTTGAATAAAATGAACTTCGTAACCATGGATTTCGTGTTCAATGGAAGTTATTGGACTAAAACACTCTTAAATCTCTTTAAGAAATGGGACTTTTGATAAATAACTTCCACCTCTGAAAAAATTTCTCTTCAGGAATCTCTCAGATCTTGCAAATACTCATGTTATCACAAAGAAAGTTTTAATGCAGTGCAAGATGTGAAAATGACAACTTTTTTTATAACTATTTTCTTATCCTTTTTATGTATTAATGCAGGTGAAAATTGTAAGGAAAACGAATTTTTTCAATAAAAGTATAATACATAGTCACTAATGTGAACATTGAAATCAGCAGTAAAGTTATTAATATCTGAATAAACTAAATCAAATTTGAAATTTCCAGAATAGCTTTCAGATTTATTTTTTACATTCTAATGAAATGAAATAGTTTGCAAAGAAAGAAGAAAAAGAAAGAAAAATTCTTTCAAAGGAAAAATGTGCTGATAATCAATTACATAATTCATGTTATAGGGTCATTAAAAGTACTTCATAAAAAATTAAAAGTTCTCTTAGAAATTGTTATTCTCAGCAGAATGTATTAAGGTAATTTCACTTAAAATAAATACACGATTTTCAAGGGAGAAAAAACTAATCCTTTTCAGCCTTAAATGATACTAGGAATAAAGAGGAAATAAAATAAAGATCAGATGTCTGTTTTTGTGCAGGATTTAAGAATAACATTATTCACAATCTTTTTGTTTTACTTTTCTCAACTCATTGAAGAGTAGAGGAAAAATATAAGTAGGAAAAATATATAAATATATATAATGAATAAAGTAGTCAAAGAAAAAATAGTTAGACTGCGCATTTTAAAAAGAAAGTCCTTCAAAGTAGTAACAAAGCCAACAAGGACGTTATAGTACAAAAAAAGACAACGGAAAATCATTTTTTTGTCTTATGTACTACTCGAAGTACATAAGAAACAACAGAAAATCATTTTCCGAAATTTATTCTTCTCAGTATTTTAGTTTTTTCTAACTCTATTAATTAAAATTATTAAAGTAATTCTGAAATGTAGAGAAAGTAATTTTAAAGAAAAATAGTTCACGAAACCCAAAATTAAAAAAAACGACAGAATTAAGAACAGTTATAAAGATACCAGAAGGCAATTTCAGTACATGGTAAGTCATTTAGTAAAAATTATCCTTTACACTTTGAAGCATTATTGTATTTGTCAAAAATTGATAAACTTGTTTTCAAAGGAGAGAAAAACAATTATACCGCTGTCACTTTCAAGAGCTTTGAAATTAGCAATAAAATAAGCTTCCGAAATTTTCTCCATATTTCTTTTGATATACCTACAGATGATCGTATATTTCTGTCCCAGTCCCTAATGCAATGATATTGATTGTTATTTCCAATATATGATTTCAAAAATATCGAATTATTTCAAAAGCTGTCATTGCTAAGGAACCTTTCTGGAAAACAAACGTCAACTCCCTCCTGAATTCCTGAACACTTTGTTAGTTGAAATTGTAAGGGAAATACGAAAAAGTTATTTAAAAACGCAAATATAGCTTTGTATAACCTAATAGTTCAGTTTCATAAGCCTAAGCAATAATTTAACTTTTAATCTTACAGACTAGTTGCTCCCGTACGGGTGCTTGGCGTTTGTATTGCGCCCTACCGAAGGTTAAAATAAAATAAAATAAAATGACAATGAAAACCAAAAATTCGAAAATTTATATGAATTATCATTATACATAAGTATCATTTTAAAGCATATTAAAATCAAATCATGCATAAAATTCACTATTTTGGAATTTGAAATTTAAATCAAGAAATGACAATACCTTACTATTTTTAGTTAGGACATTTTGCAGCAATTAAAACTTGTTTTTGAAAAATTAATGGATTGAGTGAATTCACGTTAAGGAGATATACTATTCTTAGTTTTATAACATTGGAAAACTGGAAAATAAATGAAATAAATCCTAGAATTCATAAATTCTAAGAAAAGTGAGTTTCAAATGTTAGAGCCATATGTCGCGTATTTTATACTGAAATTCATGTCTTACTTTCTTTTTAATCATTATGAAAATTAAAGATTCATTTATAATTTCAGCAAATGAAACTCTGAAATAAATTCCCGAAATTGAAAAATTTCAAAGTAAATTAATATTACAGAAACCAATTTTAGATGATTTGAAAGTAGTCTTGAAATAAAATGCATAATAAACAAAGAATATACTATATACAAGGCTTAAAATTTAGAAACAAATAAGCATTAACTTTAAAAGCGTGCTTGCCATTTAACTCTTTAAACCCGAGGCGACTTTTTTCATCTAGCTCCTATAAAACAGGGAATTTTTAGGAGGAAGCGACATGAGTTGGACTCTCCCAACCTGGGTGGTCATTTACCCACCACCTCACCCCCTACTATGATTTTTCCTTAAGGAACACGGAAATGGGCTGTGGTTGAAAAGGATAATTAGATCCCTACATCGCTTATCTCCTAAGCAATCTCTAAACCACAACTCCCCTCAAAAGAAGCCTACCGCCTCAAACCGGCCTTCGTCATTGTTAAGGGGAAATTTTTAGACCGCCGGGGACGCATATAGGCATTCTGTACTCGAGCAGAGCACCATTGTAACCTTGGAGTGCTCTGATTGGACAAGCGAATCTGACGTCACTCTTCTGCACATCGCATCAACAGTGAGACACGCATATCTTGTTTATAGTTCTTAAAACTCTAAATACTAATTTTTTCTCCAAGATATTGCCTGAATTTGTTTTCAAAAGGGGAATCTTTCTTCTTCTTGATTTAAGGTCGTTAGATTTGCTTCATTATTGCTTCATTCAGGTCTGAAACATTAAAATTTATATTTTAATAGTTAACTTAATCCATGATAAATATAAGTATTGAAATAATGCCTGATATAGGATTACAAATTACAACATACATAATCTAAAAGATAATGATTTGAAATAATTATTGCTACTTACCAGCACACAAGCCTTGTTCCAGATGGTCTAGAAGATCGAAGATTCCATTTCGTGTCCGATGTTCTTCCATATTCTTCTATCCATGAATACACATCGGAAACACTTTTAAGTTTGCTTCGAACGATGGTTTCATCTTCGACGATTTTAACAACTTCGTTTACAAAAGAAGGGCGAAGATTGGAATTCTGAATAGCCATGGCGTATTACTCTAAGAACGTTTCGCTATCGCAAGTTGAAAGAACCAGTCAGAGCGTGGTCAAAGGTAAACAAACAACAAAGCATAGTTACGTCAGATTCGCTTGTACAATCAGAGCCCTCCAAAGTTACAATCTCTCTCGAGCTCTGCTCGAATGCAGTATGCCTATATGCGCCCGGGACCGCCTCGCTCGGTGTGACAGGGTTAATGCATTTGATTGTTTGTAAAGAATAATAATTAATTTTCATTCTGAACATTCAAAACATAATAATTGGCAGAATTTAGAACTTGTTTAATAAGTTATTTATTGAATTTATTGAAATAAATTTTGTTCGAAACAAACCCATACACACTAAAGTAAGGGTGTATGAACCATTGCATTTTCAACAAGCTTCGTCTCTTCATAAACAGAACAGTGTTGTCGGATTGGACAAATTTTCTTCCATTGGAGCTTACAGCACATAAGACTCTCCTACTGTCAGTTCGCCACAAGAACTTTGCTTGCCTTGTTGACGGTGGTAGCTATAGAAATTTGCTATCTTAAGAGGAATCCATTCGAGTAGATAGAAGTTCACT
This sequence comes from Araneus ventricosus, assembly GCA_013235015.1. Lineage (NCBI taxonomy): Eukaryota > Metazoa > Arthropoda > Arachnida > Araneae > Araneidae > Araneus > Araneus ventricosus. Next base: position 158,905 of record BGPR01000826.1, on the reverse strand, counting down.
AATGACGTACTATTTTTACCGCCGCAAACTGGTCCCAAGTATAAAATAAAACCCCGACTTCCCTCAGATTCCTTCTATTCGAAATGGATCTTCCAGTTGCTATAGCGACCGCCGTCAACGAGACAACTTGGACAGCAGAGTTCTCGCGGCGGGCAGACAGTGTTTAGCAGTTGAAAAGTCCATTTGGTATAAGTTGAAATAATATTATAAGTTTGGTATAAGTTCCATCCTTTCATGTATAAATTGAAATTTGCTTGGCTCTTCACGAAAAGCGTCGAATATTTTGTCCTGTTTATTATAATTTCTTTCCGTGTTTTGGAATTTGAATAATAACATATTCATATATATTAAGGAAAATAAATAGCGGCATTCGAATCAGGTTCAGGTTGAACAAAAATACAATCAGTAATGCTTAGTTTATGTATCCACAAGAAAAGCGTCGCCTCAATCCACAAGAACAGCGTCGCATTTGTGAAAAACATCCAAAGAAGTAGAAACTTAATCAAATGTGGTATTTACAAAGTACTATTAGCCATATCAATGAAAATAAGCCTTCTACTTCTATTTTACTTTTTAAAATAGGGTGATGAAAATGTCAACAGATAAAGCATTTAGGCTGAAGATGAATTAGTACTCAGGAAGTTAAAATGTTCTTCCTTAAACGAAACGAAAAAAGCTCGTATCATGGATCGTCCGAAAACGAATTCCAAATTCTCACGACAGTCTACTGTGGATTCTAATTTATGTGTCAATCAACCATCATATCCGTTTATAAATTATTCTAAAACATATGAAAGAGATAATAATGTTTAAAATGGATGGATAAAACAAAATTTTTACATAAGCTATTAATATATTAATCGTGCATACCAAATCATGCTAATTAACTCATTAATTCTTAGCCAATAAATTTATGTGCAAATTAGTAAACTTCTTTCAACGAAAAATTTTTAAGTTATTATACAGGGTCTAAATTTTGAAAAAAGAATGATTTGACGTGAAAATTAAAATAAAAACATGCCTAATACTTATATTCGCCTTAACGTTGAAAAATCTTCGTAATAATAGAATGAATAATAGAAGTTTCACAACAAGTAGCTTAAAAAAACATTAATCTTTTATTTCCTTTTTCTGAATAAACGATCTGCTTCTTCTTCCTATATGCTTGATGTTTAGAACTTTTCTTTCGAAATCCTTAAACAGTAATTTATCATTAGTGAGGAAATGAACTGAAGCTGACAGGCTTGCAATTTTAATATTCCTCATTTCGGTAATTTTGAAATGAAAAATAGTTAGGAAATACGATTTCTTTTGGTAGGATAAAATGGAAAATATAAATAGGGTAATGTTATGCTTCAGAATATGCGAATGCATTTTTTCAATCATATTATTTAAAATATCTAATGTTTGAACGAATGTTGTTTTCAATAAATAAATGTATTTTACATCTGCAGTTTTCTGGCATAAAATAAAATCACGTTAATGTGATATACATTTATCTTTCAAAAGCTTTATTTTCTACTAGCCGCCTTAAGCAACCAGCTTGTTCGCCCGGAATATAATTTCAATTGAATCTCTTATGCATAATTTTATATTCATGGTTCCCTTAATAAAGTCATTTTAAATTGTGATTCACATTTAAACCATGCTAATTTAGTGGCTTTGCACCTGTTTTGTTCATTGTCTGCATGAACATCCCTAATGGTGTCAAGAACTTGTCCGTGTCATGTAACATCTAATTGCAACCAGTCTACGCCAACTTCACTTTCTTATTCCTCATGCAAAATACACATTTGATTTCAACATTAAAATAGAGTGTCACATTTTACGTCCGGCAGCACGTTAATTGTATTAAAACATACTGATAAAGAGAATTAAAACATCTTACAGCTTACTGAATGTATTTCATAATATATCAACCTAACTGATTGAAAGGAAGCATAAAGATTGAAAAAAAATTTAAAAAAATATTTACAGTAAATTACAGGCGATAATATTCATTAAATACAAAGGAAATTAAATTACAGAAATTCCAAAATGTTATTTAATAAACGAGAAACTATAAAATGATTTGTATTTTCCCACACTTTTAAGCAGTAGAAAATTTATTAAAACACACAATAGTAGCCTGAAACCACTTTTAGAACTTGCATTTCCTAGTTGCATAATTTATTTTCATTCTTAATCTTTTTTGAAACCATTCTCAGTTCTAAATGGTGCTCCGTATTCTCCATTTAAATCGCGAACTCAACGGTGAAATAGTCGTTTTCTTGCACATCTTTACATCATCCTTTCATTTTTAATCTTATCGTAAGTGAAACCTTCAAATGTTTCGAAGAGTGGGGCGAGTTTATTAGTTAAAAAGTACCAAAAGTCATCTCGGAGAGAGCAACTGGCAATAGCAATAAATTTAAAATACCAAAAAAAAAAAACAATCCTTTTCACATATAGCGGTAGAATTGGTGCTTTGAAATGCTGGAACAATCTTGGCGAATTTTAGGTGAGAAATTTTTTTCTGCCTATTATTTTCTGAATGTTGCTTAAAAATGCATACTTTCTTTGTAGAAAAAAACAGCTGAGTGTTTTGTATTTTTTTTTCAGATGGCTGATGTGGTGTTTTTATTTTATTCATTTATTTTTTCTTCCTTTTACGCAGAAAAATTATTTCAACTGAAACAAAGTTTCTGAATGAAATGTTTATACTTTCAATGAAAATAAGTTTTTGGTACTCACATTTGACATCAGTAGTTATTTATAATATTCTTGTTGTAATAATAAGAAATTATTTTTCAAAATGCACCTTGGAAAATGTTTTCTCCTTTTTTCTCGTGTTTCCTCATTCCGTGTCGAAGTTGGAGAGTTTTTATAAACAATATTTTCCTAACTCCTAACTTTTTAACAAAAAACTGAATCTAATAATATCGTTTCTTTTATACTTTACCTCTCTCCTTGTTAAGCTAAAAATATTGGTTTGTACTTAAGTTGTACTCAGAGAAGGAAAATAAATTATTCCAGCGTTCAATTTTGAAACAGTGTACCCTTTTGGTGTTTATTTGTTTTATTAGCATGTGTCGACAGTCGACAGGGTGTTGCTTTGGATAAAATGACGATGATGTCTAAAAAAATCGCTTGTTTACCTCATTTTTTTTACTCTTACAGCAGTCCCCCGCGGGCACCACGAGTACAGAGATGAAAAGTGGGCAGGCACAGTATGCCGATTCTCACGTCCCCTGGGGGTACAACACTGATGGTAAAGTCATTCCCTATGATGTGATATACCTCCTTAGGGTACTTTGCACATGGACCACTTTTTTCTATTTTGTTACAGACCACATTACAATTTTTGGCAATCTAGTCATTGAGATTCATTGAAAGGGTCAGGCTAGGTTGGATTTGATACTCTTATAAGACATTAATTAGTGTGATTAATTATTAATAATTAGTGTGAAGAGTTCTTTGAAAAAAGTGGGCATTTAAATTAAACAATGTTTTATCCGAACATCGATGGACGCTACTTCAGGTACAAGCTCGGTTTGCTCGTACGCCCAGGGTGAGATTTCCCATAGGGCCAACTCCTGTCATAGGGCTATGGCCTAAGGCGCAGCCGACAGGGGGCCCATGTACAGAGGAAATAACAACCAAATATCTACATATTTTTAGTGTTATTTTCAAAAAGCTATATAAAATAATGATTTTAAAGTTTACAATTAAATATAATGAACGATACATTTTTTGTCTTCTGTGAACCTTACCGTCTCTTGCCTTTGAGCTTTACTTGCACTGAAAGAGATTTAAAAATATATGTCTACTTCAATGAACTTTCAAATTTACTCATGGATAAAAGCGTGGACGATGAAGTTCTATTAGGTATTTCAGACGATTTCAGGTCCACTTCAATGACCCCTCAAACTTATTCATGGATAAAAACGTGAACGATGAAGTTCTATTAGGTATTTCAGAAGATTTCAGGTCCACTTCAATGACCCTTCAAACTTATTCATGGATAAAAGCGTGAACAATGAAGTTCTATTAGGTATTTGAAAAGATTTCAGGAAATGGAGTATTTTTGAAGGCATTATTATGTTATATCATTAGTAGCGTAATTTTGAATTAAAAATTTAATTAGGATTACAAATATTGTATTAAGTGTAGATAATGTTTCAAAAATAAAGTATTATATATTAAATTGAAAATTATTTATTAACTTTTTTGAGAGGGTAGGGGAGGCAGAATATGTTTTGGCCTAGGGCATAGAAATGCGAAATCCGGCCCCTCGTACTACGTACGGGCAGAATGAGTTGACATGCTGAATTTCTCTTTTGCCTGTATATTTTCTGATTTTAGTTTATTTAAAAAATTGGTAACATAAATTCATATCTAGTAAAATAGCCAGATAGTATTTTCCCCGGTTTTGATAACTGTCTCGTCTATCTCAGATGGTGTAACCTAACAAGAGGGGAAGGAGCCGTTCTTATTAAGCCTTTGTGCAGATGACTATTCAACTTATAAAACACAAAACAAATATTATAATAAGCAATAATATACGTGAAAGTTTAAAATTTCAAATACATTGTTATGCTTCAAAATTTGAATCTTTATATTTCACTGAAAGGTTTGGGTTCTTGTGTTGTAAACAGCGATATACAAAGTTTTTATTAAAAGTTTGGTTTAAAATTCCTTTAGGAAGATTGCTCTAAATGCTTAAGTTTCGTATTTGTAGCATTTAACTGAAGATTACATCTTCTGTAGTTTAGTTATATTAACGTCCCGTTTTGAAGCAACATGAGGGCTATTTTGGAATGGACCTCGTAATTATGAACGCCGACTAGATGACGAGGGCGACACCTGATCTGGCACCCCTATCCAAACTTTCACACCACACCAGCGGGAAGACGTTTTGCCCGCTACCTATGTTGCAAGGTGCAACGGGCCCAGATAAACAGCGTATCTTCAGTGGAATCGGGTTTCGAACCTGGAAGCTAAAGCCCCGAAGTCAAAAACTTACAACTAGGCCAATGCGACCCCTACATCTTCTGCAGACAAACTGCATAAGTTACTGTAATAGAAAATGCGATATTTTTTGGACCATATTCGTTAAAATAAAGGAACAGTGAAGTGCTTAAGTTTGATTTATTCTTAAAGTAGAGCATATTAAAGAACAGAAGTAAAAGTATGTGATGTAAAGTTAGTGGGAAAATAGTACAACAACAAAGGCAACGTGAGAGCTTCCCTTCCACTAATTATATTCAGATACATTTAGAAAAAAGGAAATATAAATTGTGAAAAAAAATTTATTCTCGGCTATTTTTAATACTGAGGCAGACAAATTTAAATTTAATGGTCACCCTGCAATCATGGACGCATTTCATGGCGAATAAAGGTCGAAATACGAGATTTATTTTCTGAAATTGAAAATATTTATCAAAGTTCTTACAACCACGTCTTTAAACCGAAACTTGAAATCTTCATTTAATTAGTAGAGAAAGTAAAACATATTCTACTGAAGGTGGGCTTAAGGAAACAATTTAATCTTCAAACCAAACATAAATCATGAAAAAACGTTCTTTAAGCAAACGTTTACAGAGTGCAGCAATCACACCCTCATGCCACTAAATGGGAGGGCTTGGAGGATATATTTAAAAGATCGCAGCAATGGCAAGACAGGAAAAGAAGCAAAATTAATAGACCCCCAGCCAGCTATTATGTTCACTCTCCCGTTATTACCGTAAAACATTTCTATGACACTAATAGCTATAACATGCAGCTACTAAGCCGATTGACAGAAGTAAATAAAAAGGGGTTCTTTTTCCTCAAAAAATATGAATGATGCCGAGCAATAACTTCCGGAGAAGGTTCCAGTAATGAATCAATTATCCTGTCAGCTTTTTTGTTCCGTGTTCAGCAGGCCGGGCAAGCGACTGAAGTACTTTGTCAAGTTATTGATAAACGATTTGTCGCAGGCAGACTGCAATTCATTTCCTCCGAACAGCTCGGCCTGCGAATGAAAGTGACTGTTTGTCGAGGGAGAGTAGGAATTTCAGAAAAAGGCGCCCGCAGCAGAATGATTTAAAAGTTTGTTTCGAGTTATTTTGCTTGGTATACATCGATTTCTTGATAGTAAATGTTGCACAATTAATGATGGCTGATAATCCATGAAATATTTTACATAGCAATTGTTCGCATTGGTTTTACAATTGAAATATTATTGTTATGTAATTTCTTTGTTTGTAGATTCCAACAATCTTACATTTTGCATTGTTTATTATTGGTATTCAGTAACTGCTGTAACTGACAGACCATTCGCGTGGCATCAAAGGGGCTAAAAAAACGCATCAACGCACGTCATATAACAAAAGTATCTCACTCTGAGATATAACGTCACCTTCGTTTGCCTTCCACAAAATGCATAAGGGATTGCAAAATGAAATAGATGTGACGCATTTTATCTGTATCATTTGAGCATAAATTTAAACTCCATTGAATGACTCCTTTATAACGACTACTCAATTAAAACAAAATTAAAAACGTTTCCTTTCTATTGAATATATAAAAACACAAAGCTAAATATTTAAAAACAGAAAATAGTGATAAATATTTGAAATTTAAAAATAAAAAACTCGAAAGAGTTTCTATAAATGTTAAGATCTGATTAACCTAATAAATTTTTAAAGAAATAAAGTTAGAGTAAAACTGTTACGAGCAATATAATAGTGTTATCTATTTGCTGCACATTCTGTTTCTTAATTTGTAAACGAATCTTCAGATGTCACAAAAGGGAAAGATGAAGTCAGTTCGCTTTTACGACGATAATTTTTTGGATAACCTAAGTAAATGTTCGTCTAAATGTAAATTATAAATGGCTTACGAATGATATATCAATGGAAAAATTCGATAACTAATTAAAGATAAATTAATAATTTACAAATCAACAAATAACGTTTATTAACCAAAATTTCAAATAGAAGACTCATAGTTCAGATCCCGCTGATACGGAATCACGAAGAAATTTATATTCTGTCATACAGTTTTTAATTTTACTCCCTTTCTAGAAAATTAATAATGTACACGCTGAAATCTTGTGTCATGCATTTATTGACTGAGGAATATTTTTAAAACGGACAGTAGCAACTCAAGTACATTGCGCATAGAGAGCTTTAAGCTACAGAATCGCATGTGTTAGAAGATTCCTAGTAGGATATCTATAATAAGAATTATCAAATACTATCACCATATAGTATCAGAAGGCTTTAACTTTAATGTCCAGTGTTCGCAGTTTTTAAAAGCTTTTTCTATTTACTTATCCAATTTACTTGGTAAAACACCTCATGTTCAATCTTTTGTGTTTTTAAGGTCCACAAAGTTTTATTCACTGGTCTAAATTATGATTTTACTTTATTGAGTACTTTTTTTATTTCTATCGTTCCATAATCCTCCTATTTTCATACCACTTTCATTTTTGTTTGGCGCAGCCTAATCAAATTAAGGGCTCTTGCACCACTAAACATAAGTCATACATATCGAAACAAGTCATTTTTACAGAAGAGAAAATGGTCGTAAACGCAAAGGAGATTCGCTGCAAAGAGCACTCTGTTAGTAAATTAAGTACACAAAGGAATACACCTGATAAAATTTACAACATAGATTGAATGGAAAACAGATTTACAATAACACAATAATCCAAATGCCTGTATAACAACATGCGAAGCGTGTATCGCCTCAGTCAGCAAGTTCTCTGAACACTTATTTTAACTATTCCAAATATTTGTCTCTGATACTGCGTCCTATCTTTCATGCTGCATACGACTTGATATATTGTTTTTCATACACCTAGGTTGTTGCATTATTGAAAATTTGTATTCCACTCAGTCTGTGTTGTACATTTCATCTGGTGTATCCTTTTATTTTACTTAATTTCCTGATAAAAAGCCCCCTGCAGCGGCACCACATTACGTTTCCGACACCATGTTCTATTGCAAAAATTATTTATTACTGTATCCCTGGCCTCCCTATAAAATTTGTAAGCGATCTTTCTGAATACCCTGTATAGTCAGTGCCAGTTTTGATGTTTTTATGAGTAAAGCACTGTTTCTCAACCTTTCAGTATTTGCGACCCAATTTTCAATCATAATTTTCATCGCGCCCCCTCCCTCTCATACAATAATAATGTATTTTTTGTATTTTAACGCTAAAGCTACACTAAGACCTTAATTACAAACCTTACAAATTATCAAGACTAAGTAAATTCTTTCAGTAAATTAATCAAATTTTTTAAAAATATTTTGTTTTAGATATGCTAGCGCCCTCCCCCCATTTAGTGTTATCAAGCCCCCTAAAGGGCGCTCCCCATAGGTTGAGAATTGCTGGAGTAGAGAGCTTCAGACTGCCAAATAACAAGTATTTGATATAATATGTGTTTCTACGCGTTTCAGTCAAATAGAAATAGATGCATAAAATTAGAAAGTTTTCACTTTAAATATACAGGTTCTTGACACACAAAAATTGAAAATTGATGTTTAACACTAAATTCTATTCGAATTAATCAATTAATTTATTACATTAGATTAAATTTTATGGCTATTATTGGGCATTGTAATGCACATGTTGCTTTCGTCGTGCTGCGAACTTCACTTGCCACTGACTGTATAGATTGTTTCTATACTCGACTGTCTCGATTGTTTCAAACAATCAATAAATTTGATTTGTTTTTAAGTAATACATCTTTCCTTATCTCTTTATAATTCATCCTGCATAAAGTTTACGATCATTAAAAATAAATTTTCATCATTCTTTTATTAGTGTTCTATTACAACGTTGTTTATTTGGCTTGACTTGTGTGATGCAATCTTAACATGGCTAAGGAATAGGGATGTAGAAAATGTTTAAGGTTTTTTCTGTCTATTTTCTTAATGAGCTTTTTTCCAAAATTTGGCAGACCGATGTGAGCTATAGCAAAGAATTATTCTCTGTGAATTGGCTGGATTCTGTAAGTTTTGATTTTCTCCAAGCGCAACAGAAACTTGGGCCATTTTCCCTGAAATTTCTCCAGGAAGTCAACTGCCTCCCCATATTGGAGTTAAAGCAGACTTTTACCTCAATCTGCCTACGTCCTCCTTTGACTAGCAGAATGCGCCACACTTTCCTTTATCATAAGTCCTAGAACTTGCTAGATATTTTAGACCAAGTGGAATCACCACCACCACCACTTTGATTGCCTTGTTTTAGGATGAAAACTGCAAATGTTATGTTTTTACGATCTTTGGCAACTGAGAAGCATAAAAGTTGCTTTCAAATTTGGTTTACAAAATTCAAGTTCCTAAATTCATAAACTCGATAAGTAATACTATATATCTTTTAGTTTTCGATTAATAAAGTAAAAAAAAATAAAATTCAAAAAATTATAAGAATTTTATATTTTGAGCACGCCTTAGAATTAATGCAAACTTAGAGTTCTAATCTTAGTCAAAAAGATTTAATGACATTTTTGTCGCAATTTTACTGAATAGGAAATCACTTGCCTACCGAGATCAGTAAAATATGTTCCATAGAAAACACATTATAATATTAAATTTCCATTACAGAAATGTTTTTATTAAAGAAAACATATGTTTAGTTTGCTTTTCTAAAGCAAGCTATCAACACTAAATAGCACTTCATAACCGCAGTGCTAAACCACTGAGAAGAATTTTGAGACAAATATGTAGTTTCCGATACCCATTTCAGTAAACCAAATATTTTCATTCCTGATTCTAATATCAGAACACTTGATATAAAAGACCGCAGAACTATCCAGGATAACACGCTATATACTGTCCCAAAATTTCTCTTTTTCGTTCCGTACGCACACAGAGCAATTTTCAGGAAATACTTGGATGCTTGGAAGGTTTATGGCTTGCGTTCGATATTCCGATAGACGCGCATTTAGCAGACATTCCACCCCTCTCTACAATTTGGTTATAAAGCATTCGATTTCGGATAATGGTTTGCCATAACGCTTAAATCCTTCTGGAGCTGAGCGACAACCCCACTGCAAAAACAAACAGAATTTTTGTCACCGTTCTTTGTTCTTCAGAAAGTGCCTTAAATCAAAATGTATTGCATCCCATTTCCTGGTCGGACATGAGGGGCTTATGGTGAAAAATGGGCTTTCTTCTTTAGTTCTGAGAGAAGAACGGGTTGTGTAATAATATGTAGTAAACTTAATTGTCGGTTTCGTTTTATTTTGATTAATGCAAAATAATACATAAGGAATGAAAGGTTACACACAAGGCCGGATTTATACATTTGTACGCCCTAGGCAAAAGCACATAATTATGTGCTTTTTCTCCTTGTGCATTCACTGCAACTATAGAGATAGGCAACGAAAATGTGCTTCCAGCTTATTTAACGTATATGGATGTGCTACAAAAATAGTATTTTATATGGTCTTTTCAAAATAGTATTGAAATTTGTAAATATCTTATTGTAATTTCTTTTATATTTGCTTATTCCGATTGTTGCGCCCTGGGACATGGCCTAGGTTGGCCCTATGGAAAATCTGGCGTTGGTTATACAATAATCTTATATTTAAAATTCACTAGTTCTGAAATATATTATTGTTCCATTTTAAAGTTATAAGGGAGTAAGTTTTTGATAAACCTCTTCATTTTGAACCCTTTGTTACATAACAAGGAGCCATCCCATACACTACACCATACATCCTACATAACAACATCCCATACTACCACCCCATACCCATACTACCATCCCATATCACATGGAATTAGGAAGACTCGTGCAGATTTAATGTGCGTCAGGACGTCATATGCGATAGATTTATTACGTTGTCAAATTTAGAGGACCGAATGACTTTCTTGAAGATTTTCATCAGCACAGTTCTTTAACCCTTCCAATTCGCAACGCGTTTAACACTCCAAGGGGAAAAATAATGAAAAAAAGGAAAAGAATGAATTTTGAATATATATAAATAAACGTTTAATGTCTTTAAATGTTGAAAAACATTTATCTCAAACATTTCAATCATATCATGTTCAAGATGATCCGTTCGGGTCAATGTTTTTACTCCATCAACAAATATCTCGGTTGTGATAGTCCGAAGACATTAGTTCCACTATACTTGTGATAAAGCAAAACACCCCTCATACCACATGGTGTGATCAACCTTACAACATTCCATACAAATACCACTCAAACTCGTCTCACATTCTTAGCAGTATTAGATTCGACTCTAGTAATTAGTTTTGTCGCAGCGCCTCTATCACATCAGGCTGAAACACAACTTGGTTTGTAACTTCATCTAAATTGATGTGTCAATGTCTAGCAAACATCGTTACCACGTGTTATGACTAGCAGACGTGGTGCTACATTTATATAGAAGGGAGGGCTGTCGGGCTGTATTGTATCCCCTTCCCTTTTGGTGACAGTGACGGTTCGTAATCTGGCAATAGAAATGTGATATGATCGCTTATTACAAATTGGCAAATGAAATTATCTGATATGATTGCCTCTTCACAATTGAGGTGCTGCTGTCGGCATCTAGATGCGATGAAGCCTTGTTCTGTGCTTAGATGAAGAAGCTGAATTATGTCGCTATTGAACCTTGGGCAAGACTGTTAACGCGAAGTCTAAAACACAGCCATAATGGTTGATCTTCACAATTAAATTTCGAATGATTCAGAACAGGATATTTAAACTAAGAATCCTGACAGGAATGGATGATAAATGGATTAACTTTTGAATTACAAAAATATTGTCAACATATGCAATTTTTCATTGTTAGCAGAAATAGTTATGAAAGCTATTTCGGATTATGTATTTAATTAAAATTGATTACTGTTACAGAAATCCAATAATACATTCTTTTATTATTAGTTGCTCCAGTTTTAGTTTTATTTTTATGTATGTGTCAGTATGGGACCGTGAAATCTGTGTTGTATCAAGGTTTCCACAACATAAAACACCTGTTTGCTTTACTTTTCGAAACCAACAGTATCAACACACCACCACTTAATATAGCTTAACCATCGAGCAGAGTTTTGGGACAGATAGTTTCCGATGCCCATTTCAGTAAAACCAATATTTTCATTCCTGATCTTAATATCAGTAGACTTGATATAAAATGCACAGAGCTATTCAGGATAACACGCCCTATATCATCAGAAAATTCCTCTTTTTGGTTCCGTATACACACAAAGTAATTTTCAGGAAATACTTGGATGTGCAGAATGTTTATGGCTTGCGTTCGATATTCCGATAGACGAGCATTTAGCAGCCATTTCATCTCTTCTACAATTTTATTACAAAGTATTCGATTTCGGATAATGGTCTGCCATAACTCTTAAATCCTCCTGGATCTCTCTCTGCCCATCTGCAAAAATGTAGGATATTTGTCACAGTTCTTTGTTGTCCAGTAAGTTCCTTAAATCATTATGCATTGCATCCCATTTCCTGGTCGGATATGAGGGACTTACGGTGAAAAATGGGCTTTCCTTTTTCGGTCTTGGAAAAGAAAGGGCTGTGGGATATGAAGTAGATAATGTAACTTTCTCTTTTATAATAGAACATATTTGTCCCATTGTAAAATAATACTTAAGGGTAAAACATTTTCACAATACTCTTATATTTAAAATTCACAAGCTTGATTAATTAACTTTTATTATCATCTCATTTTAAAACTACTGAAGATTTTTTTATAATGGGTTTTGTCATTTTGACATCAGTTGCCAAACAACAAGGCCATCTGAACCGACATTCCACTCTCCAAACTATTATATCTTACTGCATCAGCGAGAATACATTTGACCAGGACGGCAGATTTCATTTACGTCAGGCCTTCATATAGATAAACTTCGATGAACCGTCACCGTCCGGACCAGGGCTGTGATGGATAACCGAATAGACGGATAACAGAAATCTCTTATTACACATGTACAGTAAGGTAATTTCAATGCTGGCTAGGGACGAAAATGAAAATAAAAACCTTTAGAAGAGAATAAATACAAACATATTGTTTAATTTTACAAAATGATCAATATAAACATTTATATAAGAGGAAGTAATGTGTAGAAATGACGGATTAGATTAAAATACGGATGAGGAAAACAGAAACTGACTGTTAAACGAGTGACGGTTAATCGAAGTTTCATTGTAATCTGAAATCACTTTTCGAATCTGCACTTCTTGTCAGCACTTAATTTTAAATCTTAATCTCTTCTGAAGCCATTCTCAGCGAACTCAACTCTTAATTCGTTTTAACGGTATTCTGAATTCTCCGCATGAATAAAGAATAAAGTGCAAACGACTGTGAAACGGCCGTTTTCTGCCCATCTTAATGACATCATTTTTCCATTTCTAATCTTATCATAAATAAATCTTTCATATGTTATGGAGAGTGGAGGGTTTATTAGTTTAAAAAGTGTTGTTGCTATTTCTGCAGGTGCAGAGGACAACAGTAACGAATTTAAAATTTTAAAAAATGAATGCTTTAGATTTTACGATAGGATTTTCACATTCAGTGGTGAATAATTTATGTATATATAATTCTCTTACGTGGCGACAAAAAAGGGTCGAATTTCTTAATCGCCGTTTGGCAACAGCTCGCAAGTTTGATTTGTTTACATCCGCGGAAAGTCCGAAGTCGCTTCGTATGATCACGTTTATTGAAAACTATTTTTAGTAGTTGGAAATTTGTAAAAATAATGAATTTAAGTCGTGCTGTTGGATATATTATCCGAAATGAACAAAGGCGTACTGAACGGAGCCAGTAAACAGTTCAGGAATCCACTGTAAGGCGAAGTATTTGAAACGAAGCCGATAATCGCCGTCGCCTAAAACGTGTGTGTATTCGAAACGATGTTGAGGAGCATAATTGTGGAACTATGTCCGAACAGTGCGGTTTTTGTGGGGCTGTTTATTGGAAGGAAGAGAAAAGTACTGCCCATAAGTATACAAAATGTTGCCATGATGGAAAGCTTCAGCTACCGGCATTTCCTGATGCACCGGAACTATTGAAAGCATTGCTAACTGAAAATTCACCTGATGCTAAAAATTATCGACAGCGAATTCGGGAATACAATTCTGCCTTTGCATTCGCTTCGATGGGAGCACAAATTAAACCACCACGTGGAACTGCGCCATACTGTTACCGTTTACATGCTCAAGTGTACCACAGAGTTTCCCCCCTGTATGCAAGCCCTTTGCTCAGTCTTATCTTCACATGCACCGATTGGTACAAGAGCACCCAACTACATCAGTGAAAATGGTATTTTTGGAAGATAAAAATTTGGATATGCGGCGCTATAATGCTCCTACTTTATGCACTGAAGTAGCAGCTATATTTGTAGGTGATAATGGAGAGCCCCCAGCCAACCGAGACATTTGTGTGTACCCAGTTGGGGATACATGCCAAAGCATTTCACCTTTAAATCAATGCTGTGATCCAATGACCTATCCTTTGCTATTTCCAAGGGGCGAGTGTAGTTGGAACACTGGAATGGAACATGTAAAAGAAAGGAGAACAGCAAAGCGCACCCGTGTCACTCAACTGCAATATTATGCATACAGACTTTCCCAGCGAAATGGTTTCAGTATTTTGCACAATAGTGGTAAGCTTTTTCAGCAATATATTGTTGATGCATATGTTAAAACCGAAGGCTCACGTTCACATTTTTTGCGACAAAATCAAAAAAGATTTGCGAATTGAACTTTATCGGGGGCTTTTAGATGCTTTAGAGTGTCGAGCATATAATGAAAATATACGCACTGGAAAACTTATAATACTGCCATCTTTTTTCCAAGGGAGCCCACGGCATATGCAACAGAATTACCAAGATGCAATGGCTATGGTACGCAAGTTTGTTAAGCCAGATCTCTTTCTGACATTTACTTGCAACCCATCTTGGTCTGAAATTTTAAATAGCATGGAGGGAGTACAAAGTCCTGAAGACCGACCTCATATTATTGTACGTGTATTTAGTATGAAATTAAAAGAACTTTTAGAAGATATTTGCAAGCATGGAATATTTGGAACTGTTTTGGCCTATATTTATGTTATTAAGTTCCAAAAGCGAGGTTTGCCTCATGCCCACATTCTTCTAACATTAGATTCAGAGAGCAAAATTCGCACTAAAGAAGACATTGACAAGTTTGTGAGTGCAGAACTTCCAGATCCTTGCACTGATCTTAGACTCTTCCAAATTGTGACAAAATGCATGGTACATGGCCCATGTGGAACTATAAATATAAATTCTCCATGCATGAGAGATGGACAGTGCTGCAAAAGTTTTCCGAAACAATTCAAGGATGATACAGAGGAAAATGTTAATGGATATCCTATTTATCGCAGAAGAGCCACTGAACCTATTCAGGTAGGGAAATATTCCATCGATAACACATGGGTTGTCCCATATAATCCTTGGTTGCTTAAAACTTTAATGAGCATATTAATGTTGAAGTTTGTGCCTCAGTTAAAAGTGTCAAATACTTATATAAATATGTATATAAAGGACATGATGCAGCCTCGGTCAAAATACAAAAAGAAGGTGCTCTGGATCATGATGAAATTTTAAGTTTTGTTGAAGGTAGGTATGTTAGTGCACCTGAAGCCATGTGGCGTTTAAATGAATTTAATTTGTCGCATAAATCCCACACTGTAGTGCGCTTAGCTGTGCATTTACCACAGCAACAGCCGATTGTGTACCAAGACGGTCAAGAAGCCCAAGCAATTGAACGAGCTGCTTTAAGAAAAACAACACTAACATCATGGTTTGAACTAAACAAAAATGATCCTTCAGCTCACAACATTTCTTACTCAGATATTTCACAATATTATGTTTTTGATAAGAGTACCACAAATTGGAAGAAGCGACAACGTGGCGGACAAAATGTTATTGGGAGACTGCCAGTAGTTAGTATACTGGATACTGAGAGGTACTATTTGCGAATGCTACTACTGCGCAAGTCTGGGGCTATTAGTTTTGATGATACTTTGACCGTAAATGGATTAAGATGCATTACATTTCAACAAGCATGTCAGGAGTATGGACTTCTTCTAGGTGACCAGCAGTGGCATGATGCTTTGAATGACGCTGCACAATTTCAATCTCCGAGACAGTTGCGCATGCTGTTCGAAATGATTTGTGACTTTGGGGAAGTGGAGGATGTTCCAGATTTATGGGTGCAGCATCAAGTTTCACTTTGTGAGGACTTTGTGCATCGTTATTCTGAGCAGACTGGACCTCACTATGCACTTGCAGATATTGAGGAACTGCTTACATCCTACAATTTAAATCTCCAAAAACTGCATCTACCAACTGTAGATTTGCCTGTAAGTGTTTTGGAGAGAGCGAACTTTGATGTTGTGGAAGAGCAGGCTAAAGCTAATAGTTATGCTATGCAGTTAAATAGTGAACAGAGGAATGTTGTGGAAATCTTATTAAGTGCAGTGTACAACAGCACTGCAGATACACCCAAGTGTTATTTTTAGATGGTCCTGCTGGGACAGGAAAAACTTTTGTTTATTCAACTTTGCTTCACACAATACGTGGTAGAGGTGATGATGTTATTCCTGTTGCATCTACAGGTATTGCTGCAACTCTATTAATAGGGGGGAGAACAGCCCATTCTGTTTCTAAAATTGCAATTGATTTAAATGCAACATCTACTTGCAATTTGAAACCTAATACAAAAGAAGCTGACATGTTACTGAAAACAAAATTAATTGTGTGGGATGAAGCACCCATGACACATGTTCATGCTTTCTTAGCTGTTGATAGACTTTTACAAGATCTCACAAAATGTAAAGAACCGTTTGGGGGCAAAGTCATTCTTCTGGGTGGAGATTTTCGCCAAGTTCTTCCAGTAATTTTAATATGTTCAAGAACATTAACTGTTGCCAGCTCCTTAAAAAAACACGCTCTTTGGTAGAAATTTCATAAGTTATATCTGACAAAAAATATGCGTGCCCTTGAATCTGAAAGGGATTTTGATGCTTGGTTGTTGGACATTGGAGAGAAAAAAAGTGGCTCAACGATTCAGTTGCCTTTGCAATGCTACCCTTCAATACAAGACCCTATACATCAATTGTACAGTGACATAGATTTTTCCAATGTGACCCCACAGGAGCATAAAGGTCGAGCTATCCTTACTGTTAATAATGAGCGATCCATGGAAATGAACAATAAAGTGTTGGAATTTATGCCGGGAAATGAAACTGTTTATAAAGCAGTTGATATGATCATGAGTGAAGATCCTCAAGATCAATTGAAATTTCCTGAAGAATTTTTAAATTCTTTGACAACAACTGGTTTACCTCCATATGAGTTAAAGTTAAAAATAGGTTGCATTATATTGCTGTTGAGAAATTTAGCTCCCTCTAAAGGATTATGCAATCGTACACGCCTAATTATCACAAAATTGCAGGAAAGCATTATTCAGGCAAAATCCATTGATGGTACAGAGACGTTTCTCATTCCCCGAATCCCTTTGATTCCATCTCTGACTAACATGCCTTTCAAATTTAAACGTATGCAATTTCCCATTCGTTTAGACTTTTCCATGACAATTAATAAGTCGCAAGGCCAAACTTTTGAAAAGATATGTTTGGTGCTCAATGAGCCGGTTTTTAGTCATGGACAACTCTATGTTGGGTTATCAAGAGCACGATCTTTTGAATCTGTTTCTGTTGTAGCTCCAAAATGTGAAATATTTAACTGTGTTTATGAGGAAGTTTTCTGTGATTGATTGTCAAGTGTACTTTTTTGCATTACATTTTTAATTTGTTTCAATGTTGTATATTATTTTATATCTGAGTGGATTGAATATACCTGCTTTGATACAATTTTTTTTGTAGAGCACAATCTTCAATGTTGTATATTATTTTATATATGAATGTATTGAATATGTATATACCTACTTTCGTACAATTTGTGTTTTCGTAGAGCACGATCTTTTGAATCTGTTTCTGTGAAAGCTCCAAAATGTGAAATATTTAATTGTGTTTATGTGGGAGGTTCCTGATGCTTTCACTATATAAAAAACGGCCCTTTTCAGGTCCTTTCCCAAAACATTTTATTCCTTCTTTATTAAGGTGAAATCATTAAAAGGAAATCAGCTTTTTGTAAGTTTTATTTGAAGAAAAATATCTTTTTTGAGGTTAAAAAATTTTATTCTGTGCTGATTTAAGTTAAAGCATCAGAAGCAAAATAAAGCTGTTTCATATGTATATATGAAGATTTTAGAATAACTTCTAGGACACACAGTGTCTTCATTATAGCGAGCGAAGCGAGCAGGGTTTGCGTAGCAAACCTGGGAGGATTGCAACGCAATCCTTCTGGGGTTGGCGAGCTTTAGCGAGCAGGGGGCAGAGCCCCCTAGTACATTCATATTATATTTAATTTTGCAGAAAGATGAATGTAAACTTCACTATAAGAGTATTAATGCTACGAAATGTAAATTAGATGATGACTGATAACAAACCTGACAGTTAAACGAGTGACGGTTAATCGAAATTTTACTATATATGATGACTCTTCGGTGGTTTAGTTTAGTTTATCTGGCTAGTGCCCGTTTCGGAACATCACGATGTTTATTTTTAGCCAGATATCGTAATTTTTTTACCAGGATCAGACGCCAGAACGCCGCCCCATGCCCGCGTGCCTGTTGCCATTACAGCTACCGAACTGGTTGAATGGACATGGGACAGGATGAAACGACAGGACAACTCCACAAATGGCACTCTTCCAGTCTAAACTTCCATTCCACTCGATTCGTTGAATATTTTACCCTCGATGGCAGATTAAACGTACACCATACCACAAACACGGCAGATATTTGATCGAATCAAGTTTTGGAACTTTAACCCTCCGGTCCCGATTCCGAGACCTTACACCAAGATACCTCGAGTTATAAGTCTTCCATGAAATTAGGTATTAAACCCAATACCCGAAGGTGGGTCGTTGATAGTAAGCGACCGTAGTTCCTTAAATCATCGAAAATGAGCAGAGAAGTAATTAAAATATTGACACGTAAATAAAATGAGTAAATACGTCCAAATTGTTTTGCGTGTTTGTCTCATGTTTAAGGTATCTGCCTAGGTACGGAGGCAAATTTTTTGAAAAACACTGTGACTAAAAATTTTAGTGCATTTTATGGATGAATATGACTCAAAACAATGAATAATCCATTTCAGGAAATTAAATGAAAATTTAAATTAATTAAAATGGGGTAATTTAGGTAAAATTTGATGAAAATTACTGCGAAACGCAAAACGCTCTACGTGGAATTCTTATTCACGTATTTAAATTGTTTTTTTATACAGCATACTTGGAACAGTGTTGAAGGCAATGAACTAAAATCTAAGAAATATTTGCATTTACAAAAAAGTTATAGCTCATCGCACATATTCTTAATCAAAATTTTTGAAAATGCATAGGTATCGATAACAATAAATAGGTAAATATCAAAAACTATACATGTTAGATCTAAATCTTTAGTTCATTGCCTTTATTACACATGAGGTAATATATATACAAAATTTCAATGAAAAATGTTCATAAGTTTTTCTAAAATCATGTTTTGCGTATTAAAATTTTGATAAAAAATAAATTCGACAAAAAAGGCATTTAAAGTTTTAATTTATACTTTACTAAAATAATTCTGAATACTATTACCTAAAAATCCCTAGTCATATAAAGTAAACCTTCCTTATTCTAAATATATCTTTTTTTTCCTTTCTGATAGCCCGTTTTTTTTTCTGGACAGTTTTGTTGCTGGCAAACACTACCTCTTTACCATAGCAATTCACTCGGTGTCGAGGCTGCTAACTGTTTTAACATGTAATGAGCAAATGCAGCAATTACTACACTTTGCATCTGTTGCAAATTGCCAAAATTAGCTCTTATTACTATACTATAATAATTTTGTCATTCAGAAAGTTAAATGACAATTTAAATTCTTTAAAATGGGGTAATTTAGGTAAAATTTGATGAAAATTACTGCGAAACGCAAAACGCTCTACATGGAATTCTTAATCACAGATTTAAATTCATTTTTTATACAGCATACTTGGAACAGTGCTAAAGGCAATGAACTAAAATCTAAGAAATATTTGCATTTACAAAAAAGTTATAGCTCATCGCACATATTCTTAATCAAAAATTTTGAAAATGCTTAGGTATCGCTAATAATAAATAGCCAAAAATCAAAAACTATACATGTTAGATCTAAAACTTTAGTTCATTGCCTTTATTATACTTGAGGTAATATATATACAAAATTTCAAGGAAACATTTTCATAAATTTTTCTGAAATCATGTTTAGCGTATTAAAATTTAGATAAAAAATACATTCTACAAAAAAGGCATTTAAAATTTTTATTTATATTTTACTAAAATAATCCTGAATAGAACTTACATACAACTTATCAGTGTTATAAAACAGACACAGAAGCATTGAGGACTTTTAGTTCTTTTTTTTAAAAAGAAACTTTGGTAAGAAATGCTGGCAAATTCAACATAGCATAAAATTTCTTCTTCGCAGTATTAAAATCATTACCAATATTTATAAATCTAAATACAAATTATGTATTTATTTAACTGCATCTTTCTTGTTTTTCGAAGAATTAAAATCCTTTGAGGAAGGGAAATTTGTACAATATAAACAGTAGTTGTAGATTAACTCAACATGAAGTTTTTCTTCAAATATATCACATTGTTGTTACATTCTGTGCTAATCAAATACTCAAAATAGTTATCAGCATTTAAATTTCAATAATACTGAATCCAGTTAATTCTTTTTATACACAGTATCCTCTCTTTAATGTTCTTAAAAGGTCAGCAGTTTCTTTTTTTTCACTACATGTCAACATTACTTCTGCAAATGTTCCATCAACAGAAGTTAATACTTCCTTGGTTACGATTAAAAGAAACGATTACTTTTTTCACTTTCGGCCAATACTTTCCCACAGATTTCAATGTGAACATTAGCAATCGAAATAAAAAATAATAATTGAAAGTTAAACGATATTCAGCGAAAATAACTTTGACAAAACGAGCAAGCGCTCGAACACATGGAATGTAAACATAAACAGAATTCCAGACGAATGTTGTTGCCAATCCTTCTTACATCAAAACAGTTTAGAAACGATATAAAATTGCTGTGGCTCGTTTATAGAGCATATTAGAAAATAATTTTCAGTCCTATCTGCAATTGTTTTGGGCAAAACAGTGACAAAAATGCAACTTCCGGTGTTTTTTGTGACACTTCCGGTTTCGTTTTCGTCTGTTTCGTTTTATAAAAACATCTGTATCTTCGCTTCTATAAATCGGAAAAGTAAAACAAATACAGATTTAGAAAGATAAACGCATGGGCTATCAAATAAGACAATAAAAAAAAATTGAGAATTTTAGTCAAAAACAGCTTTGGAAACCTAGGCAGATACCTTAATAGTTATTGCTTGAATTTGTTACACGCGGAATGCAATACAATACGAGGAGCATCTCTTTTGTCGACTTTTACAACACAGTTTTGTATCAATTTAAACAATGGGTCTAGTTCCAAATGTTATTGAGTCCGGCCCGTGAAAAGGCCTTACACCCTCCTGGGTAGGCTGGGTTGGGGTGTGAATTAAATAAAATGATTTTGAGGTCCTGTTTATAAAGCATATGTTGAAATTCTAATTTAAAGTTGATGACTTGAACGGAAATGAATTTAAAAAATATTCTGAATAGTTTTAAAAAATGAACATGGAGTTTTATTTTCCTATTCTACGCCTCCCCTCATCCAATACTTTAAAATTATTCTGTAGCTTTAGTTGTTCCGTTGTTGACGAACTGTTAAGAGTCCTATTTGTCTCCTGTAGCTGCTGTTACCTTGCTCCTCGTTCGACGTCTAACAATCCCTATTGCTTTGAATTTGCACCGCAGTCAGAAAATAAAGCAGCATGCCAGTTGGATAGATCTTGTTCAAATCATTTTTGTTTGTGCTGATTACAAGCTCTTAATAATTCTCCCCAAATAAACGCATTGTTGTGCTAGATAATCGCATTCTTGAGCACAATAATCGCATTGTTGTGCTAGATAATCGCATTCTTGAGCACAATAATCGCATTGTTGTGCTAGATAATCGCATTCTTGAGCACAATAATCGCATTGTTGTGTTCAATAATCTCATTGTGGTGTATATTTAAATAAGCTTTTCTCAAAAAAATTGCTCTGAACAATTCCAGTTTAAAAACGAGAAAGGAAAAAACAAAGGTAATTTTATATCCATCATGAATGTTGATTTGCAAAGTGTTCGTCTGATTTCAGGTAAATCTTGCCCACTGCTGTTTCGATTTACTTTTATTATCAGTAGCCATATTTGAAAAATTTCGTAAAACCCACGAGCACCTAAACTTTTCTCTAAAAGTGCAGTTTTGATTTTCTATGAGAAAACAGTTTAGATTTAGCTGAAGACGGAGAAAATTGAAATCTCTGGAAGATTTAATTTTAAGTGAAACAAAAGAAAGCAACACAATAAAGCAAAAATATTTAAATTACTTATGAAAAATAAATACCTTTAGAATAACAGTCCTGCAAATGACTGAATTCAAGTGAGTAAACTTTAAACCAAATTGTTCTTGTAGTACTAGATACCTGAAAGTTTCCTCTCTATTTGAATAGTATAAGTCTTTCTTTAATCTACGTAACCGATAACTGATCGGAAAGATCCACAAGGAAAAAAATGGATGCCGGAAGAATGATCTCTTTTCATAGATATAAAAAAAGAATATGCTTAAATGTAAGCGGCGTGAGACGAGGTTTATTGCAACAAGCCTAGACGAAACAGCATGTTTGAGTAGAAAAACTGCATATTTTCTAGTTAACCTAAAGGCGCATGGGCTCATCATAGTAAACCTAAAAACAGAAGGATAAGTGGAAAAGGCTGGATAATTCACTAGAGAAAACACAGACGGACGTGGACAAAGATACATATTTAATAAAGATCTACAAACCTTGCACTATTTTTCGACGTAGTCATCCAGCAGATTGAGGCATTTATGGTATTGAGAGATGCTGGTTTTGCTTACCAGCATCATAGAAGGTGGCCGTCTGAGAGGTTAGCCAGTATGTTACAGCATCTTTCACTTCTTCATTGTCATCAATGGCGATGAAGACAATGATGATGCCATAACGACATGGCTAATCTCACAGGCGTCCACCTTGTATGATGCTGGTATGCAAAAACTTGTCTCTCGATACGATAAATGCCTCAACGCGTTAGGTGATTACATCGAAAGTAACGTAAGGTTTGCAAATCGTTATTAAATATGTATCTTCGTCTACATCTGCTCCTTTTTCTTTTACAATTAATGGAACTCATTTTTCGAAGAATCTTCGTAAAATCACGGTCGATTTATCAAGCAATTCGTTACATTGTAGTTGGGACGTTGCAGTTTTCAATTCGTTACTTTAGCACTTTTTAGATACTGCAGACCATTAATCGAAAATAACATCATGTTTTATCATGATAATAATCAAAATAAAGTTCCATTGGGCAACACATTTCAAAAATCTAGAGCATGAATATTTGGTTTCCGACGAACAGTACAAATTAAATTGAAATCACGAGTTGTAGCACAAATAAATTCTGAAAGAATTAGGTTTTCAACTTTAAAAAATGGTATCGACAAAAAGAGAGGAAAGAGATAAGGTAAAAGAATATACAATAAATTGGAATTCATTTTCTGTGAAGTGATTATAAGTTAGATGAAGATTTTTTAAAAAATGGCTGCAAAATCTGGGAACCAATAAAAAAAATAATGTGGAGAAAATATTTTAAAAGAATATATTTCAAAAAAGTAGATTAATACAAGAATTCCATATGACACTACAAGTCCAGCATGAGTAATAAAAATTTACTTCTTTTCAAAGTTCAAACATTTCATTCTTAAGCAAGCATTTAAGAACTTTATTTTAGTTTAAGAGATTTTTCAGCCTAAAAGATCAAAACAGTTAAGCCATATGAAGAAAAAAAATGGAAAAATTAGAAAATAACCAAAGTTTTTTTGCATAAAAAGTATACATTTAGAAGGAACATGAAAAAACTTATGGACTGCAAAACAGTTTTGATCCAATCATTTCTCCCCTTCATCCAAGCATTTCAAAGCAACAGTTCACCTCTGTGTGTGGAATTCTCTAAACTTTAATTCTATCTTTCTTTTCTTTAATCTTGAATTCATTACTGTTGACATCTGCTCCTGTAGAAACGGTAACGCCATTTTTTAAACTAATAAAGTCTCCACTCTCCTTAACATTTGAACGGTTTGCTTTGCGATAAGATTAGAAATGGAGAAATGATATTATTAAGATGGATTGAAAACGACCGTTTTACAGTCGTTTGCACGTTATTTATTATTCGAATGGAAATTCCAGGCCCTCATTTAAAACGAATTTTGAATCGACTTCGCTGAGAATGGTTTCAGAAGAGATTAGGGTGAGAAAAAGAAGCGTGAATAGGAAATGCAGATTCAGAAGGGGATTTCAGTTTACAAAAGCGTTTTTTAAAAAAAATAACGGTTACTTAAAATATTTCTTTTCTTTGTATAAACGTGATAAAAAATGCTTACCACTTATTCTTTCGACCCTTTTCCTTATAAGATGATATTTTGAGGGTTTCAGTACTTTTTATTTCCTTTCTGTTTAATAAATTTCCGTCTTCATACTTCGACCATGTGAAGAAGATCTTTCTTTTCCTTTCTGCTTAATTTCCTCTGAAATATTTTAAAGATTATGTTTATGTCTCATGTTTCCAAAAGATTTTTGAGTCTGTATATAATTATTAAATTACTTCAGTTCAACTTCATAGCTTTATTCATATTTCAAAACTTACATAGTTGCCGGTGGAACTTTTGAAAATATATCAACACTTATTTTTCGTTTACAATGTGCGAGAAAAAAAGTCACGTCTGAAATTCACTCACTCACTTGTAATACAAGTTATGACAGCAAAATGCATACAAAAATTGCATGCGACTTTTATACTATGGCATTACCCTAATGGGGGCACCACGAGATTGTAGATGAGTAAGGATAGGTAAGCGGATTATCGCTTCCCTGGTGGGTATAGTAATGGTGATATGGCTCGCAGGACTCACCTCCGAAGACGGGTCGTGCCCCCATAAAATGGGATTGTTGCTTGAGAAGCTGGTAATGGGGCCATTTTGCGGTCGACTTCAGTGCCCGATTTTCATTTGCGGCGGCCAGTCTCTCAGATTCACCGGACGGCTTCTGGCTAGACCGGGTTGTTTTGATATGAATTGTATATTATGATTTTTTACAAAAGTTGCATAGGCACGTGGGAATTGTTTCTTCCCTGTGTAACTGTCTCTTGAAATTTAATCACTTAAGTTCTAGTTTTAATCCTTTCTATAATATTTTTCCCACACTGCCGAACAAGCATATTTGAATAAATGCAAAGTCAGCAGAAAGATATCGAAAGACAGAGGAGTCCTTGAGAGATCTCACGCGCTCTCTGGCAAACCACGTGACATCCGTAGGAGTTCCGTTCTGTTAAAACGCTACGTAATGTTTAATATTGAGGAAGATCGCTCCGAGAATAGACAACGAGTCTGGCAATTTAACAACTCTCCGGGGTTTACCCTGGTAGCAGCGGTGATGGTAATGGCAAGATTGTTAAATAAGATAACAGTAGTTAATTCTATCTGTGAAATAATGTAAGTTAAAAAAGTTCCACTAACTAATGTAGCGCTAAGTAACTAATCATGCCTAAATCTCTCTTTTGTCTAACCAGCCATAAATAGTCATACGTAAATGCCAATTTCTCATATTATGTTTTCTTAAATAAATAATTTAGTTTTAAACTTTGTTTCTCTTCCTTTGTCTTTGGTACATTTTCTCCCTAGAGTGTTCCCTAGATGAAGTATTTTTTACCTGTAGGCGGGTTTGGGATTAAACAACAACCCTCTTATAGAATTGTTGGCTTCGGCCGAGATAGGAAGATTTATAATTCTTATAAAATTGGTTGCTACAGCCGGAATTTTATTCCCCTGTAACCAAATTCTTACAAAATTGGATCCTCACCCGGGATCTATAAAGATTAAAATGTAAATTTCTTACATGACACTTTGAGGGGTTTTTTCTGTTGTTGTGGTGGTGGTTCCCCACAAGAATAGTCCATATTTGTTGTTAATGTATTTCACATTGTATGAATATGTCTATTTAAGGTATTATACAGGGTGGCCCAAAACGACAGCATAAACTCTGCACATCTAGATTCCTTCTTGGGAGTACATAAAAACTGCCCAAAGAAGCGTTCCTGTACGATCCATAGTTTACGAGAAAGGCTCCGGCGCATTTCTGTGCTACTGTACGTGGTTGGATGGATATGGAATACCCCGGCCGCTGGATCGGACGTGGGGGTCCGGTTCTATGGCCGCCATGTTCACCAGATCTTACACCGTTGGATTTTTTCCTATGGGGCCATCTCAAGGAACTGGTGTATCGAGACGTAGTGACAACACAAATGGACTTAGTTGATCGTCTGCATGCTGCTTGTACTTCGGTGGACCCCGCGATGCTGCAACGTGTGATGACAGCCATTCCACGGCGTGCTCAAGCCTGCCTTGACATGCACGGCGGACACTTTGAACATCTGCTTTAAATTGTGTATATACTGCTGTTGATATGTTCAATAAAGTGTTTTTCCTTGCACCAGCAGTGACGCCATACTTTGTTTTTCGTATTTTTCTTGTAAACTATGGATCGTACAGGAATGCTTCTTTGGGCAGTTTTTATGTACTCCCAACGAGGAATCTAGCTGTGAAGAGTTTATGCGGTCGTTTTGGGCCACCCTGTATATTATTAATTTTGTAGATTGTATTTTTATTCTGTATTTATTATATTTTATTATTTATTTTTAATTGATATTTTATTGTATTATGAGACTTATTGTATTTATTATGTCTATTCTGATTGTAATTATTGAATGTTTGTACAATGTATCATTTTTTGTACTATTCTCCACCGACCGTTAAAACGCTCCATATCCTATGGGTGAGTGGGTCAGCGTGGGTAATAAATAAATATATAAATGTGTATTTTATGGCAGTTAACAAATCGAATACTTAAGTACAAATATTTGATTGAATTTAAGTACAAACTGAATACTAAGAAAAATTTACAAACGGAAATTTCCTAGTTTGGCCATTAAATAGCATTTAAATGACAGTAAAACATACAATTTTGAAATAAAAAATGGCTAACCTTTTTTACATGAAAATTAAGTGATCGAATATAGCATATTGACTTCAGAAAATTTTGCGGTAACTATTATATTTAGGATTAAACTTTATAATGAAACGAGTAAAATATCATTTAACATATATTTAGGTACATCTTAGATGATATCAGTTTCAGGAAAATTAGATGTATTACTCTATTTATTAATGGTTTAGCATTTTCGGTTATTTTTTATTAAAAATTGTCTGATTTTAAGCGGAGAAATTGAGTTGCGTTAATCTTTTAGATGTTTGACATTCTAGCACATAGAAGCAAAAATTACGGCCGTTCTGACATTAATTAAAAGGGTTTCAAATGATTGTCTTTAATTACTTGACACAAAAGTAATTTATTTTTTTAAAATGCAGACCATGAAGAATGAAATCGTTTCCGAGTCTTATTACTCAGCTCTTACACTCAGTTTAGAGTACTTAAATTATTTTTCTTTTTATGCATATCGTATAATAAAACTTAGAGTGAATTTGTTTTGCTGGATTTTCGACGTAAAGCTTTGAGTAAGAAGTTTCCTAATATTTTTTTCTGCTCTCTATAGAAGATCCTACTTATTATCTTCTTAATTTTCAAAAATATTTTGATATTGATGTATTTTTAAGCACACCATACTTTTACTACAAAGATAACTGTGCGTGAAGTGTTTTAACTAATACGAATCACTCGGTTTAACTTACATTAACCAAGACTCAAAAGTAAGCTATCGTTAGGCTACTTACAAAACGATTTAAAAAGTAGAATTAAGAAGTATTAAAGGTTAAGATCAAAATGTACTAACCTTAAAAGGAATTCTTAAAAAAATTATTACAAAACAAGTTTTTTTTATCACCAACATAGTCTCTGAGATTAGGAATTCTCCTGCAATAAATTTTCAAAATATAAATGCAGAATTTCTTTCCGTCCATCCCAATTCGTGTTAAGAGTTTAAAAAGAAATTATCCCAAACATTTCATTGATGTCATGTTTAAAGTAATCTGCTCAGTTCTCTAATCTTAAACCAACAATGGAACTCATATTTGTGGTATCCTGAAACAATAAGCTTCATTATTCATGTCATAAAACAAAAGACGCCCAGATCCCCACTGGGGAAATTTCATATAAATACCAGTCAAAGGTGTCTCATTTGCTTATATGAATGCTTCTTGCGCAGGATCCCAATCACATCGTGTTGAAACACTTTCTGGATTTTAACATCATCTAAATTAATATGTCAATACCCAACGTTCATCATTATGATGTATGATGACCAACACACAATCGAAGATTGGAAAGAAAGGTAACATATAATGTAGACTTTCTTTCCACGCTTCCAAACTCGTGCTTAGAGTTTAAAAAGCAATTATCCCAAACTTTTCACACATATGTTAAAAATGATTTGTTCTGTTCTCTTATCTTAAACTCCTAATGGGATTCTCATTTGTGGTGCCCAGAAACAATAACATCCCTATCCGACTGATAAAACAAAAGACGCCCAGATCATCCATGACAAAATTTCATGGAAGTACTAATCAACGGGATCTCTCTTACTTAGCTGCATTAGATCCTATCCAAACTTTAGTATTAGTTCCCGTACAGGATCCCTATGACATCGAGTTGAAACGCGCGCTGTGTTGTAACGGCATTTAAATTGATATGTCAATGCCGAACAGACATCGCTATCATGTGTTATAACAATCATGCATACCACTGCAAATGTGGAAAGGAAGGTTGTCGATCCCCCCCGTTTAGAGGACAGTGTTAGTTCCTTAACTAGCAGTGAAGCAGTGTTCCATCGCAAATAGACGGAGATTGTTGTCTCCTTACTTCTAATTAGCTGCAAACTGCATATTTTTACGAAACAAAGTCCAACACGGTAAAACGGTAAAAACAGTTCAACAAGAAGGATAATGGAGAATTGCGCTTTATTCATGAATATTCAGCTAGCAAAGGTAATAATAAAATCACAGCACTTGTACAAATTAGCAGCACAAGTAGACAGAAAATCACTAATAATAGCAGTAACAACACTTTCAATAGCGAATAACTCAACAGCTTACCAACTCGCAAAGCAGACAAAACTCCAAAGAGCCTCCTCTTTCGGTTGGAATTCTTACCTTTTCCGATAGCATGTTACATCATATAGAATTATCTCGAAAGTTGTCCATAGCTCCGTCCACAGTAGAGATAGGACCAACATTCAAGCATATTCGTGAACCTTCATTTTGTCGCCAAGGTCAGGGGGCTTAAACTTGACCTCTCGTGATAGCTAGTGAGAACCTTTGTAAATCTTTCGTCCAAACCATAAGACTAATATGGCAGGAAAGGGACATTACAGTTTTGTAACAATATAGATCAGAAGAAAGCTTTCTTCTGTGTTTAGGTGGAGAAACGGAATTATAATGATACTAATCAATTGGCAAGATCGTCATCACAAGGTTTAACACATAACTGAATACTTTTAAGATTGATCTTCGAATTTAGGGAAGGTTACCTACTTTTGACCGTCAAAACATTTTCAATTTACAGAGATAGACAATTAATTTTAATAAAGCGAAAGAGTAAAATCTTTTTGTAGTTTATTTCTCCTCAAAATAATTCATTTAACTTTTCACGAAATATATTTTAAAGTAGAAAATATAGTTTATTAAAATTACGTCATCGGTTCAATTAAAGAAATTGGTTTATCAAATTGAACCACTGGTTTTCTAAATTAAACTATCAATCTGTTTAAGCACTATTAAAGGAAAAGAATTTTTTGATGCTCAAGTTCACATCAGCTCACAATTTATGAATCCAAGAATGATTTTTCATGCACTGTATTATTTATTCTTCCTTTGTTCCCTCACATATAATAATAAAATCTTCGTAGCCTTAATTTTTTGTCTTTCTCTACCAACATTTGGTATCCTTAATGCCGTTTTACAATTTTCTTTCATTGGCTTGTTCCACTTTAATTTTATGAGGACTAATAGTTATATAAGTCCTTTCTGGGCTTTACTTTTAGTTCGAGATAATTGTCCTCTTGACTTGATCAGCTCAGTTTTATCTAACACTTGTTAACGTTCTTGTGTTTCTCATGTGAGATAATAAAGAAGACAAGTAAAAAACTACCGCACGTGAACAATTATTACGATTAAAGTAATGGAGTATATTGTGTACTAGTGAAACATTTGAGAAAAGAGCGTCTCTTGATACTTTACCTTGCCTTTATATTATATTTTCCCTTCTAAATAGACTGTCTCATTATTTAAAGATTTTTAGATTGTAAATCATGAAACTCATTGTGCAAATTGAGAATAAAACTAATAAATTTTAGTTTAACACTTAGATTGTAAATGTATTATTTTTTTAAATCTTTTAAAACCCATGTATCTCCCCTTTTTTTAAAGGTTCACTTGAAACTACGGCTTTGGAAAGCCAAGAAAAAACTTATTCTACTATAATGAAAAAATTAGTCAAATTTCTTGCACCAACACTTTATATCGAAACTTGAAACCTATATTTAAGTGTCAAACCAAGGACAACATTGTTTCCTACATAACTCCAAAGCATACCCCCACACTCGGAGCCTAAACGGCTCCCTGTCGTTTGGATGAGTATGTGTGAAACATTATTGAACAGCAAAACGAAAACAAAAATTACATCAATGAGATATAAACACATATAAAAGGGAACTTAATTATACATAAACAAAGAGAATATAATGAAAAGTACATAGAGGGTTACAATCCGAATATAATATAAAATATATGCAAGAGTGTATATTTACATATGAGTGCAGTGAAAGGGCAGAATGCTCCCTTTAGTTACATTGTTTCATATAATTCCAGCTCTATGATTCGGGGCTGTTAGTGTTGGTCGATGCGACATTGTTTTCTACAAATGGGTGTCAATGAAAGCAATTTAATAATCGAACCAAGAATAAATCATAAAGCAAAACACTCCTCAAACAAAGTTTACAATAGACAGTAATCACATCCTCATGTTACTAAGTGGGAGGGCTTGAAGGAGATAGTTTAGAGATCGCAAAAATGGCAAGCAGCAAAAGAAATAAAATTAATGGACACCCTTCTAGCTATTATGTTCACTCTCCGTTATTACCGTAAAACATTTCTATGACACTAATAGCTGTAACAAGCAGCTACTAAGCCGATTGACAGAAGTAAATAAAAAGAGGTTCTTTTTCCTCAAAAAATATGAATGATGCCAGGCAATAACTTCCACGGAAGGTTCTAGTAATGAATCAATTATCCTGTCAGCTTTTTTTGTTCCTTGTTCAGCAGGCCAGGCAAGAGGCTGAAGTACTTTGTCAAGTTATTGATAAACGATTTGTCGTAGGCAGGCTCGTAATTCATTTCCTCCGAACAGCTTCGGCTTGTGAATGAAAACGACTGTTTTTCGAGGGAGCGTGGGAATTTAAGAAAAAGACCCAAGTAGTAGATTGATTTAGAAAGTTTGTTTCTAATTCTTTTGTTCTGCATATATTGATATTTTGGTAGTAGTGTTGCACAATTAATGATGGTTGATAATCCATCAAATATTTTGCATGGCAGCTGTTGGTATTGGTTTTATAATTGAATCATTATTCTTATGGATTTCTTTTATTTGCAGATTCCAACTCTCTGTTTTCTTCTTTTGTTGCTTATTCATATCTAGTAATTATAATGGTCGTACGCGAGTAATCTTTACCTAGATATGCATTAAGAACTCAGAATAACGTTTTGAGATATAGTTGTGTGCGCAAAGGAGGACAAAAAAATTATTCGGATGCTACCTTTTATCATTATTTACTACATTCAAAGTAGTTGGCTGAGCAAGAGATTGCTGTTGGTTTCAGTTTGGTTGGAAAATTAATTGCATTTAGGTCTTGCTTTCGATATTAGTCGATATACCAAGAATAGCAGTAATAGAAGTGAGTCCTAATTATATAACTGCATCCAGTTAACGCCTATTAGCATAAAAACGTAGAACAATATTTTTATGATGTAAATCTGTATTCTTAATGCCTATTAGCATAAAATTATTTAAGAATATTTTTACGATCTAACTCTGTATTCTGAATGCTGCACGATACCGTGAAAATATCATAACAATAATTAGAGTATCTTGTGCTATTCGATACCTGTTACAATCACTTGAAGAAAGCACATACGTACATCGGGTAGCTTTATGGCATCATATGTTGTGCTAGAATGTCACTTAATTTTACCACAGTGATACTTTTTTATGCAATAAATTACAAATTAAAAATAGTGAAATGCATTTGACAAGTATTAAGGGAGCGTGAGACTAATTGCAATAATTTATAAGTTGATTTATGCTTCCTCTCTGAATGTGAAAAAAGAGTCGAAATTTCTAAAAGAATGAAATTTAAAATAAAATGCATACATGCATTCCCTTGCAACAATATTTGACTCCTTTGCATAAATTTTAGTGGATTATTTTGATGTCCTTAGATTCTTTAGACCCTCAGCAGCTCCTCAAAATAATAATTTAAAAAATGTGTTTCATGCATCCTCGACTCATAAAATACATCTGACTGTCACAAGCGAATGTGCGTCCACAGATAGTCAGCATTAGGCCATACCGAAGTTGAAACTCTGGGATGAATGGAGAACCTTTGTCAACATTGTAAGGGCTTGAAGTTGACTGAAGCCGTCAAGAATAAAAGCTGTCTTGCCGAAATGGGAAGATCATTACATCCATACTCAATTTGAAGAAGTCTGTTCAGGGAGAATTCTTCCTCATCTTTGATTATTTTATCCTTATCCTGCTGAAAGTCCCACCTGGGAGCACCAAGAGTATGTAGATGAGAATCCTCCGGATAAATAAGCGGGCTGTTGCTCCTGTACGTGGGTACAATAATAGGGGGCGTGAGTCCTTCCTCCAGAGATTGTACGTACCTCCTTCGAGAGGGTATGGGGCGTGACCGGCGATGGCTACTAAGACTCCGACCTCAGTGCTTGAGATATTGTAGCTGATGCCAATTCAGATTCCCTGGATGCTAGGACAGGTCGGGCTGACATTAGTGGTTTGATTATCCTGCTGAAAAGAGCCGTTTTGATCAGCCATATCCTGGAATTTGAGGAGGCAACAAATTAAGGCAATCGATAACACCACCAAGCAAAATCTTTCCAAAAGATTTGAATTTTATCCAAAAGAGTGAAATTTTATTAACTGCAATGCTTATATTCACCAAAATTACAACCTTTCACATCGAATAAAGCAAGGAATATTAAAATAAAATGAACCTTGGATTAATTGATGGTAGGGTGAAACTGACAGAAGAAACTTTCCAAGAGTTGACCAAATGGGAGTCCTCTTTGACTCAACTATTGAACAGATGACGTCAGCATTGACATTGGTGATATGAAGATATTACTCGTTACCACTTTATTTCACGATCCTTTGATATACCCTGTTTTATTAAGGTACCCGTGGGTAGGAAAGTGGAATGACATTTTCTGGTTCTCAAATTAATACAACTTGAGAACACTGGAACTGTATTACACAACCTCAGTTCTCACATTAGAATTTTGCGTGAAGCATTTTGTTGTAATAAGTAAACTCCTTGAAAAGCTTGCAGCTTATGCTTTCTTAACCTGAAAAGCTCTCAGGCGTCTGACGGACGCTAGGAGGAGGAAGTAGAGGGCTCCGCTCTTGTTGGAGGCTTTCTGCTGTCTGACTGGGATTCGACTTATACTGCATTCTCGATGGGGCGGGGTGGGTGCTTAAGTGGTTATGTCGGGGGACCAATCGTAGAGCTCTGATTCGCTCTAATCTGGCTTCGTTGTTCCATGCAGTTGTTGCTAATTCGACTTCTTCTGATGATTTCTTCAGTTGAAGGGATTTTTTAGGACAACCCGTATAGTTTACTGTGTGGTCGCCTTCACAGTTTGCACACTTCGCAGGGATCTCCCTGGGCTTGGGGCAATTTCTTGACTCTTGGGGCCCAGCGCATTTCACACAAACAGTGTCTCTCTGGAAAAACGTGAATTATGAAAGTAATGTTGACATTTGTAGCATTGCCCCGGTGATCCTTTCCTTCTGAGAGCTTCAACTACAACTTTGTAGTAGCCTATAGATGGGAGTCCATAGATAGCAACATTTTCGCTTGTCTTTGTCAGCATCACCAAACAGGGAGGAAAGTTATTGTTGGAACCTCTACAGAGCATAGGACCGACTTGGATTGGATGTCCAAAATATTTTTTAAATCAATCAAAGTTAGGAAAAAACTGTCACAATCAAAATTGTTATATATTCAGCTTCCTAATTTGTCGACAAATATTCAGATGTTTCTAGTGGAAGAGTGAAATCATTCCCTTTTCTCGACGCAAATAATGAGAAAAAATACAACTATGTTTTTGCAATGTTTGTACAAATGACAGAAAAACTGGGAAATACATGAATTTTTATAATTTCATTTTATGTACAGCTTAGAACTAAAGTAAACTTAATAAAAACCTTTTTTGTAGCTAAAGGTATTTCGTAAATTTTTTGTTAAAATTTTGGTGCTTAAGAAGCCATTTCCTTCAAATCAGAGTGAAAAGTGTTAGATACAAAATTCGCCAGTGATTACACACATTTAAAAAATAATGCAAATTATTTAAATGATATTATGCTATATAGATGTTTCCTCAGAACAGTATTTAAACGTTTCTCAATTATACAAATGTTTCGATGGCAGGAAACACCTGTTTGCTCTACTTTCCAAAATCAACAGCTTTAACAGTACATTCAACCACCGAGCAGATTTTCTAGGAAAGTAGTTTCCAATACCCATTTCAGTAAAACCGATATTTTAATTCTTAATTCTTATATTTGGAGACATAATATAAAAGACCGCAGGACTATCTAGGATAACAAGCCATATATAGTCGGAAAATCTCTCTTTTTAGTTACGTACACAAAGAAAGATATTTTCAGGAAATATTTGGATGCGTGGAAGGTTTAGGACTTGCTTTCGATATTCGGATAGACGGGAATTTAAAAGATATTTCATCGCTGTCCACAATTTGGTTACAAAGCATTCGATTTCGGATAACGGTTTGCCATAAAGCTTAAATCCTTCTGAAGCTGAGCGAAATCTCCAATGCAGAATTTTTGTTACCGTTCTTTGGTGTCCAGTAAGTGCCTTAAATCATAATGTATTGCATCCATTTCCTGGACGTATATGATGAGCTTAAAGTGAAAAATTGGCTTTTGGGGTTTGGGAGAAGAACGGGTTTGTTAAATAAGATACACGAAACAGAACTTGTTGTTTTTTCTTACATTAACTGTTCCTCTTTTAGCAAAAGAATATTTAAGCAAAAAGAAAATTAGCACAATTATGTTATATTTGAAATTTATTGCTTTGATTAGTTTAATTTAGTCGGATCAACATCTCATTTTGAGGATACGAAAAGGACTATTTTGGGGTAGAATTCATAACTTGCAATAGAAGAAAAAAATTCGAAGGCGTCATCTGAGCCGATATTCTTCCCTTTAAAGTTTAATACCATATTGAGAAAAAATTGCTTGCCTCTAAATGGAATTTCTGAAGCGTTCTGTTGTCAAACATCTATTTTATCTGCTTTCAAAAGCTTTACTATCTTTCCCTTTGTTGGAATTTGAGCGATTGACTTATGTTTTCTTCCAGGCACAGTTAAAACACAACTCCGAATCTCGTAATACTCAAAGTTATATATTTTCAATTAAAGTATTACTTATTTATTATTGCTTAGGAAACGCAGGTAAAGATGACAGGTGATATTAACTGCAACGATTTTTTTATCTAATTAAATAAGCTTTAGAATTCTTTAAGAACCAATGAAAATATATTTGAATATATATTTTCGATATTTGAAAAAAAACAGGAAAAATAATGGTAAAGTAATTATACCGTTGCCTCGCAACTGAGTATCATTAAATTTGTTTTATTTCAAAATCGTCTGCGTGTCATCAACTTTTCATTAAATTTTGAAAAATTAATAAAACTTGAAGAAAAATGTCACAGATATAAGATTGGCATCATTGAAAAGGTAAAATTTTGAACTTTAAGGTGGTATAAAAATATATATTGGGGTATAATTTGCTCTGGACTTACAGCGGAAAAACGATTTCGGTTAATTTTTAATTAACTGATTGGTTAATTAACTTTTGCGCTTTGAAAAGTTGACAGTAATCTTCCCTTGTCTTAATTAATAAGTGTGCAAAGTTTGGTTGAAATAGAAGCCGTGGTTTAGGAGGATATGTGGAACATACATACAAACATACATACAAATTTACATACCCACTGGACCCGTCACTTAGCTCAGATTATTATTTATCACACACTCAGGCAAGTTAATTAAATAACTTCACAAAATACACTTAAGGTGGACTGTAGACACTCGTTTATTTCTCATTGCGAGAGCCGAAAAATATCACAACATTCTCGGCGGCTGCTCGCAGAACACTAAATTAACACGTGACCAGTCGGGAGTGCGCATGCGCCAACATCCCGCCCGGCCTTGCATGTTCACATGCAAGAATTTACAAATTATTTATACATATTACAATTTTCATGAGTATTTACACAACCAAACTTAATACAAGTAGTTGTGCAAGTAAATAAATGTTATACATCAATAAGAATACACAATAACGTTTCTTATACAATTACTTTTGCATGGAATGATAAAGACAGTTCTTAAATAATTTTTCAATTAATATTCGATGTAAGATTCTCATTAATTAAGTTTAAGAACAAATAATATAAAAATATACATATAAATCACAATAGTAAATGCAATTTGAGTTCAATAAACAATACAAACTGAATACCTAGAATAAATGCGATTGTTATTTTCAGAAAATGTTCAATTTTCAATAGGCAGTACACTCAATTTGTTGATGGACCTTTTATAAATGCCTTTACTGGTTTTGACATCTACAACTCTTACTTTATTATCCTGTCCTGGATATAGAGCTATTACACGTCCCATTAACCATTTACATGGAGGGAGATTTTCTTCCCTGATTAAAACCATGTCCCCGATTTTAAGATTTTCATTATTAACTACCCAATTTTTTCTTTGTTGCAAACCATTTAAATATGAAAGGCTCCATCTTTTCCAGATTGTTTGTACTGACTTTGTAATTCTCTGCCAAACATTAAGGCGATTTGTTTCAAAGTCTATAAGAGATGGTTCAACTATTGCCGTTATCGACCTTCCTATCAAGAAATGTGCCGGTGTTAGTATTTCCAAGTCGTCAACATCGGCTGAAAGTGGCGTAAGCGGACGCGAATTTAGAATGGCTTCAATTTGGGTCGTTAGTGTTAGAAGCTCTTCGTAGCTGAATTTTGAATTTCCTGCTACACGTTTGAAATGGTATTTAAATGCCTTGATATTTGCCTCCCAGAGTCCTCCCCAATTTGGACTTCTAGGGGGGGAATGAAGGACCATTCAATGTTTTCTTCCGCAAGAAACGCATATAAAGACTCATTTCTATCTCTGACCAATTTATTCGAATCTCTTAATGCTCTGTTAGCCCCTACCATGTTAGATCCATTATCAGAAAAAATCTTATGGCATTTACCTCTTCTTGAAATAAATCTTTTCAAAGTAGCTATTAAAGACTGAGAAGTTAGATCACTGATTATTTCAAGATGTATGGCTTTTGTTACTAAGCAAATGAATATACAAACATAAACTTTTATTTCAGTTAACTTACCTTTTGAGGGTAATATTATGGGATGTTTACCTGAATATGGTAATTGGGAATTTTCAAGTCTTCCTCCTACCCTCATTACACCTTTATTATCTAGAAAGGGAGATAAATTTAGAAATTTACTCTTATTCGAAATATTATCACCAGACATCATGGCTGTAACTTCTGCAGAGAACACTTCAAACTGACATTGCTTGATTAAATAATGCTCTGCCTCTGACAGCTCTTCCGATATCAATGGTCCCTTTCTTTTACTCTCTGGATTTCTACAATTAGAAATAAATCTGAAAAGAAAACTCAATATTCGAACTACAGTTAAAATTTTATTACTACGGTTAACTAAGAATGTAAGAATGTTATCAAAGAATGTTTTGTTAGAATTTAAAGTTAACACAATATCAGCCTTAGAGTTCTTAGATTTGAGTTCAGGTAAGTAATCTTCATCTGGATCTGAACACTCACACAGTTTCAGGAAGTTCATCAGATTGTAAAACTGATGGTCCATTCCACCACCCTTCATTATGTAGAAGAGATTCAGCTTTAAGTCCCCTAGACAATAAGTCTGAAGGATTTGATTTTAATTCATGTATATAAAGATCATTGGTTTCGATAGAGCTATCGCGATACTTAGTCATTTCAGGTTGTAATAAAAATGAGGGACTCCACCACAGTTCACACAGTTGTAGTTTAACTGGATCCATTCCTCCGCTGGGTTCTGTTTTGATGCCACAGTTAGAGTTCGAATGATAGATATTCTATTAGCAACAAAGGTCTTAAGATCTTTGCATTCCTTTTCCAACCATGACAGAACAATAGTGCTATCTGTCCAGAAATAGGTTTTCGAAACCTCTAGTTTTAGAGCTCTTAAGACTCTTCTCATCAATTTAGACAATAGAATTGCAGCACAGAGTTCTAGCCGCGGTATAGTCACAAACTTAAGAGGCGCTACCCTGGATTTACTAATGAGTAGCTTCACCTCAGAACCACCGTAAGAATTGATGGATTTTACATAGATGACCGCTCCATATGCCAGTTCTGAGGCATCAGCAAAGCCGTGTAACTCTACACTAATAGACTGTTCACTGAGAATCCATCTCGGAACATTGATAAGGTTTACAAAATTTAAAGAGTTAAGAAAACTTTGCCACTCAGTATTTTCTTTCAATGGGAGAGTGTCTCCCCAATCAAATTTTAATAACCACAATTTTTGTAAAAATATTTTAGCTTTAGTGATGATTGGACCTAATAGACCCAAGGGATCAAATATTCGTGCTATTTGAGATAACACAGCTCGTTTAGTGTATATTTCACTTTGCTCTATTATCAAATTAAAGCCAAAGGAATCTGGTTGTGGTTTCCAAAGTATACCTAAAGTTTTAGTTTCCTTACTAAATGAATAATCAGATTCTTTCATTTCATCACACAGAAGAGACTGATTATTAGCTGACCATTTGTGAAGCTCCATGCCTCCTCTATCAAACAAAGATATGCGCTGTTGTTGCATATCCTTAGTTTTAATTAGATTATCCTCACCTGTTAAGACGTCATCCATATAGACGTCCTGTAATAGTACAGATGATGCTAACGGAAAGTCCTTTCCCTCGTCTTTAGCCAACTGCTGCACTGTCCTTGTTGCCAAGAAGGGCGCACTAGTTGTGCCATACGTTACAGTGCATAATTTATACACTTTTATTGGATCATTCACTTCCGCTTTGAATAATATTCTCAAAAGATCTCTTTGGTTAGGATCGATCAGTATCATCCGATACATCTTTTTGATGTCAGCAACAAAGGCAAACTTATGTTTTCTAAACCTCAGCATAATGCTCAAGAGATCATCCTGAATTGTACCTCCGTTAAACTGTATGCAATTTAATGATTTTCCGGAAGAAGTTAACGCACTTGCATTGTACACAACTCTCAATGGTGTAGTGTTTGATTCCGGACGAAATACACAATGATGCGGAATATAATAATTTACAGCTGGTTCTTCATATTCTATTACCTCTTCCATATGACCCATATGTAAATACTCTTGCATAAAAATCTTATAAAGTTCACAAAGTTTAGGCTCTCTATGTAGGCGATTCCACAATGAATTTAAACATTTTTCAGCCTTTTTTCTCGATTCACCAAGACACAATGGGTCTTCTTTAAATGGCATTTTTACCATAAATTTTCCGGTTTCAGTTCTAGAATAGTTTTTGAGAAAATGCTCTTCGCATATTTCTGCTTCTTTAGTCAGAGAAATCTCAGACTCTCTCTCAATGTTCTCAATTTCCCAAAACTCTTTTCAAGTTTTTTCTAACTCTGAATTATCTGTTACAAGTCCACAATGTATTTAAGCTTCTCCCTTAGCTAGAAGACTCTCACTTACAATATAGCCGAAAACGCTATTTTGTAATCTTAAATTTGTATCATGAAGAGAAATTTGACCTGGTTTTAAAAGCTCATAGAAATATTCTGCACCTACAAGAAAATCAATTGGACCAGGCTCATAAAATTTATCATCAGCTAATTTTATGTTATTTAAAGATGAAACATTAATCTCAAGCGACTTAGAAGGCGTAAATTCTGTTATCTTTGGAACTACCAAAAAACTTAAATTTAACTCAAAACTCTTGTCTCTATTTAAAATCGTTGCACTAGCTTTAGATTTTATATTCAAAGACAAATTATTTATTCCTGATACAGAAATATTAATCTTTTCTCCTTTCAATTGAAGCTTGTCTACTAATTTTTTGCTTATAAAATTGGAATTTGCTCCGACGTCCAACAACCCTCTACATTCATATCAATTACCCGACTCATCTTTAATCAAACAAACAAAAGTGCTGAGCAACACACTTTTTAAATCATTAGCAAGATTGCACGATGTTTGGAATAAATTATTTTCTTGCAAAGGTTCGAAAATCTGCGCGGAAGCGTCCAAGGCCGAATGGAAACTCTTGCTTTGATTACTCATATTCTGCGAAATCGTCTCGTTATTTGTTTTTGGTTGACGAGGGTAATGCAGGGAAATATGGTGTTTTTTCTTACAAATACCACAAAGGAATTTACTTCTACAATTATTTGCTCTATGATTCCCTTTCTCCAGGCAATTAAAACATAAAGAATTTGATTTCACAAACTCAACTCATTCACTAACCGACATGTTTTTATAAATAGGACATTTATACAAAGGATGAATTTCATCGCAAGATAAAATACATTTAGAATCTTTTACATCAGTTAGAAAAACTTTCGACACATTTTTGGGATAACTATTTTTATTACTCGGCCTAGAATCATTAATTACAGGTTTTCCCTTTGAAGTGTAATATAAATCTATCTCCTTAGCCAATTCAATGGGTTGAAACCAAGAATTATTCTGGCGCACGCTAATAAAACACATAACCTCTTTATCAAGTGTTTGACATATTTTATCCGATACCACTAATTTTTTTAAAGTTTCAAAATCGGAAACATTTCTTAGTTTCAAATAATAATCCCAACTCGTAGTTAATCTAGACGCGAATTGCATATACGTTTCATTTGTCTGACGTTGTGTCTGTCTAAAATTCTCTAAAGAAACTTGTGGTGTAGGCTCAAATTCTCTTAACACTATGGCTTTAACTTTTGAATAATCTCCCAATTCGTCATCTTTAATATATGTAATAACATTTGATGCTTTTTCCCCTAGCAAATTTAGAAGAATTTCTGCTTTAAATTTCTCTGGGACATTTTTGGAAATGAACGCTCTTTCCAAAGATGAAAAGAAATAACTAAACCCTTCCGGTCGATTTGGAAGTTTGACCGTTAGAGTTCTAATAATTTTAATGAGAGAGTCTAGAGATTCTATACTTTCTTTTTTATCATTTTCACCGGAATTTTCATTCTTATTTTCTGAGTTAGATTCTGATCTTAAGCGCGCAATCTCAAGTTCTGCTTTCACTCTCTCCAGTTTAATTTGTTCCAAATTCATCTGCCCTTGTTCTGCTTTCGCTTTCTCTAAAGCAATTTCTTCAAGATGTTTACGCTCTTCGATTGTGGAATTCACTAAACCTTCAACAAACTCTATGTCTTTTTTATAATAATTGCTTTTTTGAATTAAATCTATTAATTGAACAATCGTAGCTTTTTTTATCAAAAGCTAAACCTAACTCAGTT
The DNA here is from genome assembly GCA_013235015.1 of Araneus ventricosus. NCBI lineage: Eukaryota > Metazoa > Arthropoda > Arachnida > Araneae > Araneidae > Araneus > Araneus ventricosus. Next base: position 116,801 of record BGPR01000826.1, on the reverse strand, counting down.
GCAATAACCTTTAGATCTGCTTTGCTACAGTTCTTCAACATTTTGAAATTTCTTAACTAAATATCAGACTTAAAGTCACTAACCTTCAATTGAAGATAATCCACACTTTCACAAGTTTAGTTTTAAAGACGCACAAGTCTTTACACACATGGCACTCATAAGTCGCACAGTTCCGGTTACTCCGGCGAGCCAAGGACCAAACTGGACCCGTCACTTAGCTCAGATTATTATTTATCACACACTCATTCAAATTAATTAAATAACTTCACAAAATACACTTAAGGTGGACTGTAGACACTCGTTTATTTCTCACTGCGAGAGCCGAAAAATATCACAACATTCTCGGCGGCTGCTCGCAGAACACTAAATTAACACGTGACCAGTCGGGAGTGCGCATGCGCCAACACCCACAACGACTTTTATTTATATTAAGATTGTCAGCTACGATAACTATTGTCAAATCTTGAAAAAATTGTCTTTTTTCATAAATTGTCAACTATTATAACTATTGCTAAATCTTAAAAAATTGTTTAATTCTTAAATTGTCGCATAAAATAAAAATTTACTCTACTTTTCCACTGAAAATCTAGTTTTCCCTAATTTCCCATAAAGGTAACATGTATACCCGGTTTTACCCCATTAGTGGGTTAAAACCGGATGGTTTGACTTTTTCTACAAAAAAAGTATAGGTAAAAAAGCCTTAAAACTATGAATTTTCCTGAAAGATATATTGTGACATGATGAATAATGAATATTTTAGTAAAATTTGACAAGCTCTATGTCGAATAGTTTAGCTCCAATAGGCCTTCGAGTCTTAGGTGCCCGGTTTCTCCCCTACAAACACTGGTAGACAAATGCTAAGGACCACTTTTAAGACTTCTAAAAATTTGGACTTAATAGGAATACAATGGTTCGTAATCAATTGCGGAGAATGGTATCACATACAAACGTCGGAACTCACATTTTACAGTGGAGATTTGGTCACGAGGGTATTTAGTGAGTCGACTAGAAAGTGAGGAAGACAAAAAGGTATTTTGACTCGCACTATTTCACAGAAAGCTGATAATGAGTTGAAACTTTAGTCAATGGTTTTCTGTGATGTCCATAAAATTTACATGAATTTTCGTAAGCATAGCTTGAATATTCGAGGAGGTATAAAGTTAAAAAAAAATCCCAAACTTTCCCGCATGTTTTTTTTATAACATGCAGAGTTTTAAACGAAATTGTACGAAATTAACAGGATATTTGATAATATGTGAAAAAAAGCATTGTTTCAAAATTTGAATTAAATAATTTGAATACTAAAGAAAATATGAGTAAATAATTGTTTACTCAGCCTGAGAGAAAGGTACCGTATTTTTTCTTTTATAACTTCAAAGCCAGATATATAGAAAAACCTATATAAAAAATTTCAGTTCAATGCCGTTAATATTCAGAAAGATATCGGTATTCCGATGTGAATTTCTGTACGTTCTACGAGAAGCTAAATGATAAGGGTACATGCAACAAACTGAAATTTATTATACTTGAATCCTCGAATAGTGATAATCAAAATGAAATTGAAATTATGATTTAATTCATTAGTATACACGTATATTCAGGATATTCAACTTCCATAAAATTCAATATTAATGTTTGAAGATTCAAGCTTAATAAATGTCAGTTTGTGCATGGACCCTTATCATTTAGCTTGTCTTAGAGTGTAACGAAATTCACCTAGCTGCAATATCTATATTTTCTGAATATTAACGGTACTGAGCTGGAATTTTTATATAAGTTGCTCTATATATCTGACTCTGTAGATATAAAAGAAAAAATACGCTACATATCGCTCAAAAATTATTTACTACGAGTATTCATATTTTCTCTACTATTCAAATTACTTAATTCAAATTTTGATACAATGCTTCTTTTACATATTGTCAAATATTCTGTAAGTTTCGTAAAATTTGGTTGAAAACTCTGTATGTTATAAGCAAGAAACATGAGGAAAAATTTAGGATTTTTAAAAGAAACCTTTATATCTCATCGAATATTCTTGATATTTTTACAAAAAATCATGTTAATATTATGTACATCAACCAACACCATTAATGAAAGTTTCAAATCATTATCAGATGTCTTTGAAACGGGGTGGGCTAAAATATCTTTTAATCTTCCTCACTTTCTGGTCGACCCCCTAAATGCCCTAGTGACCAAATCTTTACTGTGAAATTTGAATTCCACGATTGATTCTCCACTACTGATTGCGAACCATTGTATTCCTATAGTGTCCAAATTTTTCGAAACCCTAAAAATGGTACTTCGCATTTGTCCACCATTGTAATTGACCTGCGTGTTGAAACTCTCCAAGTCCAAGAGTGTCGCCTGGTGGAGCTTCGCGTTATTTCGGTGTTTCTTTTATATATTACTTTACTCACGATATCTTTCTTGTGTTTGATATGTAATGCTGTGTGTGTTCGTATTCTTGTATGTTTCTACGCCAATAAAAGTGTGTAAATCGACTGACTATTGCATTTATGAATCCTTCTGATGGATACGAGCGAATTTTGGTTTTAATACTAATTTAATTTAATTTAAGACTCACAGCAGCCCGGCCTACCCTAAAGAGTGTAAGGCTGAAAATAGGCCGACGGACGAATTAAAAATCACAACAAATGACACTAATATCACTTAAAAAAGAAAGTCTTAAAATATTAAATCAGTAAGATTATTAAAACACTAGAATATTGAAACAAACCAGTGAACATGAAGGACACCAAAACTCCAAAAGGTAATCACACAAAAGAAATCACACGTACAACACAAGACACGTACACTCAGAACAGAGAGACCCATACCTCAGAGCACCTATCAGATATGATAGTTCAATAGTAAAATTCTTAAAATATGAAAATTACTTGCAAAAACTAAAGATCCAATAATAAAATTGACAAATTAAAAGCACAGAGTATAACGTCTCATGAGGAGCGTCCAGTAATAATAAAAAATAGACAACAGCAATCCTTGCAGAAAAAATAGACTAAAATATTTTATTAAAATAACTTAAATATCAAGATGGGAACCCCAGAGTCCATGTCATCAAAGATAAAAACGTGTAAATGATATTATTAAAACCCTAAGTGGCCGAAAAGGCATTGCTATTAAGAAAAAGTAGACCAGGAATTGAAAAAATTAAAAACATGTTAAAAGGCTAAGAAGAATAAAATTGTACAAAAAGATTTAAATGCATAAAATTCATCAATAAGGTACCCGCAAAATAGAAGAGAAGAACAGCCACCACTCCAACCGACATAGGCAATAAACCTTTCGGCGAATTTAAAATATGAAAAATTTAATCAAAATTTCAATTCAAGTAAAACTCAATTCACCCTATTAAAATTTTTTGAAAGCACAACAAAGGAGTTTAAAAATGTAACCATACAAAGACTACAAAAAAAAGTCAATCAAGACTTCACTCCTCTCCCTTGATTGTTTTTTAATACTAATTGTTTGATTTATTATCACTGCGCGCATGTAGGCCACTTTAATTGGCTGTTTTGGACTGTTTAGCTCGACTCCCTCCGTTCTAGTGTCAAAAGGATAATTCTTTTAAATAGATTTGTGTTTGGTTCTGAAGATCTGTTAGAATCAATTACTAAACGGTCTGCTGTAATAGCACTCCAATTATCATTCCCTGGTCAATGCCCAACAATCTCGGTACCTTCTAATGAAAAGCACAATAAAAGATGACACAACTTGCGAGTTTCTCTTTGTTTGTGCGGGTTACAGGTCCAAAACAATTCGACAAACATGAATCTTGTATATCACAGTGTTGAGCATTTTCAAAAACCATGAACGCTTAAACATTACGAACAAGAGAGGAAATAAAGCTTATGTAAAGGTGAACTTATACACTTTTTGTACTGTCTATCGGCCTAAGCGTTGATTTGCATACATAGTACGACTGTTTGGATTTATGTTAATTATACGCATACTTGTTGAATAATGATTTAAAAATCACGAGCTCATTAGATTTTTTGAGCAATGCAGTTTTAATTTTAATTTAATGAAAACAGTTAAGATTTGGTCAAATTTTGAAAAAATATTAACATTTGAAAAATTTAATTTGAAGTCTCTCTCTCTCTCACACACACACACCCAACTTCAAGAGTCAAAACTCAAATGTGAGTTATAAAATTTTTTTTAAAGTATAAGAACTATACTTTTTCATTCGAAAACAAACATACGAAAACTCTGCTTTTCAGGATAGCACTCTTCAGCGCGGAGGCTCAAAGTACATCAACCTTCTAAAAAAAGAAATAAAAATATAATAAACATTTTTTCCATAAAATTGTATACATTTAGAAGAAAATGCAAAAAATAATAGATATAAAATATTTCTGACATAATCACTGACACCATTGTTCCACCATTTAAAAGCAACAGTTCTACCGTTATGTGTGAAACGCTTATCGCGAAAACAACAATTCCTTTGTTTCTCTGTTTTTTGCATTTTAAATTCATTTCTGTTGTCATTTGCACCTTCAGGAACGCCGACAGCACTTTTAAGGAACTTTTTTTTAAAGAACTAATAAACCCTCCACTCTTCGTAACATTTGATCATTTCATTTGTGATAAGATAAGAAATGAAGGGATGGTGTCGTTAAGTTGGATAGAAAATGATCTTTCTACAGTCGTTTGCACGTTATTTATGATTCAAATGGAGAATTCAGAGAACTATTTAGAACGAATACTGAGTCGACTTCGCTGAGAATGGTTTCAGTAGAGATTAAGATGAAAAAAATAAGTCGGAATAAAAATTCAGATTCTGAAAGTCGTTTCAGGTTACCGCTGTGTATTGTTTTTAACTGAGTTTATTTCAAAGTTTTTTTTCTTAGAATAAGAAATAAGGCTTAGGTAACATTCTCTTGAGCCCTTCGTTTATCAACGATAATACTTCAGAGATTTTATTATTTCCATTTCTTATACATGTTTAATTAAATTAATTCTCTTACTAT
>BGPR01000826.1:0-111791 GCA_013235015.1 Araneus ventricosus | reverse complement strand
TTGTTATTTTTTTTCATTTTGAAATCTCATTTCAAAACATGCAAGAAAATTTGTTTTCACAAAAAGATATATAAAATTCTATGTTTTATAATGGAACGCACTGTATCTACTTAAGATTGTCTGAAAAAATGTGTGTATATATATATATCCTTAGTTCAACAGTCTTGAATTTTCATAAATCCTGTAAAATATTCATAAAAAATTTCGTTAAAACGAATTGTTAGCCGACTTTGTCTTACAATTGATTTGTCTTTCTTGTACTTACTTCAATCTTCAATCCTCCTTTCGCATAGGTTAAATATAATTTATCTGCAGACATTTTTGAATATTTGAGGCGGATCTGATTTAAAAGCGAAGGAATAACTGGTAATAAAAATGACGTAAGAATGTAAAACTATATCGTTCTTTCAGCTTCTCATATTAGTATCAAAGTGAACCAATTTTCTATCAAAAATTCTGAATTTATACAGAAATGAAAGTCGAACTTTGTATTTCAAAAATAAAGCAGTTTCCGATATAACCACTTGAAAGGAAACTTGCGCTGACTTTTTGCAGGTAATAAGCTTAAAATTTGTCATTTTAATACTATAAACATCCGAAGACATATATTAACGTTCTATATTTCTACAGAAGCGATTATTTTCTATTTTTACACGTCTCTGGTTAGATTTCTTTTCAAAAGTCTACATCTTTGATATCATTCAAACTTTGAAATAGATTTGTTGAATATTTTAAAAAGTATCAGGCAATATACTATGCTAAATACGTTTTTAATTTTCTTTAAGAAATATTTTTCTGAAAAAGAAATTTTGTGCAAAATTAATTTTAATGAGCCATGTCACTTTTCATTAGTTATCAATATTTTAAATATTCTTTTTGAAGGGGAAATTAGCAGAGTTCTAGAAGCAGGTTTGATCATCGTTTATTTTAAACACATAGCACATAGACGTAAGACAAAGACACAGACATAAAAGACGTTTTACAAGCACAGTTCAAAGTACATCTCTAAGCCTCTTATCGGCTCTCCATGAAATGGAATCATGGGATATATATATGACGTCACGCAGTGGCTTATTGCATCCTTACATCATCACAATAGCTTATGATTGGTTTGAATATTGAATGAGGAGACTAAGTGAAAGTAAACTGCGTATAATTTCCTACACTTTTCGTATTATTTATTTCCAAAAATATGTTCAAAAATTATTATATGAAGTTAACCCTTAATTACTCGAGCTGGTGTATTTGGTACACTATTGGAGCTTTAACGGTTGCTGTTTTAATTCTGCTTCGCCTTTGAACTTTCTCTCCCAACTAACCTACAGGTGACTCATGCTGAGTGATGTAGGAAGGTTTTTTGTTTTCATTCATTTGAACCTAAGAGCTTGAGAGAAGTTTTTCCATCGTTAAGTCTCTCGAAACAATGAAGAAACCAACACTGAAAAGTACTATTTTATCTCTAACTGGATTTTTTATATTTTAATAAAGGATTAAAATTGCTTAGTTTCTAATTAAAATATTTCTGTTGCCTCTTGCTTGTGTTATTTTACTATAATTTTATATAAATTTACAAATCTTCATTATGCATCACACAAACTTATTTTATTGGGTAATATAAACGCCTATTTTAAGTGTTTTTTATTTATCGTAACGCATGGTTATTGTATTTGACTTAAAACTAACCTTATAAAACATTAATCTTCTTACCAAGAAATTTAGAATTAAGTATACGAATTGAAATTGACAAATTGAGCTTCTTTTAAATAATAATAATAATAAAAAAGATCAACGATCAGTTTCATAAAATTGATAAAATCAAAGAAGTTTTGAAACACAGACTTTTATTAGTGTACTAAAAGTAGTAAAAGGTTCTTTTCTTATCAAAAATTTAGGAATCAAAAGAAAATCGTAAAAACGATAGGATTTTTATAGCGATAAATCAGTGCTATAAAAATTAAGCCACAGAGTACTATAACCATGATTGAAATTTCAAATGACTTCGGATATTTCAAAAGGCATCTCAAGGTTTTACCTCTTCCTTTTAACTGCCATATTTTTGATAAAAAAAAATGTTTTTTTTTTACTTTTTAGCACACAAATGAAAATTTGTTTTTAAATTTTTATTAATTCTTTTCTTAAATTGTCAATAATAGATTAGCCTATTTATGAATGGTCTTCTAATTTTCCTTAATTAAAACTTAAAAATTTATCATATTAGCTATTTATAACATATCAAATATATTATTCCCACTCTACGCTGCTGAATTCACTGGTTTTATACCACCAATACATTTCTCAATTGTGGAAGCCAGAAGCTATTAGTTCCACGCACATTCGGCAATGCAACACACGACCGCAACAACGCGTGGAAAGATCATTGATCAACCCCCGACAAAATTTCATGCAAATACCAATCAAGAGTGACTCATTTGTTTAGTTGCATTAGATCCAAACTTTATTAATTAGCTCTCTCGCAGTCTACGTCACATCAAGCCGAAATTCATGCTGGCTTGTAACAATATTTGAATTGATATGTCAGTGTCTAACAGATATTGTTATATCGTGCCTTGACCACAATGCTCGCTGTTCCCCTTATCCTCATTTGGTGATGATTCGTATCTGACCGCAGAGGTATCATGTGACCGTCCATCCCTGATAGGCAAATGATATTAGCCAGGGCCGGATTTACACATTTCTACGTCCTAGGCCACGGCATTTCTGAGCCTCCTCTGAGAAAAATTAATATATAATTTTCAATTCAATATGCAATACTTTATTTTTAAAACATATAAGTATTTAATACAAATTTTATAATGTCTGAATCACATTATATTTTTATTCAAAATTACACAGCCTATGAAATAACTTAACATTAACACCCACAAAAAAGTGCAAGGGTAAGAGACGAGAAGATCTACAGAAGACAAAAAAAATGTATCGTTCAATATACTTACTGTAACAAATATGAATTTAAGAAATAGCATTTTATATGGTCTCTTCAAAATAATACTAAACTATTTGCAAATATTTGCTTGCTATTTCTTCTGTATGAGCACATCCTGACGTTTGCACCCTAGGCCATGACCTAGGTTGGCCCTATGAGAAATCTTGTCCTGATATTACCGGAGCTGATTGCCTTTTCAACTATGACGATCTTTTGCTGTGATATATATAAATTCAGAGATTTGTTCTCTATGGTTTAGTTTAATTATATTACCTTCCCGTTTTGAAGCAACACTAGGGCTATTTTGGGACGGTTCTCGTAATTTTGAACCGTGGTCAGATGATGAGGACGACACTTGAGCTGGTACTCCCTCTCCAAACTTCCTAAAAAATTAATTAAAAAACGGTTTTTAAAAACAAACTTTTAACATTGTTATAAAGAGCAGAAATATTTATAAATGATCACAAACCTCTCCAGCGTGTTTTCACTCTAGATCGGGATTCAAAGCTCAAAGAATTATAATCTGCGGTTATAATATTGTGATCATTATTTAAAGATTGTAGACTAATACAAGGTATTATACAAGATAGTGCTATCATTAAATTCACCTATCGCCTGTTCTCTTCTGTGAACACATTACTTAAGCTGGACTAAGTTTAATAGGACAATAATCCCAGAAGAAAAACATACTTGACATCATCAACAAACAATATCTTGCCAACGGTATTCTATGTGTTACGAACTTCCCCACAAAAGTAAGAGAGGTCGGTTCATTGAACCCTGTGAGGGCCTGGCCGGATGGGGGAGGACCCTACTTCAACCTTTAGCCTTTCTTGCCAGTTGACTTCTTGCTGTAAGCGAGAAAGTCAGTTCTACCAGCGACGCTCCCACTGTGAGGTGTCACCCATTTTTCAGGACACATTTTGGGAGCTGAAGTAAAGAACTCATGTGCTCTCTGTTGAATGTTGGAAGAGATCGTAATAAGAATATATTTAGGAGTGATTAATGTATCATTATATCTGCTGAGCATACATTTATTATGTGTACAACATGATCTCTATGTCGACAAGCAATAAATGATGTTGAATCCCATACTGTATGATATCATTTGGATTGCAGATGAGTACACTATCATTTTTACATTTTTGAAGTCTAAATATTGTAGAATAAATATTTTCTCCTGATAAGCTTGCGTGAAATAGATTTTTGCACACTATGGCTTCTCGAAATTTAACGAAAGGTGCAAAACTTTGCTGGTGATTGAAGGAATGTAATGCAATTTTACTTGTAAGTTCATTATAATTTTTTTACTATCTATGATGTCACTACTTCATTTACAACCCTCGTAGTTGTGGATGTAACCATCGTAAAAAAATATTTATAGTTTCTTCAAGCTCACTGTAGAATAAAAATGTTAAAATCTGTTATAAGCGTTTGAAAACTCACTTCACTAAATCACCATATAATTCTTCTTATCAAAAATAATTCTAGCCAAATTTCCCACAACCAACATTTTCTCTTGGTTTTCTAATTCCCTTCATATAGTTATGAGAAAGTCTTTTGCTGAAAACTGCTAAACCATGCTTAATTGCTGTTGTAATCAACCTTTCTATTTAGTTTAAATTTTAAGAAACTAATCAGAAGCCAGCCATAACAAATATGTAGGATCTAGCATTTCTTTTCTCTTATGCGTACAACATAAACAATTTTCAGAACATTTCGAGCATAAAATTACATAATTAGTTCCATTTTTTTTCACTCTTACCCACATCGGCAGTAACTGCACACAATTATGCAATTATTCTACTACGTCTTAAAAATAGTTTTTTTAAGATCAAAGACCTTGATGGGCTTTATTTATTATTATATATCATAATATTTTGCTTAACAGTTTTTACACCAATGATAATGAACAAATTAGAAACAGGAACAGAAATGAACAAAAAAATTAATATTATATTTAAAAAATGAATGTTATTGTGACAGCGGAACAATACAATACGAAATAAAAAATCAATATGAAATACACTAAAGTGCTTTTACGTATCAGAAATGTCCTATATGATTATTAAAAAGAATTTACAGTTTATTTTTTCTCAACCTGCTAAGAGACAATATTTTTTAGTAAAGAAGTCTTAACGTTCATTCGTCAAAATTCAAATTGACACAGTATGAAGGACATTTGTGAAGATATGCAAATCACAGGACTAATGGTGAGAAGAGACATATGGAGTTGATTGGAAGAAGTTCTTTCAATAAGAAAATTAGCTTCAATAAAGATTTTTATATCCTTTTAAACAGTGAGACAGAATATTATTGATGCCATTAATGATCACCTGATCGACTCCTTTTCAAAAAGAATCCAATAAGACTATCGGGTCATTTACTGTATATCCCTGTCGCGGTCGATCCACTTGTCGTTTCATGAGAGTCCACGCGTTTTCCATGGGAGGGGAATTTGGCGATGTTGCCAACCATGAAAAGATGCTATCTCTGTTCAAAACGTTGAGAGTTCGCAGTGTGACATGATAGCACTTCGTCGATCAAGAAAATATCTCATGGACAAGTCGCACCCTTGTCTGCACCACAAGGCACAACAAATTGCACGATTTACTAATCCGCTGTCAAAATACCTACAATATAGAAAATTTTGTCTGCTAATCAAACATGATGCTTCCAAATAACCTATGCTTTCTGTAGGCCGAGGTGAAACTTGGCAGTATGGGTTGTCACCTGCCATTTTCCGGAAGCCAACATTCCTGACCATTTTTACTCCACAAACTAAAGCGAACTATGTCTTCTGCAAGTGATATCTTCTGCATTCCTTGTTCAATATTATAAACGATTAACCAAACTAGGTACCTATAGAACATTTAACCTGTCGAGTATCGAAGCTTGATGTAGTGCGTGCAGCAATATATCACGCAACATCATGGAAATCACTTGGTTGGACATGCATGCAAGTACGAGTGGAGGATAATAGTGTACAAGTTCATACGTAGATGAACGGGTCAGGATGAAAAATTCGGCTAATCTGATTGTTAACTCGGTATTTCTCATGTGTTAACCACTCTTACTCTATCATGTTCGTAGATGGTCCAGCGTCCACTATGACACGCATTGCTGGATGCTTCTCTCGCTCCATGCAACTAGAGTAGCACTGACATAATGAGATCACACAGTTGCATAATAAAATATTGTCTGGAAGATTGACGTTAAAGCCAATAACAATGGGTTTAGAGACAAACGGCATATAACATCGTTTCCAATGGTAAAAGGATCTCGAAGAAAACTTTTGCGATCTACTAGTCAGCTCCTGCTGAGCTTTCTGTCATGCGCATAGGACCTAGCTGTACATCTAAGAGACATTTCTACGTTTTTTTGAATCGTTTCAGTGCTGCAATCTGTCCCTGAAAACATTTAAGAGGTGAGCCATCTGTTGGTGTAATAATCAGAAACTGAGTATCACGTGGTAGGAAGTGCATAATAGCTTAATAATTTTCATTGTTTTCATCCTTTCTGTCTTATGATTACATATGTGTACCCGCATTTCTAAATGGTGTTGCAATTTAACTTTCCCGAGTTTGCACATTTGCTTCTGGCATTAGTATACTCTTTGAAACTACTTCAAAGTAACCAAAATATTAAATAGCAAAGAAGACATTTTCCTCGAGTCTCTGAATTATTCTTGACATAGAAATCTCATCAAAACATGAATCTCAGAACTCTCCGAGAATACATGAAATTGTTTGAAAATCTCTTCCTAAAAATTTGCGTTAAGTGTTTGTTTCTCTATCCATAGACTTTGCTGAAACTAAATTAATATTTATAAAAATACCGTCGATCTTCATTGAGTCCAATTCGAATCCAATGCAATTAATGTACTGCTGGAAAGAAGCAAAATTAATTGCTTTAATTTTCTTGGTTATTTTTCCTTTTCAGTATGAAAATGAGAGTTATATTACATTTGCAAGGAAAAAGAAAATGGCGAGTTTGCAGGTTAAACAATTCGTAGAAAGATTTTTTCTAAGCCCAGGTTATGAATTGGTCACACCAGCTTCAATTTGCACATGCAGACGAATTGTTGTCTTAATAGTGCAAGATAAGAGAAATTTAATTCTTTCGTCATTTCCTCCAAGAGTATAATCATGAAAGAAAATTAGTGGAGGTGGCAGCCAAAAAAATAGATGAATTCGTAGTAGGAATGTATAGAACAATAGAAGTACAGTGAAAAGAGGCGGCGACGTGATGAGACATGGTTGTTCTTAATTTTATACACAACACATGTAAACATACCTTTTCCTGCTTTTGCTTTGCTTATGATTAATGAATCAAATTTTTTGTCATGAAAATTACTTTTAATCCAGAGAACTAAATGGCCGTCTTTCATATTTTCCGCAACTATGCATTTAAAACTTTTTCCGTCTGTAATGTTTTTCTACATCAAGCAATATCATCTTGCCATTTTCTTTTCCAAAAATTCATTATTCGAAACCAAAAACTTTAATCATTTTATAGTTGAAATTATTAGATTTATACAAATATTCTGAAGTTTAAATTAACTGTTTTTAAATTTACGTTATTTCTTTAATTAAGGCTTCTTAATAGAGGAAAATGTATGAAAAATATCTGCAGAAAAGCATTTACGTGACCTGAAATTTTAATAAATGATTACATTTGGTGTAATATTCCAAGGTTTAAGAAACTTTGAGCGGCAACTATTACCTACCTCAAGAATTATAATATTTTAAAAATTAATAATAATATACCTAGTATTAAAAATAGCTTTGAGAATTAATTTACTTACTATATGTCGTGACCATGCATTTATTTTGTTCGTAATTAACGTTTCTTTTCCTGATCCTTACTTTTTATTATAATTTTACAATTTATTATTATTGTTGTATTTCCACTTACCTAGATTCGATTTTTCAATTTTCTCTGTTAATGCAGTTTTACTAATATAAATTTTGGTATTGTTTTGGTATTGCTTGAATATATAGTAATTGAAATTGTCCACATTCATTTTCAACGTTTTTACTGGAAAAAGCGATTGGAATTATATTTGAAATGATTTATATAAATTTTAATGTTATCAATTAGCCTTTTTCTTCTATTTAATTCATTAATATTTGCCAAATCAAACTCAAGTTGCTCATCAAGGTCAGATTCGGTAACTGCCTTTCTTGTAATCTTCTTTGAACAAAATTATCAACTGAAATTTTAATATTTAAAATCTAGTTCAAAATTAAAAATTGAATGTAACAATAATTTGCAAATTTATAGTCCTTAGAATTTACAGGTTTTTAAACCTAATCTTCATGTGACCTTTATTTGCTCCTTAACCCTTTAAGATTTGCAACTGAGATTCTGTAATTTTTTCAAGTAGTGAACTGCAAGAATGACACATAAATATCGCCTATACATAAGAAGCCGTATTTTATATTTGTAGCATAACATGTTCACTGGAACAGAATGTAGTGTCATTTTTGATGGGGAGAAAGAAATTTTACGGGATCATAAAATCGAAAACCTGCTGTTGTGAGACATTCTGAATAAAAATCATGCGAAGGATGTCTGATGTGCGCAAAACTTTAGACAGCACATTCTGGTGTTGGATGTTATATATTATTTCACAAACTAGATAGAAGAATTTCAGTGTTGACATTTATAGGGTTACAAATCTACTATCTGAACGAAAGTTCATTATATTTTCCGCAGCTTTCTGTGGGTGGGTTGTTTTTCCCACTCAAATTTTTATTTTAAGGGAAGAAATTTTTAAAGTTTCTGCAATGAATCAAAGTTACCATGATCAATTCTAGATGTCTAGTGTCTGGATGAAAATACAGAACTGAAAATAAGACTGAATTTGTATGCATTATGCGGTAACATTCACGCAAAGTATACTATGCAGATACGTAGGGATTTATGAAAGGAATTTATGTGCGCGATAAATATTCATCACTTAGCAAATTATATGAAAAAAATTATTAGGGGTAGTTTCTATGCAAATTTTATTTGCGTGACGTAAGTTTCGTGATTACACCACTTTGAATTATTATTTCGTGATTACAATACTCTGAATTATTATTTCTTGATTATACCACTCTGAATTATCATTTCGTGATTACGCCACTATGAATTATTATTTCTTGATTACACAATTCTGAATAATTATTTCGTGATTACACCACTCATAATTATCATTTCGTGATTACACCACTCTGAATTATTATTTCGTGATTAAACCACTCTGAATTATTATTTCGTGATTACATCAATCTATGGCTTTTTAACATTTAACGAGAATTTGAATATTCATTGAAAAGGTGATGAAATTCATAAGTAATCATAGTGATTGTTGATACATATAACATTTGCGTGGAAAAATATATACGATATCTAGAATACTATTTGACTCAAAAATGTATTGTGAAACAAATCATGTTCATGAACGAAATAAGCATATCATTCATAATACAGTACAACCTAGGTTAACCGAACTAAAGAAGGGGGAGCGGTTTCGGATAAGCCTTAAATATTTATTGTTATTTTGTATCTAATTACAGCATGTATTTCTGAAATGTTTTAACGGATTCAAAACTCTCTTTGTAGGCTACATTTATGTTCTTTATTACCTCCATCGAATGCTATATTCGCACCGGTGAGTTCGGGCACATTGCGGAAGGCAGGCACTTGTAAATAATATCGTAATTAATATTGTCAATATCTATTAATTTTAATTTTAGCATTTTAAAATAAATCACTGACCTTCTTGGGGAGACATAAAGAAAAAAATTGGGCATATAGTTGCAAAAAAATATCGCCTTCGCGATTATTTCCGTGCAGTATAGTACGTGCTTTTTGGATTTGCGATTTCAGAGGCATTTCGGATAAGCCGGAATTCGGTTAACCCGAGTTCGGTTAACCGAGATTTTACTGTATTCCTAATTCGCATATGTGAATTTGAAAAGTTTAGAAGCAAAGTGTGAAGTATTTGCCTTCATACTCAAATTATTCTCGCTTAAAACTGGCTGAAAGGATGCTCCATCCTTTCAAAAATCAATTAAAAAGTAAACGAATCTCAAGAGCAGGTGTAAATGTCTCGATAAGTATTATTTAAAAATCAAATAATAAAAATGAATTTCCCACTTGTACTTGAAAAAGCATTAGAGAATTAAACGGGAATGTGTGTGAAAAAGAACGCCATTTCAGTAAACAAAACATCCATCCATGAAACTGACAATTAATTATTTAAAAAGTGTATCGTTATTCTCTTATTATACGTGTTTATTTAAACATCCATTTAAATTCGCTCGTTACTCTGAAAGAACTAATTAAATATAAGTGGATATTAAATTTTAATTAATTTTGACGTAAGTTTCTATCTCGCTTCTCATGCACTGTAAGAGGGTAACTGAAAATAAAAAATACATTTTTGGTTAACAACCGTAAATCTCCGTCACAAAAATCTTAACAAATTTCATTTTCATAACTCTTTTGCACCGAAGAAATAGAAGAAATCAAAAAATTCCTTTGAAACGCTTCTGTAATGTGACTGATCCACGAATAAGTTTTGACGAAAAAAATGTTCACTTAATGTATGTTGTAATTAGCAAAGTGATAATTTTTAAGTTGCCTAGTTATTTGTCAAGTCATTTATTTTGATGGTGATACGGTTTACTATATGTTTCCAAAACGAATGTGCTTTTGATGGAAAATGGAGCGTGGTCCGTTTTTTCATTTATCCTTAACACTCTGAGAACAAGTTTATTAAAATGGAAATGATTAATTGCTTCGAAGCGAAGCCTTTCCTAATTAGTTCAGAAGTTTGAGATTTTTATTTCATTCCTTTATATTTTGTCACAAAATCTAATATCTCTGTGAAGCTCATTATTTCAACTAATGCTCTTAGACACAAGGCACAAAAACCCAACATTTATATTGAAAAATGCTTGATAAAATGGAAAATATCAGAATCAGCAATGACATTAATTGGCTGTGTTTTCTGGTGACTTTTTTAGTTTTTCTTGAATATCTCGAAAACTCTTCAGTTTTCACACTATATGTGAACAACAAATTAAAAAGTTTAAAATTTCCTACAATTTCATGCTTTTATTTTTCTTCCAGATTTAATATTTTGAAGATAACGGCTCTAAGCTAATATTTGATATTCAGTAATTTACGACATCCTGGACCACCAAAACGGCGTGTTACCTATCTGAAAAAATTGTTTAAAAATACGTTTTCATTTTTTTTTAAATCGTAGTTGAATCATTATTAGTTTTTTTTTTGTTAATTTTTGAACATTTTCCAACAATTCTAGGACACCCTGTTTCTTCAGCGATTTTCACCGACTAAACGTCGTTTGCGACCCTATGTTCTATGGTAATTTTTCATCCTCTTGATGACCACTATCGCCTTTCTGAATTTGTTGCTCGAATTCGACAACATCCTGTATAATACACATAATGTGGATAATAACACAACTATGTTGCTTAAATTAATTAAATATAATAATATAAAAGAATGTTTTGTGATAGTCGCTTCATGCCAGTAATGTGCCAACTTAAACCTCAGGCGGGGCAAGCTGGCCCAAGCGACTTGATTTAAGTTTGAGATTTTAAATTGGTACTGATAGTTAATATATTCAAATTTTATCATGGTGAATTCTTACTGAAGGTAAACTAATAGTATCAGCTTTTTTTTTAATTTTGAATTTCCTTTTTTAAAAAATTCTTAGAAGAAAAAACGGGCCAACTAGCCCCGGTCTACCCTAATTATTTGTTTGAACTGTTTGTGGAACTGTGAATTACCTTCATATTTTTCGCATACATTGAAGAGCGCCATATATTTAGGTCGCTGTTATTGAAAATAGTTCAAAATGTAAGATTTATCGAGTTTCCATGAAATTTTTATCATGAATAGGACGAAAGCAAGTGAACAACTTTATGTATTTCTGATTATTTACTGAATTTTGGATTTAAAAATTTGTCTTTTTGGTTTTCATTGTCATTCTGTGTCAATTGTGCTCTGTTATGTTATGCATGTTTATTAGTATTTGAAAACTTGATTGTTTGTAATGAACGGTTTATGTTTTTTGTAATAAAGTTATAAATTGTTGTTGTTGTAAATTGTAATTGTATTTAAATTGTTTGTTATAAAGGTTTTTTTAAACTAGTTTCTGACCTGGGAGTGTTTTTTTGAGCTGACACACTTTATTGAACTAATGTGAATTTCTGCCAAGCTAGGTTTTTATTTTTTTTCTTAACCCTTAAATGCCCAATGTTGTTTTTAAGCAACATACCAAATTTTGTCTCCTAAAAATTTGAGAATATGATTGAAGCTCTAATGCCTCTTATTGCCAATAGGATACATATAGAAAATTTTATTAAATCAATTTACAACATATGATAAGAAAATAAAAATAAATTGATGTTTTTCACTTGAAGCTGTATCTTTTTTGTTTTGTTTGTACACTTGAAAATACCATATTTTATTTTGCAATGTTGAAGGTATGCCTTGTGCGTATTATTAGTTAGCAAAATTAATCTGTGTTTAATATTATAGACTTTTATCGAGGAATTCTTTTCTGAAATAAAATACAGTCAAAGACAGTTAGTAAGAAGCCAGTTTTAGCCATAAACCATACTTAAAACAAAATAGGATTTTTTAAAGTATTTTCTCCATGTTTTATTCAAGAAATGAAAGTTAAAAACATTTTTAAATCATTTTTTTAAAATCAGGCTTTTAAGTGTTCAGAGGAAGAAACAAAAACTTAAGAACTTAAGTTTTCTTTTCTCTCACTTTAGTTTGTGTTTTTAGTGGTTGTAGTTCGTCTTTTTCACATTTTTTTTCATTCTATGCCATTTTAGTAACTTTTGTTTAATGTTTTGCCTTTATTTGATTACAATTTATATATGCATTTAGGTCATTATGTAAGATTTTTCTATCCACCAGTTTGTAGATGCTTTATTTTTATATAATTGTTTTTCCATTTTAACAATAAATGCAACTTCGCCTCTTGTATTTTCTTAACACTTTGGAGTGAGCTGGCTGTCACGAGTACTGGAACGGGATCTTAATTACTTTCCAGAACGTGCAACTTTCATGTATCTGTTCGGGTGGATTTGCGTCTCTTTTTGAAGCTGCGACAGGGATATTACTAATATAATAGCCCAGATCTGTCTCTCGGTAACGCTTTGACGTCACCAAGAATAAAACTCGCGCCGTAGCACTGCGAGACGTTAAACAGCATTATTTCGTTGTTAGAGCACCTAAATTTCAGTAATTTTAAATTTAAAAGAGTAACTGTCGTTCTAATTTCAAATTTAATAGCTCTAAAATAATGAAATAAAATTTGCCATCGATTGATATAAAACTTATCTCGCTATGATCAATAGTTCCCGAGCAATTTTAAATTATGTTAATCATATATTTCAAATTAATTTCCGTTTTTTAATAGAAAGTAGTAAATCACGTCAGTGGTATATCATGCGTGTGATATAGTTTGGACGCCACGATGCATCTGATTATTTATTGCAATCGTGATTATATAATTTGATAATATTTTTTGGCAACGTTTGACAAACAGAGAAGTTCTTCGCAAGAAGTGTAAATAATATGTAAGTAAAAAAATATTTCCTGTCCTAAAACATATGTTTATTTTATTTGATTTCAATCAATGTTAAATATTTCTCTCGCCTATATATCTATTTATACACGTCAAATTGGGCGGGAAATCTCTCGAAAGAAGAGGCAATTTGCACCCGCCATACAATAACGTGTGATTTTCTAGTATTAAGATGTACATCATAATTTTTAGTCTTTTTCAAGTGATAACTACGACCCTTTGCCTCCATCCTAATCTCTAATTTTCAATGTAACAAGATTATGACTGCGTTTGACACACCGATGGCAGATTTATGCTCAGGCCTACGTCTGCGGTAGAATTACGATGGAATCCAGTCCGAATCTACAATCTCCCCAACCACAACTCTGATACTTCCCCTAATCCTATGTGGCATTGTTATTCAAATATACATATTGTGTTTCTTCAGACAGTGCCCCTTTCATCGGTGGCTTAACTCTCAAGCATGTATGTCCATTTTTCATAGCTTGGAGTAGACATACGATAAAAGTTGGATCAACAGTTACAATTAGTTTAGTTATATTAACGCCCCCTTTTGAAGCATCAGGGGACAAGTTTGGGACGGACCTTGTAATCTTGAACCACATTCAGATAACGAGGACGACGCTTAAGCTGGCACCCCCTCTCCAAACTACAACGCCACTCTGACACACT
This sequence comes from Araneus ventricosus, assembly GCA_013235015.1. Lineage (NCBI taxonomy): Eukaryota > Metazoa > Arthropoda > Arachnida > Araneae > Araneidae > Araneus > Araneus ventricosus. The sequence continues at coordinate 97,542 of BGPR01000826.1, read as the reverse complement.
ACATATGATTTAGCGTGCAACAGGTCCACATACACGGTGGATCATCAGTGGCATCGAGTTTCGAACTTGTAATCCTCCGGCTGCGAAGTCGAGACCTTACCATTAGTAATAGGCCACCACGGCCTCTGTACAATTTGAGAATGCTTGTTTAAGAGCATTGTGGTAGTCATGGCGTATAATATTTTATACAATGTAGAGCCAGTATATTCAAGTATAAATAATTTTATAGTTGAATACGAAATTCTTTTAAAACACACATTTATAAGTATGCTAAAATGTAGAATTTCTTTTATTTTAATAGCTCTCTACTTTTCAGCCTTTAATTTATAACTCACTATTATAAATATAAGGGAATCTATAGCTCAAGTGTTTTTCAAACTCGGTACCAGGTGATGCCACACGTCTGGATTTAAAATTTAATAAAATGTGCCATTTTACTGATAATTAAGTACTGCAAATATTAAAATAATGTATTGCCATAGAGAACACACAAGTACTACACAAAATTTCGAAACTCTAGAACATCAGGAAGAGAAAGATAAAGCAATTATAATATTTAATGTAAACAGGAAAGAAGTTAGATAATGTAAAGTTTGTATGTAATTAAAACTGCAAGTTATTAACTGACACGAAAGAGTCATCTAATTCTCTACCTCTAAGAACTTAATAGGTATCACGAAAATGCGAATTTTTTCAACATAAATAAAACCGACATAAAAAGATAGAGATCAGATGTTCCTATACTTTGAATAAAACTAAAGATAAAACCCGTCCTCTCTTCATTGGCATTCCATTATTTCATTTTTTTTTGTTGCTTATTATCTTTCAAGATTATCCTGCTTGCAGGAAACCAGGAGCTAATTTAAATCTTCTCTTGTTCCTGTTATTAAAGCAGCATTGCATTTGCTTTTACAGGTGGAAGTTATTGTGGCCGAAGCAAATCAATGGTTTTGTTAGAAATTTTCATAAGAATTGTTTGGCCTGAAAACTTTCTATTTTCATTTTTGTGCTTGGGAAATGTACTATTCATTTCCATTCCGGTAGGAAAAGGAAAAAATGACCAAGAAAATTGAGATGCATTGAATTTCTCGCCTATTCAGTATTACATTAATTACATTGGATTCGAGAAAATGGAAACTGCCCAACTCAAATAACAAGATCGGCAGAATTATCATATCCTAGAAGTTAACTTATTTTCTGAAAAGTGTATCGTATATCAAATCAAGCTTTAGAAAGGAAAATGCCATATACAGGTTGTCCATTCTTATCTTCGTCCAAAAACTAATTTCTAAACCATTAAAGGTAGACAATCCAGAGATGTAGGTTCCAATTTTAAAAATGCTTTAAATGAAGGGAAGATTTATAATATATGTTTTTTGAGTGAATAAATATATTCCTGAAAAAGTTACGAAATATAACTTTTTATACAGTTCCAGGGTACTATCAATCATATTTAGTCAAATATTCTTGACATTCTAACATTTTAAACAGAAAAAGTCCCACTTCTTCAGCGACTAAAACTGACTGAGTTATGGATCTTTAAATACTGCTGACTTAGAACACTTTAGACCATTTCAATAGCTGTCTTGAAGACGATCCATCAATAAACGCGCAGCACTTGCTCAACGAGGCCGCTGATTAGTTAAAAATCATGAAATACAAAACTTCATAACTCGCTCAGTTTTTGTCACAGAACAGTGGGACTTTTTTGTTCAAAATTTTTGAGTGTCAAAAATATTTTACTAAATATGACTGATAAGACCAGGGACGGTATAAAAAGTTAGAATTCGTAACTATTTAGAAATATATTTAGTGACTCAAAACACATAAAATGTAATTCTTCCCTTCATTTAAAGCATTTTTTTCAATTGGAACTATACGTCTATATCTAACGGTTTAGAAATTAGATATTGTATCACGATAAGTGTGTACACCTTGTATATTGTGCGCTTATAGCTAATTTAAGACAAATAACAAATTTTAGAAAATTTTTCCTTTTTTCCATGATTTAATATTTGCATTATGAACAAGATAAATACTCTAGAAGAATACCTTCATCATAATATTCTTCAGAATGTGTTGGTTTTGTATGGTATACTGAAACCTAAAGCTACTGGACATTGGCATTTCAATTTAGATCAATGTTTTCCAAACCTTTTTATGCCATGCCACCTAAGCCTTTTTTAAAATTCTTATGTCTCCTATGAAACATATATACATAATTTTTAATATTCTAAAACTGACTTTTTCATTGAAGAAACTTAAATGATAGGTTTTAGGAAGATATCACTAGGAAAATGTTGAGAAACACAGTAAGTAATTTTTCAAAACATATAACGGAGAACTGAAATTCAAGCCCGAAATAATTTTAATTAAAGATTTTTCTATAATATTTTACTTATTAGTAATTATTTATTATTTAATTTTATTAAGATTCAGGCGCTTGAAGCTTGCTGCAAAGAGATTTTATGTTAGGTTCCAATTTAGTTAGCTTCAGTTTCAAGTCTCTCTGCTATGTTATATACAGGCAATTTTTTCCCACTTTCGAATTGTCCCCCTGTGGGGCGTGGGCCCCACGTTGGGAAACACAGATTTAGATGTCTTTATAGGCCAAGGTGTGTTTCAGACTGATGTGTTAAAGACCTTGGGAAAGAAATAATTACTTAAATTCGGATTGGTGCAGCTCAACAACTGAACCCATAATCCTCTCTCTATTGGATATTTACATGAAATTTTGTACGAGAGTATCATACAACATATTAATATGGTCTACTGCACTGTCAAAGTAGTGGTGTAGCTAACATAACATAAGGCTTCCGCAAATGAGAGTATTCTTTAATGTATACGACCAATGTATTAGAAGATTAACAACATCAGGTTTCTATGAATAAGAGTTTTGTTGAAAATGTAGGATCAATGCATCAGACGAACAGAGATTCAATAGTAACCTCGGTTGCTAATGAAGCATTTTGTGAGATGACTCTTTTTTAAATGCCAAAAAGTTTAATGATGTTCATTAGGTAGAGATTGGAAAAAGTCTGCATCATGTTTTCTGTATTTAATAACTATAGCAATCTTGCACTTAAAATGAAACTCCCAAGGAATAGTTAACCATGCATCTTCAGAAACTGATTGCTAATTTTCAAGGAAAATCATTTTTTATATTGATAATTAAAAAAATTACTAAATTCAATTTGAGTTTTTTCCAAATATCCTTTCCATAAAAGGTTTATAACTGAATTTCTTAGAATTGTTTAGTTTATTTTATTTCGAATACCCATAAATTTTTCAATGATATATCATTGTATTATTTGGAACAACGTGTTACTAAAATTTCCGAAACCATTTTGCTAAATATATAGTTTCGCTTTGAAAGAAATAGCACGAAACGTTGTAATTTTTCATAAACAATATCGTATGCTGTCTAAATGTTATGAAATTTATCATCCAAATACTACCAACTCTATCGATCTACAAGCAAATTTAAAAAAATATTGCGATTGCAGAAAATCTTGAATGATTCCGTTTCCTTATGGCAGAGAACCTTAGGTTCAAGACCTGATACTACTGAAGATCTGCCGATTGAGTAGGTCTATTCCACGTTTAACACAATGGGATCAAACATCCATCCATTGATGCTAGATGAAGGTATGGACAGGAGGGTTCATGCTGAGGTGTGACTTTAACATATGGATTCCATTAATGGGAACTATGTTGATTTTGTTGTCCTCTTTGTCTGATCTGATTTCTTTTTATGATTTATTACAAATAGAATCCTAGTCAATTCTTGGAATCTTGCACTTAAAATGAAACTCCCAAGGAATAGTTAACCATGCAAGAAAATTAAATTAACAAGTTTCACCTTCAAACAGATCAATTTGGTTTTAAGAGTACAATTCAAATATTGTATATTTTACGAAATGTTTACTAAAATCCTACAGACAGGACCTTTGACAGTCAAAATAGTGCTTATATATGTTGGTGCAGACTTGGGATTGAATTTTGGATTTGTCCAGAGATTTTAAATATTTCATAGCACAGCCTGATAAAATATTATTTCATTTTTACTACGTTTCAAGAGTAAGATATCAAAGTCTTATTTCGAAAAAATAAATATTTTCTACATCACATTGAAAAATATTTGCAAATTATTTCAACGCAAATTTTCTTATGAATTGCATCGACTTAATTCTGCCATAACCTTATAACAAAACCAGCTATTAAAGCAATCTCAATCTTGAAACTACCGACTGAAACTTTGACAAAAATGGCTATTATAGTTCCCAAATCAGACCGACATTTGCATTAAAAGCTCTAAGAATTAAGTATTCAATTACTCAGAAATTACCAATTAATTTTCCTGATTCAACGAATATTCAGGAAAATGTCAATGATGCGAAATATTAAAACGAAGAGAGCAAAGACGTGGTTAGTGAACTCACAAAAATCAAATTACAGGCAATTAATTTTCAAAACAATTCAAATAACTGTTCAGGAAATTATCAGTTGCTCTACTTTCATTCGATTTCTCGTTTATTCTAACAACTTAATTTAAATGTTCTAATGGTTATTGTTGAATTGAGAAGCACGGTTACCATCTTCTCCGATAACATTTTATTGCATCTATCAAATTTTACAACTTTCAGAAAGCAAACTTGCTTGTCATTTGCCAGTAATTTAGAAGGTGTCAATATCTATGAGATACCGACCACTTCTTCCATCAGAAACATTTACTTTGTCAAAGTCAAATTTATTCAATAATTATGAATTCCCCTTGGACAATAAAAGCATGACGCACAGTTTTCCCAGTGATAGAGACTCTTCCGGATGTAGAACTGCTCTGCAAAGAACAATAAATTGGACAATTATCATCCACTAGAAAGGATGTCGGGGGTTTATCTTTATGGCGAACACAGGTTCAGCTAATAGCTTACACTCAAAACTGCCTGCAACCGTTTGGTCGTAACATAGATTCTAATCCAAAATGTTAATGTCTGTTTCTTGTGTTGTAGTTAAAGCGTAAGTAGGGTGGCTGAATTGGAGATAAAAGGATGTTTTCCGATTTATTCTCTAGAATTAATGGTTACTTTATATTTTCCTTAAGAAAAGACAAACTTCCTGACTCTAAATCTCGACAATCTTTCTTAATGTTGTTTGTAGCGTAACCTGGTCCGTTTTTATTATTTCGAATCTGTGTGATGTTCAATTAATCAGGAAGTTGTTCTTTTTCTTTCTTTTAGCAGCTCAAAAAGGATACTTTGTCTTATAATTTTCACTCTCTTCTTCGATAGAATCGGCTTACTGCTGTGTCTTGAAATTCACTGATAGTTATAAATACAGGTGGCCATAAATTATTGGACCTATTTCAAAAATTAATAAAAAAAACTAATTAAGTTACAACTGCGTTTTTTTAAATGAGAGAATAAATGAAAAAGTTTTTTTCAGATAGGTGGCGTATCATTACGGCGTTCTAAATTTGCTACAATGAGAGATTTCCATCCGCAATGGCTACCAATCAGCAGAAGCCGATTCACGTTTTCTGGTTTCCTCTTTTAGTTTTTCTCGGATATCTCGAAAACTATTCAGTTTTCGAATCACAATTGCATAAGAAATTAAAGAAAATTCCTTATAAATACATGCTTTTATTTTTCTCCCAGCTTTAATAGTTTCACAGATAATGGCTCTTAAAAATGGGAGCTGTCCAATAATTTGCGACACCTAGCCCACCGTGACGGCGCGTTTCCTATCTGAAAAAAACTTTTTAAAATGCGTTCTCATTTAAAAAAACATAATTGTAACATTATTAGTTTTTTTATTAATTTTTGAAATGTGTCCAATATTTTATGACCACCCTGTATTGTGTTGGTCTATCATTTTATAATATTGCGTGGTAGTGTTTTAATCCATGCATGGGTTTCTGATTAATATTTGTTTATCATACAATTATCACATTTATTTCTTCTTTAAATCCATTATTAATTTTGTTAATTATATCTTTTTACTAAGAATTATTCTGTATTCAATTCATTATTATCTAGTCATGTGTTATCCTGCTATAATTAATGTCGCTTAAACTTTGAGTTACCTTACAGTGCTCAGAAACATGAAGTTGCCATTAATATGTATGATTTAGCTTCTTGAATTGATTTAAAATTACAATGCACTAAGGAATTGCTTTGATTATACTAACTGTATCAATTCAGCATTGAATTATCAGTAATGTTACTTTACTACTAATACTTTAATGTTTGAAATGGTTAAGCTATGTTTAATACCAATAGTAAGCTCATTCCTAAATCATCAGAGCTCTGTATATGTGAATGAGAATATTTAAATAATAAGTCTAAATTTATTAACGAGCTTTCTGGCAATATTCTTCATTTCAGAAAATGAACTCATTATCCCAAATTTAATAATGTTGTTTTGGTATTGGGAATGAAATTCTTTAATAGGTAGAACAATTTATAATATATTTTGTGGGTTGCTTTGATTATATTAACAACATTATTTCAACACATCATTGTTTGGAAATGGGATTCTTTAATGTCTGAATAAATTAGATGATTTTTAGTGGAAAGAGAAAATTAATTTTAAAATTGGAAAGCTTTATCTATTATATTGCAAATTCGTAATATAAATGAATCCTGTAACTACAGCTATGATTATAATCAAACGCTTATCAACATGTTTGAACAAAAAAAGATAGATTTATCGAAAGCCTTTTCGAAAATATTCTTTATCCAAGGAAGAATAAAAACTTTAAAAATATTGCGCTAGTATTAAAAATTAGTGCCACAATATTCACCCCGTTTTATATCGCTTAAAAATGAATACATAATTTTTGATAACTTTTCTGTAGTGCCCTATATTTGTAAAAAAAATAAAAAAAATCACGGATTTTAAGATTTGCAAACAAGAATTAAGGATTTTATGTAGTAAAATATAAGAGGGTCTTCACCAACATAAGGTGTTGTTATCTCTTTCGTGGGATATGAAAATTTAAGTCCACTTTGAACCTATAAGGATAACAAAGAAGAGATAACAAAGGAAATCTACTGTGAGCGTCTTTAGTCAGGGCTTGAAGAAAAAAAAGCACGTTTGGTTCCATGATGAAAAGTGTTCATCCACCAGTACTATGCTTGACCACATAAAACAAAGACGTCATTTCAAAGTCAGAAGCAATTTGAAAGGAAAACGATATGCCATCTACCATACTCTCCGAACATTGCGCAATATGATTATCAATTATTCCGCAGTCTTCTTAATCATTTGAACGGACAAAGTATGATTTCTATAGACGATATCAGAACGGTACTGGAGTATTATTTTTGGCCACGGATAAAGGAATTTTGGGAGATGGGACTTGGAAATCTATCAGAAAGATAAAAGAGAATTGTAAAAAATGAAGGAGAATATATTTTGTATAAAAAAGGATTTTTTCCTTAAATTTGAATAATAAATGAAGTATACAAAAACGCATTATTTATGGGATGACCCAGAATTTTGCGTTCACGTGCCGAATAGTTACAGCTGGTGATTTCAAAATATAAAAAAATGCAATAATATAACGGCAATTTTTTAAAACAACAATTGAATTAAATTAAAGAATTGAGTTCGAAATCAGAGTAACGGATATTAAAACTCTTTTAGTTTTAACAATTTAGATTATTTTATAATTTTCGGTCAGTCGCGTCAGGTATTTCGGCAAAATTATTCTAATTAGCTAATAATTTAAGCATGTAGAAAAAGTAATCTATCATTTCAATAAATAACGAAAAAACATATAGGGCGCAATTAAAGCCCTCTATTCCTCTGGTGTGTTGCAGAAGTTTGGAGAGGAGGGTGCCAGCTCAGGTGTCGTCCTCGTCATCTGAATGTGGTTCAAAATTATTTGATCTGTCTCAAAATAGCCCTCGTGCTGCTTCAAAACGGGACGTTAATATAATTAAAGAAAAACATAAAACTAATTAAAGCACTCTATAATTACCATGCTTACATTAAAAACCAAAATTCATTCTCCTTAGTACGGGGAAGAAAGGGTAATAATAGTGACCAGTGAACGTGAAAAAGAAGTACAGTTGAATAAATAAAACACCTTTCCTTATTAAACTCATAATTCATTAACTAGGAACATAATAGTTATTTTTAGTTAAATATATTCTTTTACACAAGTCCAGAATTGTGCCCATTAAGATGAAATATCTAATTAAATATTAATGAATATTAAACTGTGATTAACTTTCACACCTATTTCAATATTCTCTAGAAAGTATTTATTTTTTTAGAAATCATACGTACTGAAAGAAGAACCGTAAATCTTCTACATGAAAATCATTATTGATTTCTTTTGATAGCTTTTATAACAGGTAATATTGCATGTAAACCGGAACTAAAAATTCTCTAAAATTCTCCTACATTTATATTTTCCCGAATAAGTTTTTTGGCGAAGAATCAGCGAAATCTTAATTGTAATTAAGATATAAATAATTTATTAGAGAATTTGATTATAAAAATCGTCAAGATTTTATTTAAATTACAAAATCAAATCAGATGCACCGATTCCAAATATTAATCCAATTAATTTTTATCTACAATATTTCATATACTTGAAATTAAAGTTATTTTTAATTATGAAGTATTTTCGTAGTGTCATTCTCAAAAAGATGAAAAAGTAATCAGTGTTTACAGATAAAAAATAATACTTCATAAAAAATACTTACTAACAAAAATATTTCCCTCAAAAACTATCACGTTGATAGTAAACAGCAAAAACATATTTCTGACTGGTGCAAGCGAAAAAACAGAGAATTTGTCGGCATACACAACGTTCATGAAAAGGTTGTATTTCAATAAATAAAATAAATTTCAAATTAGCATACAATAATTTATTCGAAAACTGTATCGTCATTTTTCTGTTTAATATTTTCCTTTAAGCATTTTCTATAACTTCGCTCTTTTAATTGAAACACCTAATTAAATCAGTGTGAATTATAAACTGTGACCAACTTTCACGTGACCTTCTGTTCTGCATCAAGTTCATTAGAAAATATTAATGAAAGGAAGCATATTTGGTGAACAACCGTAAATCATCATGAGGAAAATCTCTTTTTTCTAGTAGTTGGTGTTTCTATGCAAAAATAGAAAAAAATGCTTTTAAAATGCTCCTGCAGTGTAACTGATTGATGAATATTAATTAAAATTAATTTCCCAAATGCGATTTGTAATTAACAATGAGCAAATTTTTAAGTTATCCGGATATTTGTTGAGCCATTTATTTTGCTGACAGGCTGCAAAACAGAGAAATGGATATGTTTTTGATGGAAGATGGAGCATGGCATATTTTTATGGGCCATCCACAATATTCAGAAAACAAGTTATTTAAAACGGAATAGAAATGATTAATTGCTTTAGAGAGAAAAGAATACCTCTCGAATGGTTTGGACGAGATGAATTTTTCTTTCCTTACTTCTCATTTTCGCAAAATCTTATTTCCCATTGAAATGAAATTCTTGATTTGTTTTTATTTTCGGCATTCATGTTTAGGAGTTTTGTATCTGTAAACAACAAAATATAAACACTCACTTTAACCCTCACACACCGAGCTAGTTTGTCTAAAAATTTTCCCATAACAGCGGCGAAGGTCGGTCTGAGGCGGTTGGCTTGTTTTGAGGGAAGATGAGGTTCTGAGATCGCTTAGGAGATAAGCGCGGTCGGGGGTCTAATTATCCTTTCCAACCACAACCCATTTTCGTGAGCCTTAAGAGAAGCACGGAGTGGGGTGGTGGAGTAAATGACCACCCAGGTTGGTTGAGTCCAATTCATGTCGCTTCCTCCCAAAAAGTCACGGTTCTGAAGGAGCTAGAAAAAAAGTGCCTGGGGATTAAAGAGTTAAGCAAGGTTTTCTGTAATGATGGATATCAACCTAGGCTATGGGTCTTCTTATCTTCGTCTATTGCCTACAATTTTATTCTCGAAATCTTCTAATATTCATTGATATTTTCTCTGAAAGATGATTGCAGTCTTACTATATAATTATTTCATTTTTCTTCATGATTTACTTTATACAAAAATCAAGAATAATTGTATTTTATTGAACACTTTTATTTAATTTGACTTGTTTCTTGATTACAAAATTGGAATTTTGCTATCGATATTCTGCTGACCTTATGTACTGAAGGTTGAAATTTTGCTCACTTGTGTATTCTTGATTAAAATGCATCCTTTTACTTTTTTAGAACTATCAGTTAATTAAGTTAATTAAATTTTGACTCCATAAGAGTAGCGCCAGCTGGTATTAAATTTGAGAAAAAAATTAATTTGAAAAATCCATAAAAATTATAATTATGAATTATGAACTAAAAACTAAAATGAAGAGAGTAATTGAAATAATGCCAAGTTTCTTCTTTTTAATACATTACTAAAAAGGTGTTTTTTAAATTTTTTTTTATCAAATTCGTTATATTTTATTCAAATTCGGATTTTTGTGCATTATTTAAAATAAGGCATATAGGATGGATTAAAGCTGTGAAAATGACCACTGACGGCAATATTGTAGCTGATACTCATATGTTCTTAAAATATGGTGATCATACATAAACAAAAGAAAAGGAAGATTTTCATTTCAAAAAATTTATCATTTAATACTTTTGTCTAATTCATAAATATCAATAACCAGATTAATAAGAAAATTTCTTTCACTCCAATCTTTTCAAGTAAACATGATAGACATATGTTTTAAATTATTTTTTTACACATCTTTAAATGCTTTTGCATTTGTGTATATCTTTATTTACATGCGAACCCGAAAAAGTCCTAGCAAAAAATAAGTTGGTACAATTCTTTATTCACAAAAAACGTGTGATAAATTAAAGAAACTATCCTATAGATAAAACGAGAAAGTCAGTTAAATCTCCAAATGGAACTACACATTATTTCTCAAAAGAATCGATATTCATAAAAAAAATATGAACATTACGTTTTTCAGACTTGTATATGAAATTAAAAAATAACGTATTCATCGTTGTTCTATTGTTCCTCTCTTTCATGCAGAAACTCCACATCTATTTTTCTGCTGCCTCCACCACTGATTATCTTCAACTATTAATCTCCAGGACAAAATAAGGAAAAGAATTCAGATCTTCTCGTCTTCCACTTATTAGAACAGCACTTCATTTACTTATGTAAATGGAAACTGGCGTTGCGAAATCGAATCACTGGCCTTATTAAAAACCCTCGAATGAATAGTTTCGCTTGTAAGCTCCTAGTTTTGATTTCCTTCTCAGCAAATGCAATATCTTCTTTCATTTGCCGGGAGAAATTGGAGATAATCAAGAAAAGTAACAGATTGAATTTCCCACAATTTTAGTGTTAGAATAATCTCAATGGATTCAGGAAGGTTGGAAATCTGCCCACCTCCTAGTACTAATGCCGGCGAAATTTGGATGTCGATAATATTAACTTCATTAGAGGGAAGCGTGTTCTGTATCGAAACAATTACTTGAAAGGAATATATCTCAAATATCCTATGCGTTCTGGTGGTGTTAGATTTTGATTTAAAATTTGTCTTTGTATATGTGAGTTCAAAACGTTTGGATTAAAGAGGACACATTCTTAGTTAATCTTGTTTGAATAATGCAAAATTTCTGTACATTATTCATTAACTTTATGAAGAAGAATACTGCAAACCAGATGCCGCTAAAGGAAAATTAATACTGCATCTTAGCAACCTGACATTCCAAATGAAGTCGCCAATGCTTTTTCATGTCTACATGGGGAATGAACTGGATTTAATACTGAAACGGAATATTCGTAACAATAGGGAAATAGTTTATTGTAGATAACATATAATTGATACGTTGATCTAACAAGCTCTTGATCAGAACATTTCTTACATAACATAATAGTTATACCATTATTTCTAAAATTGCACCGATTAATTCACTTCCACTGGGAGTTTCACTACAGCAAATTGAAACTTCTGAAAGGGCTAAGTTGCTAAAAGTCTATTTGAATACTACACCAAAATAGGGTTGGTATTGCTGTTGTCATGTGATAGCATGTAGAGAATACGGCAATTAAGCACACGTAAATAAATAACATGAGTTGAATTAATAAAAATTGCAAGGATTTCAAAACAGGCAAGCGTTACTAGTGGTGCGCCCATGACCTGTAACACACTTCATAGCTCCATAGAGTCACGATCATACTGGATGATTTTCGACGCACTTTTTGGTCTGAATAAAATCCTGAGTACTCTCCAGAGGTCTAACACTAGAGCTTTTAGATGAATCTAGATAAAAAAATGAGGACATGAAATATATGACTCTCGTGATAGACAAAAGGTCCTATATTTTGCTGCCTTCATCAGTTACTTAAATATCAAAAGCTACGTTTTAGAAACGCACAAGAGGTACAGAAGGTGAGCTTACAAACTGTATTGCTATATCGCGAAAATTCAGGTGGATATCTTCTTTATCTTTGGCTTATAGAAGATCCTCAGCATTCTACAAGCTCTCATTCTAGCCCAGAAAACTGAAGCCAGACTGACGATAGTGAACTGCACCAAAAATGTCCGACGATCGTGGCAGCCATAGTGCCCGATATGTCTATGTACAAATGGTTTATGTTTTGACGTTGTGGCTAAAATATAGAGGGCGGCTCATCAGATTAGACTCATATTTAATTATTTATTAGCTGATTATATTGTTGTTAAGTTACTCTTAGACTTATTAAAATGTTTTGTGTTAACAGATAAATTTAATCAAAAATATCCTGGGTTTTGTTGAGCATTCACCATTGGGGAATCCCAATTGTAACCTTTGTTTTATCCTTCTTATTTTTAAAATTCGATCATTTTATTCTTGTATTTTTATTGTTGTTTGAATGATGTGGAATTTTATGGATTTTGTTGTTTTATGGACTGGTGAGACACGCGGGGTCTGTTTTTAACGTCCCTTTTGTAGATTTTTAATGGTACCTTGCAAAAATTTTTATTGCCTCCTTCTTCTCACCAGTGTATTGTGCTGAGCTTGTACATGTGTTTTACTCATTTGGATACACTCTGGGGGCACCTCGTTTTGAATATTTTGATTATTTTTAATGTTGGCTCCAGATCTGGTGATTAAAATCATACAAAATTGAATTGATTTATGGTTCTCTTTAAATGCACTATCGATTGAAGGCGTATTTGTTGATTTTTTTTCCTTGTATGCGTATGTGTTTTGGTTTACTTAATTTACTTTTGTTTCTTGCCCCTTTTCTGCAGTGTTTGTTACGTTCTATACTGTATTTGTGATGCTTTTGTGTACGTGTCGTGTCATATTGACTTTTTTTATTTCTTATGCATTTCCTCACTAGTGTGCTGAAGGTCTTACACACCCTTTTGGCTGGGCCGGACCGGTGAGAGTTTTAAACAAAAAAAAATCACATTTAATGCTGCAGTTATTGCTCAATCTGTTGTGCATCCATAAATTCTAGAAAAACAATTTCCAGTCAGATGTTCTGACACTTCATCATTCACTTTATGTCATATATTCTGATATAAAGTGAATGATAAAGTCATAGATTAAAATGATCAAATCTTTAGCTATTATTTTCCTAAAATGGTTGGTAGCTAAGTCTGTCTAGAAGTTTTGATATAAAGTATGGGCTTATAAAATGGTAATACAGAAAACGGGTCAAACATTTACAGCAAGTGCTCCTGTAGCACAGGGATGACTATATTATATACTATAAATGACTATATACGATCGCTACTAATTATATGATTCCGATTTGTCTCTGAAGAATCTATTCCTTCCTGAAGTTTGTATTCACTGTACGGAAACATTCTGTATATAAGATCTTATTATACCGAGGAAACCAAGTTTTGTGCCAATTTCTTTATCTATTCATTGTTAACATTTTTCAATCAAAATTATTTTCCACTGCACATTTATAAAATTCCGCATCAAGGGACAAAGGATCTAAGCAAAACTATATCGTATTGAGCCAAACCTGGAAGCAAAAAGATACATATTATTTTTAGGTTGTGAGTAAGTTTTATTTTCAATTCCGATATTACAAAGTATATTCGAAATTGAAAGAAGAGATGTCAAATCAGCAGAATTCTTGGGCTCTAGAAAAGTCATTCCCATTACCAACCGATACAATGTTTAAATTTAAACTAAAAAACTTTGATATTTAGATTAACAAAGTAGAATATAAAGTGAGCTTTGAATGTTTGCGTTTCAATGAAGCATTTATCACATAATTGCATTTCAGTTACAGAAATGAGATGGAATAAGAAATATTTTATAAACATCACATTGTTCGTTGAAGAAAATATTTTTTCCCATACAATTCGGTAAATAAGTCTCAAAATTAAGATTAAACTTGTCTTTCTATTTCTTCAGAATTTAAGTGTAATTAGAAATTAACATTAAATTTATATGGTAGCTATTTCTAAAAACACACTTCTATTAGTGTATTATAAAGCAGAAATTATTTTAAATTAATTCATACTTTTAGTTATAATTTATTGTTATGAAATCTTGGAACAAATAATTTTACAAATTCACCTTACCAGGTAGCACCATGAGGGAGGAATAAAAAGTTAATTAAATTAATCAGTTAACTCATAACTAAGTTGTAAAAATCTTAAAATACTATATTGTCTTCTGGAACTAATAAATGTACAAAATTTCAGAACGCCAGTACATCTGAAAGTGAATAAAAATTCGATTACAAAATTCAATCCTCGCAAACATGAAACATTTGAATTTAAGTAAAAGCGTTTAATAAGAAATATTCAAAGCAAGCAGACGCCTATAAATACTTTAATAACAGTTATTTGCTGAAAAAATTGTCCGTTTCTTCTGAAATCTTACATACTAAAACTACTAGATTCTATTTCAGAAGAAAATTATTGACGTTACGATAGCAATCTTCTAAATAGATATATTAGTTTGATGTTAAAATAATTCTTTTTCTTTGCCGAAACAGGCAACAAACCTCTCATCTCATCGACATGCCGGCAGCATTTCGTCTATTTATGATGGACGGTCACATGACACCACTATTGCCAGATATCGAACCGTCATTATCATCAAAGGGGAGGGCGGGGAGATTGTCAATCTACAGCCCTCCCTTCCTTCCACACAACTGGAACAGTACGTGTGTCGATCATAACACGTGATAACGATGTCTGCTGGGCACTGACATATAAATTTAGATGCTGTTACAACCCAGCGTAGCGTTTCAACATGATGTGATAGAGAAACTGTGAGAGAACTAATTACTGAAATTTGAGACTAATGCAGCTGAACAAGATAGACTAAGATACTCTTGATTGACATTTGCATGAAATTTTCTCGGATAGGGTATCGGAAGGGTTGCACGAGTTGTTCTATACGTGTTCTGCTTCGTGACTAACTGAAGTCAAAGCTGAGAGATTTGGGTTTCCGCAAAAGCGAGGTTTGCCACTGGTGCTGAACTAGTGCGTCGTAGGGAACATTATAGAGTAAATACACGTTAATTGCTGGAAATGGCTAATATTTTAAATTTTGAATTAGGAAAAATGGAAAAAAATAATATTTAATTTAGTGAAAAGGATAACAGTAGAAGCTTTAATTTTATAAATTATTATTCGTTACTTTCAGGTTTCTTTCTTGGTGATCTTCTACTAAGACGATTGCTTTAATGTTCATAATTTTGTGTTTGGCTATTACAGAAAGATCACTTAAGAAGTTATGTTACATGACAGAAAATTATAAAATAAATCAGAAATATTGCTTTTGTCAAAAAATTACGAATACTAAAATGTGAGAAAAATTGTATTTATTTATTGCAAGAATGTTAAGATAAACCAATACCTATACTATTTACTCAGTTAAAATAACATGCTACGATTATTGCTTGTTGATTTTAGTTATAATAATTAATCTGGCCTTACTGACATACAAATTTCGGGCCACTGGCAATAATATAATACGAGGACAACAATTTGATACAAGGTAAGCTGCTTTATTAGATATAGGCTAAAATAAGCAATGCTAGTTGCGAAAGTTCTGTAGTTGACAATCAAATTCACTTTTTTACACAGAATTTCTTGATTAATAACTAAATAACATTAAAATAAAATACTAATAAAAAGAAAACAGAAAAGAATGCATAAGACAACAGATGAACTTAGTACGGTATAACAAATCATAAAACAAACAACACAGATGCAGTGGGTCTACGGGGCACTTCACAATAAATAGTAAAAAACATATCAAAAATAATACCATACAATAGCAATATAAGAAAAATCAGTATATGCATTCTAAAGTGCTGCAATCATTCAAGACAAATACAGTGATGGTCATAATTATTAGAATGGACTGTTAAAATTTTATTTTTTTTTGTCTATAAAATTTTAAAATCTTGATAATTTGTTATTTTGTTACGATTTTCTAATACCTTATTTCATTCTCCATAAATGTATATAAGTTTTAGTTATTTCGTGAAATATCACTACTTCTTAGAAAGAATTATTGTTTTAAACAGTATATTCTAGCTGTTCAAAATTATTCGAACGACTGATGATGAAGGTTATATGTAAGTGAGTACGAATTTGAATTTGTTTTTATTTCGGTAAATTTTAATAATTTTAACAGATTGATTTATTCAGTAATTTATTTTTTGGTCTAAAATGAAGTCAAGCCAACATTAATGCTCAAAAGCTAAAAGTTTTCTTTTGATTTTCGCTACCGCATCAATGAAGATCGAAATGATGGTGTATCATATGAAAACTTAGCAAAAAAGTATAAATTGTCGGTGTTGGGTATCTACTATTTGTTTAAGAAGTATGAGAAGACAGGATCCATTGGAAATAAAGGAGGGCGAGACAGAAAACCGAAAAGAAGTAAAAGAGAATACTATATGAATGAAAGATTTGCAATGGAAAAGATCGATATATTGTTAAGAGAGATTGTGAAAAACTTGAAATTGAATGTGTCAGCTCTAACGGTTTGCCTTATAATCAAAAACTCAGGGTTGATAACTATATCCAAGGAAAAAGACAATACAACTCAACACATCTCAAAACGGAATATGGCAATGCGCTTGGCCTTTGCGAGAGAGTATATTTCGAATGTATCACAATTTTGGGACAGTGTTTTATGGTCATACACAAACAAATATTATTTTTTGGATAAAAAAACGAAAAAAAAAACGTGAGGACGACCAGGCATGGCTCATAAAGTGATGAATATCCTACAGAGAATAAAGCATATAGGCGGATATGAGATGGTATGAGGATGTTTCCCTCTAAAGATATTGGTGAAATTGTGATGATCAACGGTAAAATGACTGTAAGTATGTACGTCGATATCATGCTCCAAAATCTGATGAAATCCAACACAAATTTGTGTGTGGATAGGTGGTATATCTTTCAACGTGATATTGACCCAAAACACACGTCAAAGATTTTCACAAACACTATTTCTCAAAAAACAATATTAAAATACTGGAGTGGCCACCATAAAGCCCAGACCTTAATCCCACCTAAAATTTATGGTGAGTTTTGAATAAGAAATTCCTTCTTGAAGAGAGAAGAAATAAAAATCAACTTTTTGTGACGATTAAAGATGAATGGCGCATTATCAACCAGGAGACAAAGCAGTAACTAGTTTATTGCTTGAATCAAAGATTGAAAGCAGTGATTGATGCCAAAGAAGGCTCACATAAACATTAAAAACTGATATTTTATTTTCAAAAATTGTTATGGTAATTTTCCGTTGTAAATTTTTGACCGTGAGAATAATTTTGAACATCACACAATTTAGAGTTGTATGAAAATGTTCCAATTCTGACTTATTCTGCGATAAAGTTTTAGTGATTTGAAGTTTTTTTTCTAATGAATACGATTGAATTTGTAATAAAATTAATATATTTAGGGTTATAAATAAATGAATTTATTTTCTATAATAAAAAGTATAACATTTTCATTAGCGTTCTAATAATTTTGAACAGCACTATATAACAGAAGAGAAAGCATTCAGGTAAATGTTGATGATGGGAACAATAACAGCCATTGAAGCAACAAATCTCCTATGATTAGTTTGTATGGTGGCAGAAATCAAATCAAAAGCAATTAATTTACGAACTCTTCAAATACAAGCTCTCGAAATCACAAACTTCGCTATTTCAAATCTAGTTCCACCACTGAAGTTCATTTTCTCATGTAACATAACAATTGAACTGCTCTAATGATTACAGTTCATGTGAGCAGCGGTTCATATCAATTACTGATATAACATTGTACTGCACAGATCAAATTCTACAACTTTCACGAACGCAAACTATCCAATCACGTACCAGTTAATTAAAGAGCATCCATTTGTTCTTAACTTCTAGCTTTCTGATTCGTCAAACAGGACCATACTTGTTGTCAAATCCACATTAATTAATTCATTACAAAGTCCACTAGTGAAAACATTTTGCCCAGGCTTTATGACATTTCCCGATGTAGTACTGCACCACAAAGTACGTTAAATTGGGCAATTATCATCAGTTTGACGCGGTGTCAGAAGTTATACCTTTATGGCGGACAGAAATTCGGCTAGAAGCTTGCTTTCAAAATGCAATGTAGCCTTTTCAACATAACGAAGAATCTAAATTAAAATGTTAATGAAGGTTTTTCATGTTGCTAAAGAGGGTATTATTATACTGAGTTGGAAGTAAAGAGATGCTTTTCAATTGGTTCCTCGTATTATTGGTTGTTATACATTTTCAGCAACGAAGCATAAGCTTTGAGACGATTTCGTTGGATTCTTTTCAGGTCCATCTTATCCAATGGGTTAACTGGGCCGTAGCCCAGGGACGCCACTGAACCAAAGATGATTAAAAATTTACAATACAAATTTTATTTAAATTTTGAACCAAAATACGTATTTAAATTTTTTAATATGTTAAAAGTAAAGATATGATTAGTGGTTGTTACTAGACAGTCATCGATTTTGTAATGTTACGTAATCATGTATATATCGATTCAAAAATTATTTTACAGAGACAATCAATGAGAAAAATCCTAAATTATGAGCGTAACAGAAGTTGCCTACAATACGGAAGTAAAATCCTGTAAAATCCTCTTTTGAAAAGACGCTGATTTGCAAAATTGTAAAGCGTTAATCAGAGAACAAGAGAACATGTTAACCTTTTATTTATTTCATTCTATTTTATTTTATTTATTTATTTTCTCATCAATTATTGTATTAGGTAGGTATTTTCGTTGGGCCTGAATTTCTCAAATTCTTAGTTACGGTTCCAATGGAGTGTCCCAGGGCGCTAGAATGTGTTAAGTCAGCCCTGGTTGTTTGGACTCTTTGTGTGATTATTTACCCCAAAATGACCAGTGTTAGACTTTTATGCTCGAATGTGCGATATGTTAAATTAACTTTGAAGCTGCGGTTTCCCTTCTTTGTGTTGAAAGGATCGTCCATTTATTCGTTCCAATTCTTTTCTTCTGTCGAACAGCTTTTCTTGCTGCAGGGGCAATATCAAATGATCAGAGATTTTAGGTCTATTTTCTGGAGGACTACCTCTACTACTATTAGGCAAAATCATAATCAATGTTTGCATTTCGTAGTATATTATAAATGTAAATAATAAAACTTGGAATTAGAAATGATAAAAAATTTAAATGGTAAAACATTAAAAATATAATACACACTTCGAAAGATTAACGGAATACACTAATCGGAAGATGAAGAAGATTTAAAATAATCCTTTCCAAATTTTGACTTTTCCACGCGAGCTACCAAATTAAGTTCATTTTTGCGCTCAGCTGTTAAATGAAAGAATGGGTTTATTTTTATTTTCAGCATTGCATATCTCAAAATGGGAACTCATGAGCAGAAAGCCTCGTGTGTTTTTAAACGCATGATATCTTCATATTTTGTTTCAGTGCAGCGAGCATTCCGAAAAAAATATGGTGAGCCATAAGAGCATTCTGCATTGATTTCGCCGATTCAGGGATACTTCTATTTGTGCGAAAGAAAGTGGCCTGGAAGATAAAGTGTTTCACACGTTGTAGTCACAACTAATATTTTTTTCCATCCCGGATTACGCGTTAAACTATCCGCATTCAGTTACTACAGCAAATGAAGCCCCGTAGCAATGATAGGAGCCAACGTCTCTGGGGAGAATGGACTTCTGCGTATACATATGCATCGCAAAACGAAGCTTAACTTAGCTTAGTTATGTTAACGCCCCGTTTCGGAGCAACACGAGGGCTATTTTGGGATGGACATCGTAATTTTGAACCATGGTCATATGACAAGAACGACACCTGAAATGGCACCCCTTCTCCAAGCTTCAGCACCACACCAACGGGAGGACGTTTGTCCACTACGTAAGATTTAGCGTGCGTTTCGAACCTGGAACCCTCCGGGCTCCAATTACGAGACCTTACCACTAGGCACCGCGGCCAATCGCAAAAGGAAAGAAGTGCATATAGAGCATTTATAAGTAAGGTTCCTGGGATAATACAACCACACCTTTTTCAAACTAAAATTGTGACGTTGATGGTGGTAAAAATCACAAAATGAGAAACAAGCGGTTATTGCTACTATCTATTTTTTTTTTTTAATTCTAAAAACGATTTTTTTCAATGTAACACTAGAAAGACGGGGAGTAGTCATTCTGACCGCAAATGAATTTCAACTTTCTTTTTTCTTATTCCTTCATTGACTTTTACTAATTAATCATAAAGAAAATGTGAAACAAAAATTATTTGTTTTTGCTCGTTATTATAGACACTATAAAAGTTTATACCTACAAAGACTGACTGTGGTCATTTTGACCGCTGAACAAACAACATACTCTATGTTGCTTTTTCTACTCTATTTTTTGTTTTGTTTACTCTGTTATTTTACTACTCTTTTAATGTTTTGTTTTGCGACGATTTTTTGATGAGATGGAATATAAATGAGGGGGGGGGAGCGGAAAACTGCGATTCTCAGCAATTCTTTTTGTAATCGAAGCATCTGCTTTATTGAAATGACATATATTCATTTCATTGGATGTTCTTCGTCTGTTAGGTCATATAATTTCTCTAATGATGTCGGGAAGAACCATTGGTAAAAGATGCTGTCGGAAAAATAAATTCTACAAATTTTGCACAATTCTGGTTCTGAAGAAAAATCTTATTTATCACAAGATGTATATATTCCCAGCAACGAAAGTGAACCAACTTCATCGGATCTATGCTTTACAGAAACTGCACAAAACTATTTCTCCTCTGAATCTGAAAATGAATAAAATTCATCTATAAGCATCGATTATCGGCACGCAAATACTTCAGGCAGAATGAGACAAAAACGAAATAAAAAACGGAGAAAAAAATAAGATCTAACATAAGCTAACATCTCTGTCTCAAAATGAGCGCAATAAAGAAGTAGCAAAAGATGGAACAGTCTGGACTGCAGTTTCTCCTGATGCTGTTTCTTTTGGAAGACGGCAGCACAATGTGTTAAGAGAAGTGCCTGGACCAAGCTCACTTGCTATTAGGTATGCAACTCTTGGGATTTTTACAAGTGCATGGAGACGCTTCATGAACGGAAAGATTCTGCATCTTACAACAGTGTACAGAAGCGGTACTTAGCTGCTGTCAATGCTTGGGTAATTTATCAGGAAATTACAGGTATAAAAAAAGGCACTACTTCATTATTTTAATGAACAGAGCCTATTTATTTTTTTATTTTAAATAAATCAAATGCAAGTAGAATTAAATCCAATAAATCGAAAACATTCCAAACTGTTGGCAAAAATTCAAGCGGTCAAGAAGTTTGAAACTATTACCTGAATTCCCAACAAATAAAAAAGTAAGTAACTACGTAAAAGTCTCATGGCTGTTTAAAAGTTGCATTCTGGACACATAAAAAATGCTATACCGTGGTTCGTAAGATGTTTGTTGTACATATTTGATTTGTGTATATTTTGCCACAAATCGTGCACATGTGCATATACAAAATATCATCCATTTCATAACACAACAGAACCAGCTCTCTATCGTCGACAGCTTATGTTTCTTCATATTATGACCTTACTTTAAAAAGAATTCTTTCCGTTTTGTAAATTGAAAGTCCATAATAACTTTATTTACCTTCATTACCCCAGGATTCATCTTCTGACTTTTCCGTTGAACTACTTGAGTGTCGAGCCAAGAACTCTTTCTGCTAATATTTTCTGGAAGAACAGGTGGCGAAGACATTTTTGATGTTATTCTTTCTATAATATTTGAAAACACTTATCTTGATCATGGATATCCGACGACAGCAGGTAGGAAAATCCTTTCAATCAATTCAGATTTTTGTTGGGAGGTAAGCAAATGTCCTGCCTAGTTCAGACTTGACAGTTTCGATTTAAGCCAGGTAGCTAACGTAATGTATGTCTTGGAATAACATATTGATCTGTAAAACTGTTTTCCTTACTGTGTTAGTTTTCTGGTTCAAGAGAATGTTTTACAGAGATTCGTTTTTGATGGAAGCGAACGACCCCCGACCTTGTCGACAAATTTGGCGACTTTGGAGAGAAAATGAAGGTCCCCGAAAATACTAAAATCATTGTCCTATCTCTAATAGAGAGAAAAATATTGAGATTATTCTAGATGAGTCCATGTTACGTTACGCCCTGTGGGGAAGACTATAAATATCCGGAGTTGCTGAGACGAGTGAATGTATTTCAAAGTCTTTGAACCTCTTTTGAGTCTTGTTTGCATTGCCACCTTGTAAGCTGATAGACGCCACGTGGAATTCAAAGTGCTGTTACTGTTGTTATAAAAGATTTACTGTCTATTTGTGCTGCTAATTTGTACAACAAGTAGTGATTTTCTTGTTTCCTGTGCTTCTTGTTTTCCGGAATATTAGTGAATAAAGCGTCATTCTCTATTATCCTCCTTGTTGGATTGCTTTCACCACACACACTTCGGACGATTTTCGTTACAGTATTTTTGACTGACACCTTTTAACCTCTTTAAGCCTCTTTAACTAAAGTTGTACCCAAATTCATTTTCTCCTTACTCTAGTCCACTCTAATCCTGTATTTTTTTTACTTTAATCCTTTGATTTTAATGAAAGAATAAGATAGGAAAGAATAATAATCGAAACAAAAAAGTTCAGAATTTTTAAAGAATAACATCATGCAGCTATTACTGCCATTAATGCCCTTGTTTCTGTACAGGTAGATTTGTGAAACCTCTTTCGATTTATGCTCGAACCATAAATATTTTGAGAAAACTCATCACATATTATTGGAGAGCATTAAAAATATTAACAGATTCAACAGTGCATTGCATTTATTCAATTCAATAACTGCTCGAAAAGACGTTCTCTCACAGCGTTCTGCTGTAACATGCATTTAGCATCATTTTCAATGTAATACAGCGTCTTTTGGTAAACGTTTAAACTAATGTTGAATGCGCATTAGTAGATCTGGTAGTATTTCTCTTAGTTACCGTTTTTGAAAAACAATTGAAATGCTTTCTACTTTTACGTTTTTCATTTTCATAGTTCTTCAGATATAGTGAATTTAAGCCCGATGGTGATTTCATAATTACTCTATATTATATCTAACAGTTTGCTCATTTATAATTTCTAAAATAACATGTGAAAAGAAAGAGTTAACCAGTTAACTTAATAATTTTCTTTGCTATCTAATAAGATGCTCCCTTCTGTTTTGGAAAGGGGCTGTCGTTCTCATTCATCTCAGAAGGCATATAATTCTTCAGATTTTTATAGATTCTACATAATTTTTGTGCAAAATTTTAAAGCTAATTAATGATTAAATTTTAGTTTTAAGATTATAAATACGATAATTCAATGCACGAGTATTTTCGGGCTTTTAAGTTAAGCGGTTAAACAATTCTCAGGAAGAAAGGAGATTATTTATTTTAGAGACTGCATGAAACAAATTTCTGTCACAGATACAATTTCCAATCTAATGATAAGAGTAGAAATTACTTTATCTAAAGATAAGAGTAAAAATTAATTCATCTAATGATAAGGGTAAAAATTAATTTATCTAATGATAAGGGCAGAAATTTGCACTTAAAAAAAAACTCCGATGACATTACAACTATTTCAGTTTTTAGTTACAACCTTTTCCCCTTTAAATTACTAAATATCTAATAAGAGAGATATTTTCCTAGAATAATGATCCAATTATTCTTCCTTCAAAAAAAGATAGAAAAGGCATTTTGTCTTACAGAACATAATATAAGGATTTTAAAAGCGATAGTTATCAAATAAATAGCAAAATAACAAAAACGAATTACTCATTTGTACAGCTAAAGAAAACAAAGCATTTGCCAGCAATGTGCATGAAAAAGAAATTTTAATAAATAAAATAACGATAAAACGATTGCTCGAGTACAGCATCGCTACATTTTCCTGCTGAATGGTGTCCATTTAAAAAATACACTGCAATATCACTCACTAAAGTGAAGGAACTAATTAAATCTGACTAGATATTAAATTGTGATGAAGTCTCACGTACGCTTCTGTTTCGCTTCACATGCATTAGAGACATTCAAATTTTTTTTAAAGTTACACATTTTAAACCTTCATCACGAATATCTTAATAAATTTCATTTTCATAAATCTTTTACTAAAACCAAAGTTATATTCGAAATAAAAGAAACTCTGAAAAATTCTTTAAACTCTCCTGAAGCGGGATTCATCTACAACAAATGTTTAAGAAAAACCTTTCAAAGTATGCAGATTATAATTACCAAAGCCCCAATTTTAACGTGCCTGAATATTTCTCAACTCATTTATTTTGTTGACGATGCAATTTACGATTAGTTTAGTAAACATATATGTTTTTGGTGGAAAATTGAGCCTGGCGTATTTTTTTGAGTTCCTCATAACACCTTATGGACTAGCTAAGTATAGTAAAAAAAATGGTTAATTGATTGAAAGCAAAATTATTCCTGTTAGCTTTAGAATCTATGAATTTTTATTTAATGCTTTTTAAATTTTCACACACTCTGATTTCTCATTAAGGTGCAGTTCCCTTGATTTATTTCAGCAGCATTTTTATTATTGTGGAGCCAGGTTTTACCAGTTGGATAGGTGGGACTTCTGACACCGGGAATCGAACACGTACCTTCTGAGTGAGAGCGAGGTATCCTAACCACTAGACCATTCCGGAAGTATAGTAATCAGGCTACACTTTGCGTGAGGAAGCAACTTACATTACCATCTAACAGCGAAATTATGAACAAATATTTTCATCTCAGGAACGGAGAGAGGCGACAAAAAAGTCAATTGTAAGGTTCTGTTAGAGAATCGATTTAGCAAGAAAATCATGCACATTGATATTTAAATTAGAAAACGTAAGGAAATTTTATCTTACTTTCAATTAGAAACTAACCGTTTTATCCAATCTTTCTAAAGTTATTAACATGACTATTCCTTCTGAACGTGATAAAAGGAATAGCGTGATATAAGTAAAATTCAGAACAATGCTCAGTTAAAATTTGGGACACTATCTTAATCCAGAACATTTGGTCACTTAGTTAAACAATATAATCAATGTTTAATTTAACAAAATTACTTCAATTAAACTAATCAAATAACTAGGTTAATTTTACATTTTTGAGTTTAATTTTAAAAAATTCCACATGTTTGTACATATATGAGAGTCACATCATCAATTTTTGGATGTTACTGGAGTTGCGAAATTATTTATGCAGCAGTAAACGCGTTGAGAATTTGAAGACTTAAAAAAAGAGCGTGTTGTCGAAGAAAAGAATTTAATTTTCTGAATTTTTGGCTCAAAATACTTATTTATTGTCCACGTCGACCCGAAGGGTTTAACCCTCGAAATGAAAGGGACGGAACAAAGGGGAGAGAAAATATCTATGCTTCCATAATCTGCATCCATCTTGAGTTGGGAGGGAAAAAAATTAAGTTCAGTTTTTCATCAAAATATGAAAACAATATAGTAAAAACAGTAGTAAAAACAAACGAAATTTGATACAAATTTCAAATATATAAATATTGAGTGATTGAAGAGCACCAATCCCCAATTTTGCACCTTCAACTCAAACAAACAAATAAGTATAAACTCAGCGAAAACCATAATAATTATTAGAAGCAGTTTCATTTATTATTCATATCAAAAACGAAAACGAATATTATCTTTTGCACCTCCGTGTGAAATTAAAATCAGGATCCTCCCAATCCCGCTCTTCATTCAACATTGTTATTCCAACCTTTATAAGCATCATCTATTTTTGTCTTGCATCAATTCTTTTAACCTTACATAATTATCCTCCTGAAGGAAACGGGGACACGAAATTTAATTCCATCATTTTCCACTTATTAAAACAACATTTAATTTGTTTATGCAGATGAAAGTTGGCGTGGTCAAATCTAAGCGCTAGTATGGTTTAAACCCCTCGCTTGAATTGTTTGCCCTTCAAGATAGATATTTCGATTTTATTTCTTAGAAATACAATATCCTCCAGCATTTAGGTCGAGAAAAGGGGAAATAACTAAGAAAACTGATTATTTGAATGTACTAAAATACCATCGTTACATTAATTGCATTAGATTCGTGAAAGCTGGTGCACTTCTCATCTCTCCACAGCAACGCCGACAAAATTTCGGCGTCATAAATATTAACTTAACGTTAGGAAATTGTATCGTATATCAAAACAAGCACTTTAAAGGAAAATGCTATAAATATATTAGTCGTTCCTAGTAAGTTTAAGACATGGTTCTTAACATTTTTCTTTTCTGTTTTGTTTGAGTTAATAAGGTTTTGGTCGAGCTAAACAAGTTATTTGAGAAAATCTTCTGTCAAGAATGATATGAATATTGCTGGAAAATATCTCCATCATGATTTAAGATCTTAATTTGGTGTTGAGTAATGCCAATGAAGCTGCTTTAGTAGAATATGCTGAAAACTGATACAGTTAAGAAGGGTTGACTAGGATTTCGCTTGGGTAATAGAATTACGTCACGGCTAGATGAGGTTCAATATGCCACGTTTCCTCTATTTAATAGCAGCCTTGCCTAAGTATTGCACATTTCATGCTTATCAATAATCATTTTTAAAAATAGATTTGCATGTCATAAAAGTAAAATATAAAACACCTTTCAAATTGCATTAAAAATATTTCGAAGGAAAAGATTTCTTTAAAATGTATGCTACGACAGGGATTGATAGGAAAAATGCATGTTTCCCCCTCCTCCTCAATACACACACACACATATATATATATATCGCATTAGATCTATTTGTTCGAACGAAATTTCAAAATCTAGACAATTAAAGCTTTTGTATGATCAACTTTTAAATAATGGTATTCCCGAGAACTTTGTGCGACGATATCTCAAGCAGTGATTTCAGAGCTACTGACAAAGCCTCTTTCTCCTTTTCTTTCTCTTTCCTCTGTTTGGCAACGGCGATAACTGGTTTGGCGTTCTTTTTCCTCGTGGTCGCGGTAGCGTTTCCCTTGCCATGGTAAGCATATTTCGCTTTATTTTATTATTTTTTATGTTACGACTGTTTTTTATTCTAGGTTTTTTTGTATTCGGATTTTTTGTATTTGTATTCGGATTTTTGTATTTGATTCTTTTTAAATCTTCTTAAATGTATTTATATTTTTTATTCAAGAAAATCTTCCATCTTCCATTTTCGTCTGTTTTGTGTTTTTAGAGGGGATGACGGCAATTTTTAACGGATTTCGTTTGTCGTCAGCAGAAAAAAGCACAAATTAATATCATGAGGGAGCTTCCCTTCCTCACGAGCGGCTCGCTATGATATTTTTCAATTTTTTTTGGTTTTTTCTGGTTTTTGTCTATTTAGTCATTTTGTCCTTTTTTACTGTTTTTGAGTTTTTATTTTGTGTTTATATGTTGGTTTTGATATGTTGGTTTTGATATATATATATATAATAAATTTTAGTGCATTACGATGTATGGAAATGGCTTTCTTAATTATTTCCTCTAACAAAGAAAGTCTAACAGAATCATACTCTAAAATTAATTCATTCAACATTCATTTCGAGTTAGTATACCTAGTTTAAGAAATCTAACGCTAATTCATTCAAACATAGTTGCGAAGATGAATTTTAACAGAATTCAGATGCATGTGAAACGACTATCTTGCCAATAGATAATACTACATTATCAACATAATTCTATTTCTGCACATAAACAGAGTAGAAAGCTCTCAGAGTATCTACATATGAATTGTAGTTACAAGGAAAGAGGCAATCAGCACCAATTATTTCGTTTGACTATTTGAAATCGATGGTCACACTACACCTGCAATTCCAGACGCCAAGTAGAGGATAACGCAAGTTGACCGGGCGAAGCGAGGTGGCCGTTTTAACTCAAATGTTCAGCATTTCGTCTGTCTGTAAATTTGTTCGTTACGCAGTCACGACCAAATGCGTTGTCCGATTTTCTTCGAATTTTCTGTATATGTTTCTTGGGACCATGAAAAACTACGTATATATAAGAATTCATAATTTTTTTATTCCGTTTCAAGAGAGTAGCCGTTTCAATGGTTTCAATGTGTTGGCGAGTTAATGGCGAGATTGGCATGGTTAAAGCATTTGAATAATTTTAGTAATGGCGAGAACTTTACTTATAAATTTGTTATTATTGATAAAAGCAGACATTCAATTGTATTTTTTAATACTAAAAAAAGAAGAAATTTAACTATAATTTTGTTAATACTGATAAAAGCAGACATTTAATCGTAATTTTGCTATTTGTGATGAAAGCTAAGATTTGTGAAAATTATTCGCATTAAAAAGACAGAGAGATAAGATCATAGTTCCCCACTGAGAGTTGTTTTTTCCTGTTTAGTTCCATCTAATCTTGGTTTTCTATTTTCTTGAAATATAGCAAAAGCCATAGCTAAAATAGTTTTATGATTAGATCCAGAATCAAAGTTTTTTTAGAAACGTAAGACAAAACGGAATTCTTAAAATGGACTACGGAAAATTATTCTGAAAAAAATCAATTCTTCTCCAGAAGGAAAATCAACCACTAGAACGAAATGTATTAAAAACAAATGAATGATAGTGATGTAAATATCGAAATAAATGGAAGGTGTAAAAATGATTACCAAACATATTCTTTTTTAAATTTTAAAGAACAGAAAAAGTTTCCTTAAAATGATCCATTATAAAAAAAAAAAAACCGTAACAGTAATTCTGAAATCACCTCTCGAGTCTGCTTTTCTTTTCAGCACTTAATTTTTTAAGCTTATCTCTTCTGAAACCATTCTCAGCGAACTCAACTCGAAATTCGTTTTAAAGGTATTTTGAATTCTCCGTTTGAATCATGAATAACGTGTAAACGACTGTGAAACGGTCGTTCTCTGCCCATCTTAATGACTTCATTTTTCCATTTCTAATCTTATCATAAATAAATCGTTCAAATGTTATAGAGAGTGGAGGGTTTATTAGTTTAAAAAAGTGTCGCTGCCATTTCTGCTCATGAAGAGAGCAACAGTAACGAATTTAAAATTTTCAGAAAAAAATGAATGCTTTATATTTTACAATAGGATTTTCACATTCAAAGATGAGATTGTTGCGTGTAAATGCTGCAAAAATGGTGAGAATGATTATCTGAAAAACGTTTCTGTCTCACTTTTGGCATTTTGATTCTAAATGAATATGTCTTAAGCTTAGAAAGCTTATTTTTTTCTATTTTTTTTGGATGACTTGTTTTATCGTGGTTGACTTATTTATCACTTAAGTCGTGGCAGCGGTGTAGAAGTTTAGAGGGAGAAATATCAGACTTGGATTCATATTCTCCATTTGAATTCCAGTCGAAATAAAGAGATTCAGTCCAAAATAACATTCGTGTAACTTCAAAATGAGACGTGTATCTAACTAAACTAAAATAATCAAACCAATGACATTTGAATAAAGCATTCCATGCAATTATTTTTTTAGTTTCAGTATTAGTTTGTAGTGAATAAATATTTAAAATAATTGAATATATATATAAACGATCAGAGAACAAATGTGAATGCGACGAACAAGGAAGTCCATTCACTATGCCACAAAATGCCCACTTACCAGCTCTTTTCATCTCAACCCAGATAGCAATTTTAGTTTGCAGCAAGCTTGCAACAAATTTGTCATGACAAGAGTGCTAGCTTGCAGCAAGTTAACGAAAGCTTTGAAGTCACCATCGAACGAACTTGCAGCAAGCTTGCCACAAGCTTGCCGTGCAAACTCATTGCAAATTATAGCAAAAACAGAGCACGAACACAACCCGGAATAGAACTCGCGACTTCCCGCTAAGTAGCCAGACGATGATACTACTCCGCCAGCTCGACTACGAGAGGAGAAGATAGATTTCGCTAATACATCGTTCGATTCGATTCGTATACGATTTATTTTAAACTATTTTCTTGATTTCATTAATTTTTTGAGTTCAGAATATGATTGGAAGTCAAAGAGAGAGAGCGATTTTCGCTAATAACTACGTTTTTCTAGTAGAATAAATTATGAAATTAAAGTTCAAAAGTAATTACTTTAAAATGGGACAAAATGTATAAGTTATTATTTTTCAACAAACATTGATGTTTTTTAGGTTTAATTTTGTTTATAAATGTTAAAATTTCTACATTAAGAAAAAGGCGATATAGTTTTCTTTAAAGTAAAAACTTTTAGTAAAAAGCTGGAAAATGTTTCAGAATTTTTTTTATAAAAAAGTTAGTTTTTTTACAAATTATCATTGGATTATTGAATTAATAAAAAGAAGGACGGTCTAGGAGATGCTATTAAAAATCGGATGTTTTTTTTAAACAGAGACAAAGATAATTATCTCTTTGTGCTATCTTTGCATCAAGTTCGGTTTGCAAATTTGCATTGCAAAGGAGGTGGAGCTATTTGTCATGGTGAACTTGCAGCAGACTTGCAATGCAAGGAAGGTTGCGCTAGTTGCCACAGCAAATTTGCTACAAGTTCGCTTCAAATTTGCTATGACAAGCTAATATCAAGTCAAAATCAAACTTGTTGCAAACTTACGTGCTATCTGGGAAGAAACCAGCTCCGATTTATGAGTATCTCTGGTTGCGACAAATTAAGACAATACTCTGGAGCATAAACTAGGAATTCGATGGTTTTTATTAACAAAATGAAGATATTATGTTTCCATCTTCCTAATTTAAAATTTCATAACGAATTTTTCGTGACCATAAACTGGAAAGACATTTAACATTTGGTTTTTGTTATCAGTTAAACTTTTAGCATTTTTTCCTCCGCTTTTTTTTGTTTTCCTATTTCAATTTGTTCATTTTATGCATGTCAATGTTCAAAATTATGTTCTGTTGATACTATCTGTTCTCAAAATTTTGTTATTCAAAATCTAAGTTTGTATTTTTTTTTAGGATCACTTTAAATAAAGCTTCATGCATACCCATCCAACCGACAGGAAGTCATCCTGGCTCCGAGTTCGGTGGTATGAGTGGTGATAAAGATAAAGTGAACAAATATTACTTAGTGTAAGAAGAGACAACAAAGGAGTAAAAGCTTTCAGTTAGGGGCATCTCAGCAAGCTTTAAAAGTCAGCAAGCTTTAAAATCTCAGCAAGCTTTAAAAATATTTCAGTGTTGTCCAATCAAATCTTGAATACCGTTAACTAATATGGGATTTATACTGCAGAATTCTACAGCAAGCACAAAATAAATTTATACAGTATTTATTTTACATAAGTAATTATTTCTGTTCTCAAGTCATATCTTCATCTTATCTGCATAATGCTTCTGCCATTCCTAGTCTGAAATCCCAAGGAAATCTTTCATATATGCATGCTTTTTAAAAAGTCATAAATTATATGATTATGATGAAATGATTGCAGCAGTGATGGCGCACCTTTTTGGAAAGTGGGTCAAATTCTGTTCAATATTTTTTAATACTCGCCCGTGGGTCACTAATTCAGTGGCATCACTTGGAAGGGGGTGGGGTATCAAAAAGGATACCAATAATTTGGAAACACCGAAAAAATTTTAATTTTCCATTTTCAAAATTTGTTTATTTTCAAATAGTCTCTAAATATTAGGTTCATATTCCGTATTCATTAGTTTAACGCATTTAGCAGTCAATTCATTTCCCAAGTTTATTTATGTTGGTCGATTTTACAGAATTCAATGAGGAAAACAATTTTTTTGCACGAATATGTGGACCCAAACATAGTTTAAAGAGCATTAGAAAGTTTCTTTATTGATATGAAATTGTTTAGCAAAGAATATATTTTCTAAACTCTATATGAGATATTTATACTTTAATTTTCTAATAAATTCGATTTTCTGTTCTCTCTTTTATGATATAAAAAGTAAGTTTGCAAAATCAACTCGTGCGTCATTTGAGAAGCCTTCGTGGGTCAGTGTCTAACCATCGGGACATAGGTTCGCCACCACTGGATTACAGTGATATTTGTATACATTTTTTTTGTGCCAATAAGAACTTTCAGAAACAACCGCTTATTTAAAAATGTATTTGTCAAATTTAAGTATATTGTAATATTCGTAACGAATAAAAAATATATATTTGTAGAATTATTAAAATCTTTAAAGAAAAGAAATTAATTAGATAAAGAATTGTTTGGCCATAAAGGAAATTAATTTAAAAATAACGTTTGATGGGGAAAAAATTAATTAAAAAATCGTTTGGCATTAATTCTTTTCTAAAGGTTATAAATATAGAGTAGCAACGATATATTTGTCTTTTGTTAAAGTTGCCTAGCAATGGAGAAGAATAATGAGAATTGAACATGAAATTCTATGTCAGTCAGTGATGTAACGTTTGCGATGTAAGTGTATGTGTTTGGTTTACATGTTTGTACTGTGGAAAACATCCAATAAACATATTATTTTTGATAAAGAAGGCTCCACTATTCTTCATGCTATGCTGAAATACATCACGATATTAATAATTTCCCATTATATAAATTTTATCAAATTTTTAACAACTTTTTCTGACGACCTGGATAATTTTCGAATGTCCTTTAATGTTTTGAAAAACAATTTTCACCTTTTTTAAGATTCAGTGCTTAGAAATTTTAAATTCATGTGGTTTTGTCTTTGTTTATTTTAATGTTCTCAGTTATTTTTCTTTGTCTGATGTTCATTTTGTCTCGCATTTTTTCTGTAGTGTGCATTCTCCTTAAATACGAGGATGGATCAAAAAAAGTTTACAACCGTACTAAAAAAATTAATTATTAACATAAGACAGAAAATACAAAAGGGAATTAAAAGGCATACTTGCCAATCACATTTCCACATAACCACCAAATCTATTTGGGCATTTATCTGAACGCAGGACTAACTTATATAACCCTGCTTGGTAGAAATCATGTCTCTGCCCATTAAGCCAGTTCTCGGCAGTTGTTTCCACATCACTGTCTGAAAATAATCCTGTTCCAGATAGCTGTTCCTACAATTTCGGAAAAGAAAATAGTCACTGGGTCATCGTGAAGCCATCAGACTCAAACGCCCAGGCATGTTGAGTGTTGGTGCCATCCTCCTACATGACAATACCCATATTGCTCGCAGAACTCAACAATTGCTGCAAAAGTTCAAGTGGGAAGTCTGGAGCCGCCCCTATACAGCCCAGGCTTGGCACCCAATCTGGGGTCCAAACAGTTATCTGGAACAAGGTTCTCTTCAAATAGTGAGGTGAAAGGAGTTGCCGTGAACTTGCTCAATGGGCAGGAACGTTATTTCTACCAAATCGGGTTAAACAAGTTGGTCTTGCGTTCAGATAAATGTCTAAATAGATTTGGTGATTATGTGGAAAGTGATCGGACACTTAATCCCGTTTTGTATTTTTGAGTATTGTTAATATATATATATTTTTTATTTCCTTTGTAACCTTCTCTTAACCATACCCGTAAATAAATCTCTGCTTACACTTTTGAGCATACGCGAAAATTTCCAGTTCTATACAAAAATTGCCCCCCTGTAGCTTCAAAGTGAGAATTTAATCCAACTAACAAAACATTAAATTTTTAATTTTAAGATAATGTTTAAATCTTTTTTGCTTCGGTTTTGTTTTCCAGCGAAATGAATTTTACTTAGCATGAGTAGAAAGAACTAGTTCAATTCTCTACATCTTATTCCACAATCCGTTCTTCCCTCAGACTGAAAAAACAAAGCCCATTTTTCACCATAAGTCCCTCAAATCCGACCAGGAAATGGGATGCAATACATTATGATTTAAGGCACTTACAGGACACAAAAGAACGGTGACAAAAATTCTGCATTTTTGCAGTGGGGCTTTCGGTCGGCTCCAGAAGGATTTAAGCGTTATGGCAAACCATTATCCGAAATCGAATGCTTTGTAGCCAAATTGTGGACAGCGGTGAAACGTCTGGCAAATGCCCGTCTATTGGAATATCGAACGCGTGCCATAAACCTTCAACGCATCCAAGTCTTTTCTGAAAATTACTTTAGGTGTGTACGGTACCAAAAAAGGATATTTCGCTTCGCAGCGTTATATGGTGTGTTATCCTGGATAGATATGCTGTCTTTTATATCAAGTCTCTAAATATTAGAATCAGAAGTGAAAATATTAGTTTTACAGAAATGGTTACCGGAAACTACGCAAAGCTAGTCGATGGCTAAGCGCAGTGGTTATGAAGATCTTTTTAGTGTTGATGCCCCTGGGTTAGAAAAGTGGAGGAAACAGGTGCTTTCTGGAATAAAAATATTTATACAACGAGATTTATTTTATATCTAGTATATGTGGAATTATGAGCAGATTGTTATCGACCACATTTTACTCCGCTAGGAAGGCGAGCTATTTCCTTCACAGTTGTCCAAGTAGAAAGGTACAATCCAAAGAACCTTAACTGATTTAACCCGCTGAGCGGTTAGGTATTTTAATCTACTTTGCTGTTTCACGTCTATAAGAAAGCTTTGCAGGTATGTTTGCATCATTTTATTACCTCTATTGTTTCGGTTATAGAGCTATATGCAATCGAAATATTGTATGATGAACCTCGAAATACAGTAGTCACCGCTTGTAGTGATCACCGTTGTAGCGATCAGACGGTTGTACTGAGCGGGGAACGGATCTCCCGTATCTAAACATAGGAAACTCGTCGGTTCTAGTGATCAACAATTCGCTAGTAAAGGTTGGTTCGGTGAGATGACGCCGCAGGACATGAGGACAATGACGATGAAGAGGGTCCAGGAGAGAAACCACCATCAGTCGAAGAAACTCTGCAAGCCCTTCGTACTGTAAGCAGGTCAGTCTATTACAATGCTGAATAGAAGCGGAATAATTTTATCATTCTACTTTGGAACATTTGAAGATATTTCGACAAATTAGACTGCAGAATATGCATATTTGTAAGATGTTTAAATTTCTTTGGTTATCCAAAAATAGTATTTATTACAATGGAGCCAATTAATGCTCAAACATCAGATGCGCCTCACAAATTTGATTTTGTAATTTCTTTGCGCATATAGAGGAAGGTAAAAGAAGATATTGTAGCACAGAATAAGACTATAAGCAGTTATATAACGGGCTCAATTAAGTTATCCATGAGACTGTGATGTTACAATAATTATGCTCTTACGTTAATTTCATTTGTTAAATACGAAAAATGAACATTGGGCGTAGAAGGTTTGTTAGGATCTACTAAAAAAGCCCATAATAATAATTATTGAATTATTAAACCAACGCCAGCAATTGTCATGCAGAATGTTTGATGGACTATCAGCCATCATTAATGCGGAACAATTCTAATGGAAGAATAATTGTATACAAAAAAAAGAACTTGAAACAAACTTTCTAAATAAATCTGCTACTTGTGCTTTTTTCTTAAATTCCTTCTTTTCGTTGACAAACAGTCGTTTTCATTCACAAGCCGAAGCCGTTCGGAAGAAATGAATTGTCGGCCTGCATACGACAAATCGTTTATCAATAATTCGACGAAGTACTCCAGCCGCTTGCCTGGCCTGCTGAACAAGGAACAAAAAAGCTGACAGGATAATTGATTCATTACTGGAACCTTCCGTGAAATTTATTGCCTGGCATCATTCATATTTTTGAGGAAAAAGAACATCTTTTTACTTACTTCTGTCAATCGGCGTAGTAACTACATGTTACAGCTATTAGTGTCATAGAAATGTTTTACAATAATAACGGGAGAGTGAACATAATAGCTGGCTGGTGGTCTATTAATTTTGCTTCTTCTGCTGTCTTGCCGTCTTTGCGATCTTTTAAATATCTCCCCAAAGCCCTCCCATTTAGTAGCATGAGGATGTGATTGCTGTTTATTGTAAATTTTGTTTGAGGAGTGTTTTGCTTTATTATTTTTTCTTGGTTCGATTATTAAATTGCTTTCATTAAAACCTATCTGTAGGAACATCCTTACATTGTAAATGTTTGTTTAAAGAAGGTGTTTTTGTGATTTATTTTTTGTTTTAAAATTAAATGGTTTTCTGGAGACCATCTGCAGCAAAGAGTGTCGTTCTTTCTTTAGGAATTAAATGAGGACTTTAAGTTTTAAATTAAAGGCATGGTTGCAGGAAATTTGCTGACAATTTTCAGTAAAAACAGATAAGGTATATGTCTCGGCCTTCCAAAGTTTTTGTTTCAAATGAAACGTTTAAAAAAATGGGATGTTCTATAATGCTTATGCTGGGATGAGATGTTATATAGTGGTTATAAAATGTTTATTAAAAATATTTTTAGATTCTAAGTTTTATGCCAAAATGCGTTATTATTATTTTAAGATTCCACCTTGAGTTCCCTGGTTTGCTAACAAAACATTTTTAAGCAGGTCAGACAGTCTATTTAAAATAATAAAGGCTCAATAATTACTGCAGCTCACTTCCATTAATACTTTATAAGGTGCACAATACTCCAATAATTTAGCTTCAGTGTATGTCAAAAGGTGTGCGCCATGTGAGAAGAAACGAAAAGGAATATATAACATGCACTTGATTGTAAGTACAAATTTTCTAGAAGTTGTTTCACAGGATTCACGCAATAACTTTAATCATATTTCGAATCTTTTTGATTGTTATTTAATTTGTTCTTTGTGGTATTTTCTTTAAATGGAAATAATTTGAGAAAAGGCTGAAGTATCTAGAACCAAATATCAAGCAATTTGTTCTTTACAGGATTGCTTAAGATAGGAAGGATTTGTAACATAAATAAATGATTAAATAAATATGTGAGAACTGAATACCAACTTATATGGTATTACTATAAATTCTAGTAATCACTAAAGTAGGGCATGAAGTTGGTAACCATGTTGTGTAAATACAACAGACAGTTTTAAAATTTCGCCATAAAGTAAAATGCATGATGGACAGGTGATGTCTGAGCTAGTATCAAAAATAACCAAGAATATTGCTTTTTTCTAATTTTATATTTCTTTCTTGAGACGCATTTCTGAATATATTTGAGAAATTTGTTTGAATGAGACTTCCGAAAGTGACAGCCCTCATGTTAACTTTTTAATACATTCTATTTTATAAACTTTGCTTTGCATATCATTAATAGTCTTTTTTAGTATATTGTACATTAAAATTTCTATTTAAATCAAATTATAAAAGGTCTCCCCTTTTCAAATCATTTTTCAGAGTAACAAACCTTTTCTTATCTTTTAAAAGTTAATGAATTTTGTTGATGCCATTTTATCCTGTATTCTGTAAGCACATTGGTATAATACAAACAGGGTTTGTATGGGCAAGATATTTCAAAATTATATGGTAGAAATATTTGGTTTTCTTCTGTGATTACTCATACAATGAAATCAAAATTTTTAACACAAAGTTAATTGGTGTGATTACTACATTCTTTTTACTTGACAAAAATGAAACCCATAAAAAACCAAGCTTACATATTATTTAAAAAATGCAAGGAGATCATAAGTTTTTATTTTCAATGGAAAAAAGAAAAATATTGAAAAAAAATATTAAATTTCGAGGTAATTTACCAAAGATAATGCTCGAGATATATTTGAAACACAATTCTTACCATTACTGCAAGAATTATATAAGTAATTACTCATAGACAAATGTTAGAAAATCTCTTAACTAAAACATATTTCTTTTCCTTTAGAGTATATAAAAAACTCTTCATTTAGAAAATAAATAACTTTGGCTTTGTAAATAGAGTTTTTCAAATAAAAATCTCACAATAATATGTCAGTTATAGAAAAAATGAAAAATAAAAAATATAGAAAAAATTCCACTATGTAACTGCATAAAAGTTACATTTAGAAGCAGAGTGTAGAAACTAATAAACAAATGAAAACGAATTTCTGTCTTAACCATCACCACCTTTGTTCCAGCATGAAATAATTTAAAAGAAGCAATTCCACCGTTTTATGTGAAAAAGTTAATTTTAAAAAAACCAAGAGCTCTTTTTCTTAGTATTTTAAACTCGCTTCCGTTACCATTTACACCCGCATGAACGACTACGTTACTTCTTAAACTAATAAACTCGCCACTCTTCGTAAGATTTGATCGTTTCACTTGAGATAAGATTGGAAATGCAAGGATGATGTTCTGAGATGGGCAGAAAACGACTATTCCACGGTCGTTTTTACCTTATATATGATTTGAATAGAGAATACGGAAGGCCATTTAGAGGTTGAATTCGCTGAGAATGGCTTCAAAAAAGATTAAGAAAAAGTAAGAAAAGTGGAAATGTGAGACGCAAATTGTAAAAGTGGTTTCAGGTTACTGTGCATGTAGTTTTTTTTTCAATTAATATCTTCCTTTGTTTAAAAGCGAGCAAAGTCTTATAAATGATTTTTGCGATTGTTACGGTAATCTGATAATATTTTTGAATTTCCGGTACTTTTATTTATTTGGGTTAAATAAATTTGTTTTTATATATGATAAATATGTGAAAAAATTCCCCTTTTTTTCTTTTATACTTTACGGTAAATTTTTTACAGATAATTAGCTTACGAAAGTCACTTCTTCTTTGATTCTTTGCCATTTTACTGCTAGATTTATTTATTTAAAGAAAGGCACACTGCAGAGAAAGTTCCATTTACATAGTACTATAAACAACAAAGAACAAAAGCCACAACGAGTAAATAAAAAGAATATGCGCTAAAAAATAAAAAAGTTGAACACAGAAGAATACACAAAATCATAAAAATTTTGCAAACGCATATATAATTAAAAACGAAAATACATAATCACACAAACATGAAAACACACTATGATTCTAAAAGTCGTATTTTTTAAAAAATAAAAGACCATTTCCGAAAAGCAAGGGTTAAAAAGTCAAAACACACAAGCACCGAATCCTTTAAAAACACACTAGGAGTTTAAAAGTTTCAAGACGAAGATACACACTTGAGATAAAAATAAATTGCAACACAGCGCCAAAAACAGAATACAAAAATTAAAACCTATAAAAAACAAAAAAAAAGGATTTAACTATAAAGACGCAATAACTCTTTCATATTTAAATATTTATATAATTAACAGTGTAAAGGTAAAAAATATAGGAACTCTTGAGTTTACATTATCATGTGTAAAAACAAGAAGGCAATTTGAAATTCATTCATAATTAGAAAAACTGGTTTTGACAGCAAAACAAATCAAATCCATATGATTTTTCTACCATCTCAGGAAGTCGCAGGTGCAAAATATGCTTATTTGCTGGCAACCCTTCAGCATATATAAGAAATGTTGATTAATGTTTAAATGAAATTAGTTTACAAAAATAATAATAAATCTGAAGGATGAGAAACGTTTTTTTTAATATGTTGCCCTATTCTTCCACAAAAAATAAAAATATCGCATTTCTTCAGTTTCTCATGATAAACTCCAAATAACCCGAAAGAAGGAATATTAAAATAATATTCCTGTCAGTTCTAGCTCATTTCCTTACCAATGATAAATTAGAGTTGATGGATTTCTAAGGAATAAATCTAAATAACAAGTGTCTAGGAAGAAACTCGGAATGTTTATTCAGAAAAAGAAAAGAAATGATATAAGTTTTTGAGGCGAATTGTTGAGAAACCTCTATTATTCATTCGTTTATGACTAATATTTTTAAAATTATTTAAGGAGAATTTGCGTTCTTAGTATATTTTTATTTTTTCCTTTCAAGTTAAATCAAGCTTTTTTCAAAATTTATATTTTGTAATAATTCAAAAATTTTTCGCTGAAAGAAGTTTGCTAATTTTCGCATAAATTTATTGTTTAAGAATTAAGGTGTTAATTATCGTGATTTGATGTGCACCTTTAATATGTGAATTCGCTTATTTAAAAAAATTGTTTTCCACCAATTTTAACCATTATTATATCTTTCATATATCATAGAATCATTTATGAACAAATATTATTTCTTTAAATATAATTACCTAATCATAAATTTGAGAGCACAGGAAATTTGATTAAGAACTTCAAATATGTTGTCTGCGGACTCAGTATTCGAATCCCTATGGACGAATCTTTTGTTTCGTTCAGTTCAAAACATTCGAACTTCCGGCACCCTAATTCAATTTCCAACATATTACTTTTCCTGCTGTCTCAAAAAAATCATCACAACCTAGCTTCGAGTTGAAAAATTGTTCCAAATACAAATCCAAGGTAAAAAATGCAGTTCTTCGAATATTGCAAAGATGAGATCTTTAATGTTAAAAGAAATTCTACCAAGTCAAAAGTTTGCTGAAAAATCCTTAAAATGTTCAGTATCAACTGGAAGGAAAATTTTTATTCTGATTTGAATCTTAGAAAGGCCGAAAAATGCAATGTTCATCGATTTTCTCCATGCCATACCCATTGAACGCAGAACACGCTGCAGAATTCTTTATAAAGATCATTTATTAGTACAAAAATGGAAAAAAGTTGGAATATAGATGAAGCT
Source organism: Araneus ventricosus (assembly GCA_013235015.1). Taxonomy (NCBI): domain Eukaryota; kingdom Metazoa; phylum Arthropoda; class Arachnida; order Araneae; family Araneidae; genus Araneus; species Araneus ventricosus. Next base: position 56,684 of record BGPR01000826.1, on the reverse strand, counting down.
TAGGTCTACTTAAATGCCAGAAAGAAAGAAAAGATGATTTTAGTATTATCAAAGAGGAGGAAAAGCTTAAAACCTGGTTCAAAGACTCTAATGAAAGTTATTCTGAGGGATTTATGATTGATGCTAATTTTTCATATGATGGTAAAATAAAAGTAAAGAGAGTGGAGAAAAATGTTTAGATCAACTCCACATACTATCAGGAACACATTTTATCACCAATATTCAAATATGAAATACAATCTCTTTACCCACAATGGCATCAATCAGTAGAGCTGCATCAAGACAAAGCAAACAGCTACACATCACAATTTATTTAAGATTAATTTCCTTTAAGAAAGTAGAAAAATAAATGTTTATTAAGACACTCTTCACTGATATTCCTGCTAAATATTCTGATGTATCAACCATGAATTTTTGCGCTTTTGGACTTTTAAAAAAAGCATTATCGAAACGTCCACCTACAAGCCTCTGTGGACTTTGGAAAGCTGTTCAAAAGGCATTGGATAAAATATTTCTTCCGATTCTACAAAAAGCATTATTGACAAGGAAGTTACGATACAGAAAGATTGTTATGAATCAGGGCTATCACATTGAACATTTAAAACTCAAAATAACCATGTGAGATAGTTTTGTAAGCACCATAAAAATCGTCTAAAAATGTGCGAAGAGTCTCTGTATTCTAAAATAGGTATGTCAAAAAATATTTTTAAAAAAATTAATTAAAATTCGAGAAAAAATTGTTCGGTATTGAAAAGAAAATTTGGGGGCTTTTTAGGTGGTGCAAAAAACATGTTTGTGTAAAAATATTTTTGGAAGTTACCGCAGAAAATCCCAAAATTTTGCTGAAATTTTAATTAATTAACATTTTAAAAAAATCGCTATGAGATGCACGTGCCCACCCTCCAGTTTATATCTATGTTAAATTTCGTAGCTTTAGGTCTAACGGTCTGTGCTGCAGAGCGACAAAATTCACGCACTCGCAAATTCTTTTTTATTATTAATAGAAATTTAGTTTGAAATGATACGGTTCATTAAAATGATACGGTATGGTTTATTAATTCCAGGATTTATTGCATTGATTTTCGAGTTTCAATTCTTAATTGCATTTCTTTTTTCTGTAACTTACCGGAAAAATGCATCAAATATACTTTCTAAAAACAACTTTATAAAAAAACATCTTCATTTTATTGAGAATGTCTTTATGCTAAGAAAGTTTATTTCTCTTTTACAGTAATTGACTGAATCCATTAACTATTCCATCGTGATTTCTCCTTTCTGTAATGCATCATGTCTAAAAATAGTACCGCATAGATCTTATGTGTTTATATTTATTGACTGAAAATTAAATTAGAAGCTATATATTTTTACTCAATTAGAGCTATATTATATGTTGAAAGATTCTTATGCAACAAGAAATGCTTTTACAGTTTTCATTTTCTTCTTTTTTTAAAGTTTGTTTTAAGAAACTTGTATGTTTTAAACAGATTAGGATACGTACCCTCGTTGTTTCTTTAAAATTGTTTTGTCTACATTTGAAAATTGCATTAATAAACTTATAAAATAGTCTAGTGCGCTGAGAAGAATTGTCTAATGTGTTAAAACAACCTACTAATCTTTGTTATCTTTATTGTTAATTTCAAAAATTCTTTAAGTGTGTTCAACATAATCTATTTTTCTTGAAAATTTCCTTCTCTGTGTTTCAAAAGTGTTTTAATAGACTGAAAAAAAATAAAATAAACCCTGGCAAGAATGAATATTGCAATATAGTTTTGTTCTTATTTCACACTGCACTGAAATGGTCTTATTATCTTTAACGCGCTTCCTGCTGATTTTTAGGATCGTTTATATAAGTATTCGACAAATTACTCTTTATTTTGAAAATTTTTCCTCCATCGTAACTGAGATATGATATTGTGTAGAGAAAAAAAATTTAAGAGAGAGTATTCAACTTCCAAATCTAGCAATTGAATATTGCTATGACATCAATTATACAGGGTATCCCAAAAAGATCAGCACAACTTAAAACTTTCGTTTAAAAAAAAGGACATATCTACAAAAAAAATTTCAAACTTTGGGTAGTTTAACTCAAAAAGATTTTTTACCGTCTTAGTAAAGTTCCGCATGAGGTCTCTTCGTAGCCCGATTAACCCTCTGAGCGGCGCAAACGTCTTTTTACGTTTCTCATGTTCTGTTCAAAAGCGGATATCTCGTATTTATTTCCATACTTTCTTAAACACTTACTTAATAATTTTTCTTAATAATTTGTTTCAAAATACTTTTCTTAAACATTCATGTATAAAGTATTCTTAAGATTTCAGAGATATAATTAAATACAAAAAAGTCGATTCATTTACTTTAAAAGCTAAGTTTTCTAACGTGATATCTAAAAGTTCAAAATAATTGTTCGCTCAGAGGGTTTTTTAAGAAGATATTCTAATTCCATCCAGGAACGTTGAAGCATGCCTTGATCAACAGCTTCTAAAGCGACTTGAATCTTTTCCTTCAATTTCACAACATTGTGAACTTTTGTTCGGTATCATCTTTCACACAACTTCAGAAGAACATTACATAACACAGCACACACTGCGCTTTCTTCTCAGGAGACGCCATTTTCAATAAATCAGTCTTTATGTGTCGTGCATCGCCATCTATGAACAAAAAGAGGCAGTAAAAAAACTTTTTAAGTTTTTCTGTCCATAGCTGCAATTTTTTTTTTTGTAGACCTTTATTGTAGACCTTCCTTTTTTTCTTTCAAATATAAGTTTGAAATTGTAGGATCATTTTGGGATACTCTGTATTTTGCTGTTTTCAAGTCACCAAAAGTGTTGATTAAATATGCTTTTCTTTTTTGAAAATAGTGCAATTCCAAATTAAAAATAATTAAACTGGCATTAATACATTATACAGGAGAAAAAATTAACAAAACGTTTTAAACTTTCAAGACTATCACTTAAATCTTCCTATGACATCAATTATGCTTAAGTTATTAAAAGTGATTGTTAAACATATTTTCTTTTGAAAATAGTGCAAAGGCATTTTAAGCAACTAATTAAACTGCAAAAAATATATCTCAGAAAAACTATTTTTTTTCTTTCATATTTGAATTTAATTTGCTTAAAATTTGAATTGTTTTACTTCTGTCTGCATTGTTGATGCCACTGATTATTAAGTATATATTATTAAGGCCTTATCTGCGGATTACAAGTGCATGAACACCTTAAACGTAAAATTGTCAAGTAAATCTCAAAAAGATTCCGCCATTTTCATAACTTTCACTGTACTGATGCATCGATTGTGATGATATTTTAATCAGCATGAGTATATTGAATTGTGGCAGTTGATTGTGAAATTCATCAAGCGAAAAATGTCTTCAGAGATAGACGTTATTTATCAAAAAATCTCATTTTGTTAAGTGAGATCGAAGTGCTTCAGAGAAATAACTTCCGGTGAACACGAACTTCGTGATTGCAAAGCTCATTTTATTGAGCTTATCGATGAAGAGGAAAGCTTCATATTAAATGAAAATTAATAAAGAATACCGTTGGATTGAATAAGAAATCACATCTGATGTGAAAATTAATTTAACTCCAAGAAATTCTTTATTTCATTTGTCATGAAGCAGTCTCCATAGCTAGATGCATTTAAGTTATCTGTTGATGAGAAAGATTTTTTCACTGAAAGAAAAACTTGTCATTTCAATTAAAAGCTTTCATTTCTCTTGTCCGTTCTTAAACTACTTTTAAGCAAACAGATGTATCGACTTAAAAAAGTAATTATTCTCTTTTATGTGTAGTATGATATTTTATAGACAATTAAATCAGACTTTTTTAGTCTGGAATTTTAGAAATTTTTAATGATGAACCTGAAAGGAAATGCTTAGTTGGAGAGTTGTTAGTTCTCAAATATTTAGACGTTTGAAAGGAGGTACATTTTAGACGTAAAATAGGTTTTGTACATCATTCAACAAACTGAAAATTACAAGCTAATGTAAGAAATAATAAATTTTGATTCAAACATATTGGAAATAAAATTTATCACAAGTTGTTGCAATGGCCAAAAAATATCAAAAAACACGTTTTTATCATTCATTTCTGTGCATCAATGGTAGGAATGTGGTTTGATGTTCTAAAACACAATTATAATCAAAGTTGATGATAAAATTCCTTACATTTGATATACATATTATATTTTTGATACATAAAAAATGGTATACATTTATGCGGAATTAAGTTAATTAAAATAAAAATAAAACGACAAAGAAATTTGCCAGTAATTTATTTTTAAATCTGTAATTATACTTTAAGATAGATTTTAATGCCTCAAATTAGTTAAAAGATGGTTATAAAATCAAAACTATACTAAAAATGTCATTGAGATACTAAATTTGAATGCGGAGATAAAGAAAAACTATAATATTTGTTCATAATCATGATTATTTAGCTGATTTATAAAACGAAACTAATACGGTTGTTTTATGTAAAATTCAAAGATATTATATTTTTATAAACCTTCAGCGCAAATGAATCTTTGAAATTTTACTTCAGCTATGTTGTGGAGAAACACAATTCGAAAAATCTCCATATCGAATATTTTTTATCGTTATTTAGAGGAAAATATCTAAAATTGTATATAAGGAAAATAGAAATTGTTTCCATTTTACTCATATTTATACTCATTATTAACAAAAATCAATCAAAGAACATAGAAAACAACACATTTTTTTTTTTTCATTTCCATTATAGAATTTGTCTGAATGGCAAGTATGCCTGCAGGAAAAAAAAAGACTGAAGAAGTGAAATCAATCATTTTCTTTTATTAAATCATTTGGTGATACAGATTTAACTTTCACTCCAAACCATTTTCATAGATGAAGCTGTTAAAAATATAGCATAAATTCATATATTACATAACGTTGTTTCTAAACAATCCATACATATTGTAATATTTAACCAAAAGCGTATTGGCATTAACGTCTTGAAAAAATTTAAAAAATTACAAATACTTAAATTTGTCTTGTACCTCATGGCAGGAAGACACTGTAGTTGACAAAATTTGCTTCGTTTTTATTCTAGCTATTTTAAATGTATAGAAGTAATGGAATCAATTTACGTGGCGTCAGAGTCACGTAACAAACTCACTTGAGCAATGCTCAGGTGAGTTTGTCAGTGAGCATGTCATCTCATCGTATGCTCTCTAATACTGCTCGGTGTTGTTAAGAACTTAATTCCTCTTCCAGATGTGAAATTCACTCCAAAATTACATTGGTATGGCATGTTTTATGTGCTTAAAATGCTCATGAATTGACAGCATTATAGTTTGCTTCAAAACAAACATGTTTGAAAAATCAATATCACAATAAATCATTGCTAATACTCATTCTATCAGAAATTTATTTTCTGAACATGCAGTAAACTAAAGCAGTTTTTATATTAAAATAAACTGCTATATCGAAGATGTACTGTTGGCGCAAACATAGGAATAGGCTATGTTCCCGAAAAAATTGCAATGCTTAAAAATTTGTTAGGGAATTTGAATGACTTTTTATTGCAAAAGCAAAATTCTATAATTGATAATCGGAAAGCAAATACATGAATTTCACGTAAAATAAAATTATTATTTAAGTGTTGGATATATAGGGATAACTTTGACTGCTTTAGTGAGTAATAATCCAATTTGACAGAAATGGAAACACTATAATGTGCTATATAACGACAGTTAAATAGTCCTGAATGCGAGAATTTGGATGAATATCAATGTTTTAGATCACCATGACTCCTAAGAACTATTTTAGAAACCATGTCTGTCTTTCTTTGAGCATGGTAACACAATAGCGCTGTGAGTTAGATAGATGAAATTTGGTGAGTGGTCTTTACAACATAATTGTACATTTCTATGAATTTTCAAACAAAATCTGTGAAAATGAAGTCTGTCTATCTTCCTGTCACTGTGCATCGGGGCGCAATAACTCAATAAAGCAAAGAGCTCGATGGTTGAAATTTGGCATAATGCAATGATTTAGAATTTTTCCCATCTTTAAGATTAATTTTTTTAACGCAGTTTAATTTTTAATCACTAATACGCATTTCTACTTAAACTTAAAGAGTTACAAGAATCTTCACTGTTAACCCGACTCCGTTTCTCGAGGATTTCCCCGTTTTCGAAAGTATTGAAGCTCACTGCGTTTTTGTAACGTTCTCTTTTTACAATGTAACACTTCCTGGATGGTACGCGCTGCCTTTTCGAGTAAAACTTTAACTCCTGACCATGGCTTTGACTTTAGTATTGAAACATTTTATCTACAATTTAATCATTTTATCATTTCATTTAAATATGTCTAAAATTTAATAAACTGTTTTAAAATTATCAACGATTACCGTCTTCATTGAAGATGCTCTACTCATCACCTAACGGAATATCATTTCATACATTTATCATTAAAATTGTAGACTTGTCCCAAATTTTGAATGGATTTTTTTCGGATTGATTCTTTATCGTTATAACTCTTCGTGTGTATGTAACTGTGACAACTTAGGAACCTAAGAAGCTAAATGCAATTATAGCACGCAATCATTGCATCACAATTGTGAATTCTCTTTAATATTCTGCCAAATCAGTTAAAATGATGAGCCACTGTTCCAAAGTGCGTACTCGATTCTTTGCACTTCAGCGAAGTTAATAAGTTCAAAACGCACCATATTTTTGAAAATATACAGGAAAGCAATGGGTTGAATACTGTAAATTGTATAAGCCATTGAGTAATTTCTATAATTCAAATACGCGTATAAATACATATTGCGCCATTTACTTTTGCTTCTTTTGTTCATTGTTTTTGCTACGTTCAAATTTGAGTTGTCACTGTTTAATAAGTGGGTTTATAATGAAGCATCATAAGTGAGTATAACTATAAACTTTACTATACTAAAGTTTATAATTGTTTAAGGAGAAACCCCAGAAAACCACACTCACAATGATGGCGAAAGATATTAAAAGTTACTTGGCAAAGGCTTGTTTAAGCAAAGAAAAATAGCCTTTATAGAAAATAAACTACTGCTTGAAATAGGAATTATGAAATCATCGTTATATTTTAAAACAATGCAAAACGCGACGTACACTTCAAAATTTTGGAAATGCATTCAACTTTAAAATGTTTTACATGCTTTCTGTCTATCCGGAAGAAATATTAAGGCAATAACCATTCTGGCACAAAGCCCACTGGCAAATTGCTTCTATTACAATGAGGCCTAGATGGAGTGTCTGATTTACCGGGGCTGCCTAATCATTTCGAATAATCCGTTATCCAACACGTTAAGATACCAAATATAATTCTTTACCTAATTTACTTGCTTGAGATTCATCCTTGGAGTGTTTTTAAAAATTTATTATATGAAATAAATTTTAAATGCAGTTTGAATTCTTTTCTGTTTAGTTTCACTTTTATGGTTTGTTCTTAAAAAAGGAACTCACGCTGCAGATTTCAGTTTATAAAATTCACGTAAATTTTGGTCTTCAAATGAACACCAAAGCATTTTGGAGTTGCGATTAGAATTTTTAACGCCATGTGGTAAAAGAAAAACATAAGAAGCTAAGAAATGGTAAAAGGAGGACGAGGGAGACGAAATGTTTAAGGTATCCGACTGCTTTAAAATCGTCGTTTTTGATGAGATTATCAAAAAAAAAATTATGACTTAATTTTGTAACCTGTTTAATCAGCTTTCTAAAACTGTCTCACTTTTTACACTACGTGAATTACAAATGGAGTTACAGCTGTTTTAGTACCGAACTGTAAGCATTATTTTATGTTGCATAAAAACTTTAAATGTGTTTTCTGAGAAATGATATTTTTGAGAAAAACTGTCGACCGTAACAATGGTTTCTGAAAAAGTTATTCAAATATTGATCTGAAATTTTCTGAGATTGTTTTCTGTAATATGCTTGATGTTTTCCTCTAATAACTAAGGTCAATTTTAAAATCAAGTATTATTTTTAAGTGCTTAAATATAAACGAAAAGCGTTTTTTATGGAAAATTACCAGTTTAGTAACTATTTTCAGCTATATCTCAACACTATTTTGAAGTACAAGAAATATTTTAGAGCATAACACAGATAACTGTCATAAAATGTACTCCTACAAGGATTTATGTATATTTAGAATATGATTTTGTTTATGGCTGTTAGCGTAAGGCAAATATTTTAGTCATTTTTCTTCAAATTTCTCTGTTTTTTTAAAAAATATTATTTTGAAAGACCAATTTTACAATATTTTCATAGTTTTAAAACATACGCAGTTGAAAAACAAGATTAAAATATATATATAAGTTATTTTCTAAAAAAATGTCTCCGAACACAGTCGGATACCTTAAGATAACACGAGATGGAATTTTATGTAGATTTTTTTTGTGTGTAGTTCATGTTTTTATTCTTTAGGCTTAAATTTAAATAAAATTTTGTCACCATTTTTTAATAAAAAATATGTAGTGTTTTGTTTTATTTCGCGATGCATGATTCACCAACAGCTTTTTACCTTGAATCGTGATTTTTTATAGAGCTGCATCTGAAATATAAATACAGGTGTGCGTTTTTTCAAAGAATTACATAGAGAAGCGGAAAGTTAAATTATTTTTATGAATCGTTCATAATGATAAATCCGACTGATACAAATGCTCTCAGAAGAATCTCGGTTTGTCTTTATCGACGAAAAAAGGATGAAAAACAGAGGTTATCTTTTCAACCTCTAAATAAGAAAAGAATCTCTTATCACTTGTATGGGTTAACTCTAAAACGAAACCACACAGTCATACAATTTCAGAAAAAAATAATTGAAGATAATATGAATAAGCCGTTTTACCTACAGTTTGTTTGCTGTTCTATGCAATATCCTCGCTTTTATATCTTCCTTTTAGATTTATGAAGATGCTTCCGGTTGATTCTGAAGAAATTTGATAAAGTTAAGTTTGATAAAGAATCAATTATATTATCAATATTTTAAACCTGTAACAAACTTGGCGTCATCTCTTTGAAATTCCAAAAATCACCGCTTAACAAGCAATACGGCCTATCTCAGTTTTCGGAGTTTTACAAAAGGAAGGAACAAAACTTTTTCGCAACCAATGACAAATATTTCTGTCTTTTATCAGATTTGTTATGAACATGCGATCTCATGCTCATACCATATGTGATAAATTCACTTCTCACAGAAGAACAATGAAATATGTGTTTATTTGTGTTTCAGAGTTCCAGACCGAGTTCCTTCCGCAATAGGAGTTGTCTTTCTTTACCTCACGCTCTACCTCTACACACAGTTCTTGTCACACTGACACAAAAATTCATCAAAATATAACTACTGTTCCGTTTTCATTTGATCCACCCTTATACATATCGTTTTCAATATTATGTTTTATTAAGATACAGGATTCCCACTTATATCCGTTACGCCCCCATTAACTTCTAAATGGTGACAGCTTAGGTTATAAAGTTGGTGTCTAGGTTTAGTAAAAAGGCTATGCTCTACTCGATGAGACAACTTACAACGCCATCTATAGGCAAATTTTGGAATTATCAGTCCTATCTCGTAAAGGGTGAAAGATACGAGAAAAAAATCGATTAGAAAGTTGTAGAGCACTCTCGATTTAGTTCGAAAAGATACCTTGCGCACATAAATACTCAAAACAAAATGTAAAAAATTAACATTTTTATTGTGATTTTCAACACTATGGCGTCGTGAAACGCGAGCGAAGCGAGAAAAGACCACCTTACGGACTAAATACCAGCCTGTGTTGTGGCGCAGGGGAAACGCACGCGATTTGCATTGATGAGGACCATGGCTCTGCCCTCACCGGTTAAGTGTTTTACTGAATATCTCTACAAACCATGAAAACTTTCTGCTGATCTTGCAAAATCGTCTCTCCAAACACACAGCTCAACCCAACCACATCTGTTAAAAAACTCACATGGATTTCATGTATTATGCAAATGAGGATGGAACGTCATACCTGTTCACCAGAGTTGTTATGGACTGTTCACCAGAGATTACTACTATAAAAAGGATGTTTATGCTGGGTTGCACGTCAAAGCTGAGGGTTATGACAAAATGTGGCATTAAGGAAGGCGCAAGGTATCTTTTCCTACTTAAACGAGAATGCGCTACAACTTTCTCATTGACTTTTTTCTCGCATCTTTCACTGTTTAAGAGATGGGACCGCTAATTTCAAAATTTACCGATAGATGGCGTTGTAAGTTGTCTCATCGTGTAGCGCATAGCATTTTTACTATACCTAGACACCAACCTTATGGCCTAAGCTGTCACCGTTTAGAAGTTAAGGGAGGGGGTGTAACGGATATAAGTGGGAACCCTGTATATTGGCACAATGTTTACCACACACAATATGAACTGCATTATTTCAAAATTTATTAGTGTTCTGTAAGCAGTATGTTGTTCAACGAATTCTATTTGCTTAAATACACTTACACTTATTTGTGTAGATTTAAAATATTGAAGTCGAAAAATATACGATAGTGCATGTATTAGTTTCTCGAATGCATAACTGCTTCCAATTATTTTAGAAATCTTGCGTTACATTTTGAGTTGATTCACTCTGCTGTAAAACACATGCGATGAAATAATTAAATTTAATCTTTGGATTCCGCACACGAAAAGCAAAATTCCTTACTCTCCAATTGCAAATATCTTTATCATTAATATAAGATTAAGCAATGAAAAGGTCATTTTTATCACACAGTATATTATTTCAAAAAAACCATCATCTCAAAAAATATCATTATTAAAAACATCATTAATGAAATATTTCGCCACACCAGTTTAACAGCTTAATAATATAACTTTAAATTATGAAAATATCTTTGAATTTTTCTGATCAAATCTAAAGTTTACTTAATACACAAATGATAGTAGTATTTTACTATCATTATCATATTAAAATCGAATTCGTTAATAAATGGCGAAAAATATTGCAGTGGCAATCTATATGTAAAAGCACAATGGAGCAGTTATCCCTGTTCAGAATTTCATCTCCTTATTGAATATTTTGGCTGTAGCTTTTTTTTTTATCATTTATGAATGGGGAGAAAATCTTGTTTGCAAGGCTTTTAAGAACACATCACATCTCAGAGGGTAATTAATCAAAAATTCATGCGAAAGAAGCACAGTTAATAAAATTTCAATCAAGCGCTTCAAAATACACTGAATTGGATTTTAATAAAAAAATATGTGAAACTTTTTCTAAAGAAAAACAGCGATGTGGTTTATGAAGCGTGGACCTTAAAACATAAAAGAATATTACAAAGAAATGGTTTGTGCATAGTGCTGTCTTAATACTTCTGGAAACTTCTAAAACTAAATATTAATGTTGTTAGTACAGTTTATTAGTTTACGTTTTTTCCTTCTTATTGCTTCATTCGCTGTTATTTTCTGTTATACCAGTGCTTATTAAAAATATGCAGAATATTTATCTTTCCATAGAGACTTTTGAAACGACGAGAAGTTGGAATTCGGGTAAACAAATTTAATGTTCAGTCAAGCTATGAACTGATACTGAAATATTTTATTTAAATAATTTTTTTATTCTCTGCGATATAACTTTGAGTAAAATGCTAACTTTTCAGACTAAGTTACATGCTGTCATAAGTTTTACTAAGTTTATTTACTTAACCTTTTAATAGAAAGAAGAAATTACCTACAAAAATGGAAACACGCATAGCTTTGGGAGGCATTTTTGTATAATATTCTACATTGGTTTTTATATAATATGCAACATCACCTTTTAGGGATGGAGGTAAGGAGAACGAAGGATGCCTTATAAGCGTGTCGTGTAGTTTCAAAAGTGGCCATCTCCATTTTTTCGCAAATGTGTTTTTTAAAAGATTTTTAAGTCTATATGATCTTTTCTACCACTTGGGATTAACTAAACATAAAAGAACATGGCTTATCACTCCAGTACCCAAGACGAGTCACTCACAGTTAGTTTTTGGTACTTCAAAAACCTATTCACCACCAGAGCCAATATAGGTTTTGGTTCGCCTAGTGTTCATGTTCATTCTAAATTATTGGAAATGAAAGAGAGGATCAAGCAGCTAAGATTGACAAAGAGAAGCAGATATTTATAATTGAACGCACACTACAAGAAAAGCGAGGTGTGGCTTTTTTCTCTCTTTGAAGAGAAAATAGGGAGGACTTACTTACCTTACGCTTTTGACGGCCTAAAATCCTTATCTAGTCGACGCATTGTAGTAGATAGCTGCATCTATAGAACTTCACCATTGTATATATCTCATAGAAAGATCCCTTGATCAACAATAACAAATTCATATACATCTGAGGGTACATAAATGCCCAAAAGCTCCCACTGAATATTTATCGACTTTGTTTCATTGGCTGTAGAATACCGACTTCACAGGTGTTACGGTACTCAGACGTATGGCTGATGGGTGTAGAGCATTGGCGGATTTTGAGAGTATGAGGCCATTGGCGCAAAATTGTTTTGAGACCTCTTCTCCTACTTAATAAAAGGTGCCCTAAGAAGAGAGAGTTCCCAATGCAGAGCGTTCTTTATTCCCTCGAAACGCGTGCTTGCAAGAATTGAATGGAAAATGAAATAAAAAAGTCATTATCTTTCAGAAAACGGGACAGTTTTCCAGCTAGGGAGATATTATCTCGATTATGATTGGAAGAAAATCAGCAGCATATTCATAAAACAACCTGAAAGATGGCATTTCAAATTCGTTCCGACAAAGAGTTTTTTATAACGAAACAAAATGATAAAATATTGATGCAAGGGCGCTCTGTTATGGATCTGAGGCAAATGAGAGAAAATAGTTGAGAAGAGAAGGTAAAATATCATGACCAGTAAACTTAGAATCGCTATTCCAGGCTTAATAGTGAACCCTCTAAAACTTCATTTTGTACAAAATTACTGACGATGCATTTTGGACAGATTCAGAGAGTTTGGACAAATAGGTTTTCATCAGAAACATTATACAATCGGAAGTTCAAGGACAGGGAGCATGGGAAGGAAATCTTCAAGAAGACACAAACGGTATTTTGTGCGACTTTGGAGAAAATGTGGCCATGACAATCCGAATTTCTTATAATTCAATCTATATTTATGGCAAAAATATATACATCCTTATTATAATAATATCTTGCAAAAAGTATTGTGTATATTTTATAGAACTTGAAGTATTTATTTAGATTTCAGATTGTTGCAAAACTGGCCATCTCCAAAACAAAACCTTAAATAGCTTCCCCCTTTCTTCATGCCTCATTACCATAAATTGTATACTGAATCACACTGCCCAAATGCTTTGAATGCCATGCATTCTTTTTTTAAATCTCATTTTGGCTAGATGTGACCGAAATTCCACTTCTTTGGAGAATTTCATGTTTTGGATATGGCCACTTTTGCAGCTACACGACTCAAGTAGAAATAGATATTCAGTGTTGCCATCAGTATGTGACGATTTGTAAGCTTCAGAATGGGACATCAGTGTAATGAAAGACTAAACTATTCAACTCCGTGTTATTTCCTTAATGAATTCCTTCGAGTATCGGTGTAATATGTAATGCTGGAATCATTAATATGTAGAAGATATGAATTCTGAGACAATTTCCTGTAATATTCTTGCCATTACTATATGAGTCGGTCAGAAGCCAATGTGGTCCAGTTCATTTTTTGATATTTTCTGATATTTCTAAATTTTAATGGAATTAATAATATTTTTAGTTATTAAAGGATTTTATATTTGCTTCATTAGAAGATTTTATAATTTTTTGATCGAATTAATAAACCAAAAATTTTAAAAATTAATGTATGAAAAAGCATTAGTTTTCTCATTTTTTTCCGGACTTAACCGCAATGGCTTCTAAGTGACTCATATGATGATTCATAAATGCACCACTATGTACTTCTATGGTATTTTCTTCTTGAGGATCACTATGTGTTGTTATATACTTTTAAATTGGCTTTTTTCTCGTATCTTTCACCGTTTACGAGATAGGACCGCTAATTCAAAAATTTGCCGATAGATGGCGTTGTAAGTTGTCTCATCGAGTAGCTCATAGCCTTTTTACTATACCTAGACACCAACTTTATAACCTAAGCTGTCACCATTTAGAAGTTAATGGGGGTGTAACGGATACAAGTGGAATCCTGTATCTGTTAGAGTCATTAACATGAAAAAGCAGAAAAATCTGAGACGATTTTATTGTAGCATTATTCTCTCTTTTTTTGATGAACGGATAATTTCAATCTTATAGAATTGTGCAATAAGGACTAAGAAAGAATAATGGAATACAATAAGAAATAATGAAAATCAATCATATTGCTAAACTTCCTTAACCGGTCAGCACACGCATGGAGTCTTTTTGATCCCATCCTTTCTCTTTTGTTAAGAAAAATTCAAGGAATTTCAAAAAACTTACACCTGCTACTTCATGTACCTTCATTGGTGAGCTAGAAGAAGATAAAAGCAGCAGAAACCTGTGAAACTGTTTCTCACTTCTTACTAGGGAGTTTGTTGTCAAATTGCCCCACGTGTGTGTTAGCTCTCCAAATTCATTTAACGTTTTGGCTATGACAGCGCACGAATGTGAGCAGCAGAGAAGAAAAGAACACTGAAAAGGTATGGGAAAAAGCTGATAAGTTCAACTTTCCTTTTACGTATTAAGAATCGCATTTGTGTCTTAAATACAAGTTATTTCCACGAAAAAATATACTTATACGTTGACCATATTTTATTTTTATACAAATAGCCAATAAGATAAGGGGTAAATGTCTAACAATTTGGGGTCAAAATGACCCCGCGTGTGTGCTAATGTTCCAAAAATGGGTGCTTCTGCTGAAGGGTTAAAAGCATACTGTTGAGTAACGCGACTTTCCTTTGTCTTTTATGTAATAATCAACTTTAAAGCAAAGAATATTAGAGCATTCTTCTTAATAGAATATGAATATAATAGATATTCGCTACCGAAACCTTGTTCATAAAATTAATGCTTGTAATGCTTTCCTGACTGGATTAAGCTCTGTAAGTAATAGAAGTTTCGGAGGACCCCTTTCCCCATTCCTCCTCCCAAAACATAGTATTTCGCATTAATTTTATCTCTATGCAAGGAGATTTTAAGCAACAAAAAATTATGACAAATTGAAACACAATACTTAATTGCGGGTCACCTTCAAGAGAGTTGGTGTCAATATTCGTGTATTTTAAAATTTAAAAATAATTTTCCACAAAATAGTTAAAAATTACTAAGATTTTTTTAATACAGTTTGAATAATCTAATATAATTATACAAGGACGGTTGATATGTCACTTAGTCAATCAACTGTGAAAAAAATTAGTCACAGTGATCTGCAAACAAACTTGGAAACATGAAAAAATTGATAAGAATAATCTTTTAAAATTTAAATGGAACTCGATTTTATCCTGAAGACGTTCGAGGGTTCATGATTCTTTGGCGCGAGTGTAATGTTCAATTAATATTTTAAATACTTAGATAATTAACAAGATCGATTAATTGTTTGAAGGTTTTATATTTCACCAAAGATTCAAAAAAGAAAAATACGGACAGCATTGAAAAACAAAAACACTTAACATTTTATTTACAAATCTAAATTAAAAATTTTAATAGAATTCGCATGAATTAATGCACGGATGAGAAAAAATGCAATGCGACAAAGCACGAGCAGTAAAAAATAAAAGTATTTAATTTTTATAAAAACAAAATCTATTTACAAGATAGTTATCAGTCATCTTCATCAACGAGAGAAGTAAGTTTGGAATCAGTCACCACAGTTCTAAAAAATCAAATTAAAGCACAGGATAAAATTACTCTGAAAATAACTTTTAAAAAATATCCCCACCCCGAAAGTTGCGGGGCTTTCAGGCAGTTGCCTACTTTGCCCTGTTACTTACCATTGCAATAAATTAAATATTAAATTTCTTCCCATTATTCCTAATTGAGTTTAAGGATAGGATTAGAAATAAGTGATATCAATAAATTCACGTGAATCAACTCTAAGACGTAAACTTCGATTTAATATTTCATCACCACCACCAAAACACTCATTTGCCGAAACCCATAGCTATGATCTCCGTCTTCCGTTTGCCGATACAACATACGCCCAGGGCAACTTGTGGATACACCCTCCCACTGAACAAAATTGCATATAAATACCAATCAAGGGTGTCTTAGTCCTTATATGTTTAGCTCTGTTAGACTCGAACTTTAGTAATTAGTTCTCTCGCAGGTCTTTATTACATCAAGTTTAAATGCACGCTTGGTTGTAACAGCATTTAAAATTTGATGTCAGTGCCCAGGTGAAGCCGTTATCACGTGTTATGACCGACACGCAAGTTGTTCCAGTTGTGTGGAAGGGCTGTCAATTGTCAGTCTCTTCCTCCCTTTCTCTCCCCTTTGGTGATATTGACCGTTCGGTATCTAGCAACGGCTGTATAATGTGACCGTCCATCATAAAGTAGGAGAATGAAATTATATGAGTTTATTACTTTTCACTTGTGACGAGCTGCAGTCGGGATGTCGATGCTTAGATTGGCTTTTTGTGTATTTCAGGGAGGAAGCATAATTATTTTAAATTGTAGAGAAGATTGCTTTTGTTATGCGGTGATTGGCTTGTTTTCTGTTTCATTGGAGACACAGAGATATTTTAAATTGTAATGAAATATCTAGAGAAGATTGCTTTTCCTATGCGGTGATTGGCTTGTTGTCTGTTTCATTAGACATTCACCCTGTGCTTTTAAAACTTATGAGATAGCTCTAGCAGTTAGGGGCCGTTCAAATATTACGTAAGCAGGTTTTTGGTATTTTTTGACCCCCCCTCCCCCCTTGTCAGCAAAAATAAGCAAATCGCAAACCCCCCTCTTATAATTACGTAAGAAAACTGCAACCCCCCCTGTTCTTTTTTTTATAAAACGTATAACAGTAATAATCTAATTTTAAAAAATTTTAGGACTTAATTCAAATAAAAAAAACTCTAACTAGGCTTAAAATGAAAAAAAAATGTAAGTTTAATTTCCTTTCAATTTCAAGTTTAAGCTTACAAAAATCAAGTTTATTTTTCTTTTGCCAAATTTAACTTTTTTCTTCAAATTTAATTTTTTAATTAAATTATTTGTGCAAGTTACAAGAGATTTTCGGAAATAAAGTGATTTCAATGTCTTACGTAAGCATCACTCATACTCCCCCTCCCCCCTTGTCAGCAAAAATAAGCAAATCGCAAACCCCCTCCCCCCCCCTTGGGTGCTTACGTAATATTTGAACGGCCCCTTATAGGAATAGGGGTACAGGGTGGCGTTATGTCTGTTTCATTGGTGGAACATAGATATTTTAAATTGTAGTGAAATCTGTGGAGAAGATTGCTTTTGTTATGCGATGATTGTCTTGTTCTCTGTTTTATTGGAGACACAGAGATATTTTAAATTGTAATGAAATATGTAGAGAAGATTGTTTTTGGTATTGTTAGATTGCAAAAATTGCAACTACATCATTTTTCGGCTTTGCCAATATTTTTAAATATTTAAATCTCCGCCACCAAAGTTTCTTTCGTATCTCGTGGCATCTTTGGCAACTTTTAAAATTTCAACGTTAACTTTTTACAGTTTGATTAAATATCTAAATTTTTCTTAATTATTTACTTAGTAATCAACTTAAATATTAATTGCTTTAACTTTTTACGTCTTTTCCTTTTATGTTTCAAGTTTATAAAATTTTAAATCAAATTAATTTAACGGAACTATTTGTTCGCCATCTTGTACGGCGTATGAATTTTTGTGTAAAAGGGCTGTAGCGTCACCTGTCTGGAAGTATTCCTTTGTCTTTTTGGTTTGAAGTTTCTGAAGTGATCGCACGCATCCTGGAGGTTTCGAGACCGTTAGGATTTTTTCCTTCGGTTCTCTGCCTCTCAGGCGTGCAGAAGAGTTGATTAGATATGCTTCTGAAAGAAGAGATGAAAACGTTTTTTGAAACATCAATTTAAAAAAGCGAAGGTATGCTGATGCGTGTAAATAACGACAACTTATTTTTCGTCTGGGCCTTCTCGATGCTAGTCTCTGCAGAGATTTCATTGTTTCTGAAGAAGTAGAAAAATCGGTTGTGATCAACAGTGTCATTTTTTAAGTAAAATATACCCTGCAAGAGTCATGTTGATTGCAGTTTCAGCTATGCAAGTTTTGGTGAAATGTCGTAAGTGAGTTCTTGTGCAACGTGAAACGTCCGCCAATATATGTGAACTGATGAAAGTCTAAAGGCGTGTAAGTTTGTAACGGATTTTCAATCGTAATGAACGAAATTGATTATCGCCGAAAATGTCATAGAGAAACTGAAGGTGCGAAAAGCATTATAGCCAACAAACTGGCTAACTATCAGTGCTTTCCAGATCTACAATCTTCTAGGGCAACATTTGGCCTATTCTTTCAATTCCGTACACAAGAGCTCGTGTGAGTTTTTTTATTTTGCTTACAAGTCTGAAAACGAAATATGTCTTCACATGTTCAACTCTGGCCCTGAAATTCATAGAGCAAAAAAAGAAAAAAAAATCAATGTAAGAAATTTAGTCTTTTGATGATAGCGCTATTGTGTATTGTTTCTTTTTAAAAAGCTGCAGCTATTTCTATGTGTAATTTTATGTGAATTGTTCTTTCTGTCTTTTCGTGTGCATCATAATCAGAATAAATCCATTTGTTTAATATGGCAGTAATTTTAATTTAAACAATTGTTAATAAAAAAATATTTAAAATTTAAGAATTCTGGTTTCACTTTAATCTCTATTAGTGTCAACGCAATGTATTTCTTTTGCTTTCAGCTATACGTTCACTTTTGGCTGCTAATATTTTTAGGTGACTGAAAAGGTAGGTGCATTATTAAGGTGTAGCAAAAATTGCATTTATTGTATTCATGTTTCAGCACCCAGTATTCATTTAATAATTGAATAATAAATCTAATTTTAACCTTTGGCACCAATCAAGAATTAACATTTTATAATTAACAATCTATAATTAGCAGCTATGCGGTGACTGGTTTGTTGTCTGTTTCATTGGACATTCACCCTGTGCCTTTAAAACTTATGAGATAGGTCTAGCAGTTATAGGAATCGGGGTACAGGGTGGCGTTATGTCTGTTTCATTGGAGAAACATAGATATTTTAAATTGTAGTGAAATCCGTTGAGAAGATTGCTTTTTGTTATGCGTTGATTGGATTGTTCTCTGTTTCATCTGAGAAGCAGAGATATTTTAAACTGTAATTAAATCTGTAGAGAAGATAATATTTTTATGTCTAATCCACAATGGAATTAACACTCTGCACTACAGTCCTTATGAACTAGCGTATAAGAATTCGGAAGAAAGAATAAATCAAAGATTGTCCCAAAAACGGCATTAATCCAAATGTTTATTGATTTTGCTTCCCTTTAATTATTTTTTGATGCAACTATAATAAGATGTTTTAGTAGAAATTCGGGAAAAAGAATGAGAGAGAGAAATTTACCTCACTTTCTTAGAGAAACTCTTACCCATTAATATGTCATAAAAATTGATCGAAAAATTTTCTTAGAAAGAAATCTGATTTATCGGAAATGATTAGGATTTCATGTTTTCACCGTAAGTAAATTATAATTAGGTGATAAATTCTTCATCCATATACAGATATTGAATTGATATTTTATATTAAATCCAACCAATCCAAGGACTAGTGCTTATTTCCATTTAGACATAAAATAGCCTGATTGTTGAAGTCCTCCTTTTTTCAATTTCAAAAGTGTGCTGAAATAGTGAAAACCTTTGAGGACTTGCTCATAAGATAAAAATTTTCTGTTTCTTTTCAATTCTAATTTTTCTTCAATAGAATATTGTTTTATTAAGATCCAGTGAAATTCTATAGTCGAGGTATGGAATTTTATGACTTTGCAATTCAGTATAATTCATATAACACATTGATGGCTATGGAAGAATTAGATGCAAGCTCCAGAAAAGACAAACAATGCACAGTGATGCAATATATTATTTTTAAAATGGTTGCGTATATAATATTCGAAATTCAGTATATTTTGCTACAGAAAATTTCAAAATATTCTACAGAAAAGCCCCAATTGTTTTTTAACCTTCTGTCGGGAGCAATAGGCGAAACTTTTCTGTGAGATTAAAAGTTAAATGTTTGCTTAGGCTTAAGGTAAAGCTTTCCAAACTGAACTATTCTGTCATACAAAGCTATATTTACGTTTTGAAACAACTTTCTTTGTATTTCCTTGCAATTTCAACTAACAAAATGTTCAGGAATTCAGGAGGGAGTTGACGCTTGATTTCCCGTAAGTTTCCTTAGAAATGACAACTGTTGTCGTTGAGAGCCTGAAATAATTCAACATATTTGAAAAAAATATATTGGAAATAACGATCAATATCATTGAATTAGGAGCTGGGATATAGGTACACGAACATTTGAAGATATGTAGAAAGAAATAATTAGGAAAACATGGAAAATCAAAAATACAAACGTGATCGGGCGCAACTCATCTACCAGATTAACGTGCTCCTCAAGTACACCAAAAGTGCACTAGAGAAAAAAAACCATAATTCGCTAGTGTGGGTGGTAGGGAGCCAGGAAGCTACTATTTGTTTCACCCCTTTCTCGGTAAAACACACACACTTAGGCACAAAAAGTATGGTTGCTTGATCTCATAGGTTAGACGTGCCCGACGGAAGATTAAGATATTGAAAAGTTGAACAAAATTACAAGTTATGACGCATATAATCTGCAGCAATATTTATATTATCCATACAGAATTTCAATCAAGAATGTTGTTATGATCAATCCAAATATTATTTATTAAAATTATATTCGATTTTTTTTTTAAAAAAACAATCCTGGTACTCTTTAAAATTTCATCAGGTATTTGAGTCAATTTCCTTTCAAGTAATCGTTTTGACTCTCGATACATTTCACTCCAAGTAAGTTAATATTTATGACACCCAAATTCAGCACACCTTACTATTGAGATTTGGAAAGATTTCCAATTTTCTCGAATCCAATGAAATTAGTGTGATACTCGCACGACGGGAGATTCGCTATGCTACTTTGCTTGGATATTTCCTCTTTTTCCACGCAGAAACAAGAAGAAATTGCATTTCCAAAAAAGAAAATCGAAAAATTATTCACACGATAGTTTATAACAAGACAATCACTGATTTCGTCCCACCAGTTCCTGTTTATATAAGTAAATAAAGGGCTGTTTTAATAAGCGACAGATAACAAATTTTTTAATTTCTTTTTCTCATTTGATACAGAAGAATAATCGTAAAATGCAAAAAGCAGCAGAAACAGCAAAAAATAGTTGAGAAATCCCAGAATGAATCCGTGAAATAATAGAAGTACAATGTGAAAGATTATTTTTATTTTTATGTACAAGACTAGAAAACGGGATTTTTTTCTTTTGCATCAGTCAGCATTATGATTAATAACTAAACTTACTTATGACAAATGCTATAGGTTTTCATTCATATCCTGAAATTACTTTCTAGTTTTATCTATAACATAGATTGGTTGGATATTCGGTATTTCAAAAATACATTGTTTAAGCCCTTAACTGATTTGTTTTCGCGGCTGTCTAATTAGAAGACAACTTCTATTTTGGGAATGTGTTGTCATTTTAATTCATTTCAGAAGCTAAAGGACAGATGAAATGTTTATGGCTTGCACGTAATTTTTGTATCGATTTATAACGTCTGTGAATGATTTTTTTTAAGTTTTTAAGTTTAAAACTGACATAATTCGATGCACGTACGAGGTACAGGTAAACCAGTTAAGGGGTTAACCTCAAATGAGGTTAATCACTGCCCGCCAAGGCATATGGGGCTTCTGAATGACAATGCTGCTATAGCTCGAGTACTGAGGCCGAAGTCTTAATAGCCAATCACCTGGCCACGGCCCGACCCCTCCAGAAGGAGGTACGTACTATCACTGTTAGGGGAGTAACTGGATCCCCACTATTGCTATACCCCAGGGGAAGCGAGTGCCCACTTACTTATCCTACGGTCACTCATCCATGTACTCGAGGTGCCCTCCTGAGGGACAGTTAAGGGGAGTTAAGATAAGAGTTGAACTTAAGCTTCCCTATTTGCACAAGATGCTTTACAATATTCAGACGATGTTGTGTGGTATTCAGTATATCACAGCAATATAGTGAAGATGTCGTAAAATATCTTGTGCTAATAGGTTTGTTTATAAAGAGAAATATTCTGAAGATAAATATAGCTAATAAAAATAAATCAAGAATATCAAATTTTAATGAGAGAGTTCATAAACAATAAGTAATGACGAAATCACTTCATAGAGTCTAAGTCATTTGATAATGATTTCACTATTTGAATGAAACATTTCTCTTGCATTTTAATTCATTTGTTCGTGAAGTGTTAAGGTTAAGGAAACACATTCATGATCCTTTCCCATAAAAAACTCATTTATTTATTTAATCGCGATTAATGGCAAGCAATAATGTTAACAAAATTATTTGACTCGAAAAATATCCGAACACCATAAAAATCTGCGCTTTGTTGTTTATAAAACACATTTAGGAAATGTTTTAACGAAAATTAATTCCAAAATGAATTACAGTCATTTCAAATATTTTTTTTTCTATTTCAGTACATCGTTAGCTGAGAAAAAGTGATGAAAATTAAATATATTAAATTTATGAGACTTGAAAATTATTTAGCTCGTTTGCCAGTTATTTACCAGGTATGCCTTTTTTCATGAACATTTATTTGGAGCTAAGCAGAGGCGCAAGTGAAAGCTAACAGGTTAAAATTCATACTGAATTAAGTAGCTATTCCGGTTTGAAACTGTGCAACACGTTTAAAGGAAAACGCTCAGCAGTAAAATAATGATGCTGTTTTCAAACAAGTTACTTCATGTGTAATTGTAAGCTATTTTATGATCTTTGTTTGTGTCTGTGATAACTTACACAAAAGATTGCTTTATTTATCTTTCCCTTGGTGACGTGTTTGTTGAGTCATAATATAAGTTGATTTGAAAATTATTTTATTCTTCCTTCTAAAAAATCTTTTACTCATCTTTTAATTTTTTTATTATCATTTTTAATTCTTCTGTCTATTTCTTCTCCAAAAATATTATTAAAATATTTTCTATGTCTTATAAAAAATCCTTAAAATTAAAATAAATTATTTAGTGTTGCTTTTCTATGCTGTATTCCGGATTTACCTATTCTTTTCCTTCTCTGCTATGTTCATGTATTTTTCACGTTTGTGTTATTATGTGCTATTTGTTTTGTCTGTGTATATATTGTTTGTTTTGCATTCATCGTGTATTGTTTATTTTGCAACTTTTGTGTTTTGTTTGTTTTGTATTTTTTGTGTTTTGCTTGTTTTGTATTTTGGGGGTTTTATTTCCTTTGTTTTCTGTAAGGTGTTGTGTCTTGTATTGTATTCACCATCGCTTTGTACTACATTTTTATATCTGCAGATGTTATGCCAAAAAGTGCAATAATTTAAACCTCTATTTAAATATGTAGCTTACCTTTTTTAGATATGGTAAGATTGCTTGAAATTGTTGCCCGCAGCTCTGACTCGTGCTCATGTTTCTCTCTCCAGTGGATCATCAAAAGTCTCCAATGGGCGGAGTCAACCCTCCTGGGCTATGGAATGGAAACCTATTTTATGTATTAAAATACGATTCTTTGCACAATTTGAGGACTACTTTACTTTTCTTGTTCTTAATTAACAGAAAGGAAAAATTCGAAAATGTTACTTATTACAAACATGATAATTATCGAAGGATGCATTTTCACTCAACAAGCGTGTTTTTATCAGAAAATACAGTCAACTCTTTAAATCTTTTTGAAACATGACTGTAGGCAAATACCTGACGTTTAAGACGATTTTTAAAAATATTCAAGCACATGGAATATAATCGATAGAACTGAAATGATCTCAAAATCTTGAGATTGTAATTTCACATTTTATTTCATAAAATTGCTAAAGACTGAATAATAATTCAATTTAATGCTCTAATTAGTTCATAATAGTTTAACTACAACTTGTATTTCGTTTCTTTGCTTTTAAAATTTATTCTTAAACCGGTCACATTGCAAGAGCATTTGAAAGAATTTTGTTGTATTCTATTTGGCATATAATATCATCTGCTGTAAAAGTTATGAAAAGACGCGTATTAAGATTTTCGTGTTTAAGATTTACATTTGTTTTATATATCTATAGCCATGCATATTTTTTAAAAAATTAAACCTTTCTAGTGAAAACATAACTGGAAGCCAAAGTTAACCACGCTTGCCTAATATCCGTTCAGATGCAATTAGATATTTCAGATTAATGAACAATAAGATTAAAGATTTAAATGAAAACACTAAACAAGAAAATAACGATGGTATTTTAAAATTAATGAATTACAAGTTTAATGAAGAAATTTCTTTACTGCATCATTGTGAAAGGCATTTTACTTGCTTCAATGTAAACCTGATAGTTAGAGAGGGATTTGTTTTCACTCTACAGGCCCTATCATACATTCAGAGGACATATATATTCCTTTTTTAAGATTAGTTAATTAGTATAATTGTAGAGAATTGACTGACACGGCAGACCGAAGATTTTAAAATCTTATTTTCTTACCTGTTTACACAGTAGCTAATTAGAATAACTGTAGAGAAATACCTGACGCGACAGACTGAAAATTTTAAAATAAAACAAATGGGATAGAGAGAATTAAAAGAGTTTAATATACGGATACTTTCACTTCGAACTCAATTGTTATTTAAAATAATTTACCGCTAAATCATTGTTTTTTAATTAGAAATTCCTGCCTATAACTATTCAGCAAGCATATTTATAGAAGATAGCATAATTTTTAAATACCAGGTGCGAGTTAGAATTAAGAGAAGGAAATAATAGTGAGCAGGGAGCGATACACTGAGAAATTTTCTTATTATCGAGAACTGATAGGTTTTCTTTTAATACCTGTGTTGAACTTTCTATCCTTTCATAAGCTAAATTTCCACTTTTATTCTTATTTCACAGACTTCAGCTCTTGCAAACAGTTATGCCTTAGAAATCTTCCGTTTGTTGCATTGTTAAATAAGAAGCAATATACAAAAACTGATTGTAGATAATTAAATTTTGCGACTATATACTGTTACAAAATTGTAATGTTACTTTCCTGCCATATTAGTCTTATGGTTGGGAAAAGAGATTTACAGAGGTTCTTACTAGCAATCAGAGGAGGTTAAGTCTATGCCTCCTGACCTTGATTACAAATTTGGCGACTGGCGACAAAATGAAAGTTCTAAAATACCCTTTGAGTTTTGGTCCTATCTCTATCAAGAACGGCGATATAGAGAATGTACTAAATGATTTTTGTCGCATCACATAGAATCATCTATCAATCATCAACCTTGTATTTATACCTCATCTGTCAGAAGAGATATAAATACACGGAGGTGCTGATACGAGTGTGTGTGTTTGAACGTCTTGGAAGTCCTGTTTCCATTGCGAGTTCGCCAGCTGTTAGATACTGAGCGCTTTGTTCGTGCAATTGCTATTATTATTAGTGACTTGATGTCTGCTTGTGTTGCTAATTTGTGCAATTGTTGTTCTTTCGTGATACCTGTTCTACGAGTTTCTGGAAAATTGGTTAAATAAAGCATCGTTTTGGGTTATACAGCTTTTTGGACTGCTTTTACCGTACACCTACCTAACAATTTTCATAACAATACTATGCTGAATTTATTAAAAGCGGGTGCTGTATGAAAGTTAATTTTTTTGATTTTTTTATCGAAACTAAATTTTTTTTATAAAAACTAAAATAAAAGTTCTTTCGAATTGCAGATAACAGTTATAGAAGATTTTGGTAAAAAAAAGTTTTTCAGCTGAGTTAAATTCACTGTAATTGAGTATTAACTTAATGTCATAGAATATCAAAGTTGATGAAGTTGTAACTAGTGCATCTTCTATATTATTTAGTGAAAACAGAGCTAAATAAGAATTCCCCAGTTTTGTAACAAAGCTTCTTAAATTTGTCTCCTGGTCCATTTTACGAGTCAGAAATATTATGCGTCCTCAAATATGCAGAAAATATTTCTCCATCCCTATATATATTCTGATATGTATGCAAATAAATTAAGCGTATTAAGTATTTATTAATAAATAAACTAACTTTCGAATATTTGCTGATTTTTCTAGAATGTAGAACAGTTTGCTACATTATTATTTTTTAGGAGCGCAAGCTATAATTTCTATAAAAATTAACTTGAAAATTGATAGACTTGATGCGAGTAGAAGTCGGAGTTTCTGTTCTATAAAATTTTACATTTAGTAATTAAATGAATGAAATATAATTTTTAAAGAATTTCTTATTGTTTCTTTCCATCCATTTTGTATAAAGTTTCCAGCAAGCTGCTTATAGAAACGTAATGTATGTAATGTAAACATAATGTATGAAACGTAATGTATTTCTGAATTTTGTATATTGCAAAAAAGTTTACTATATTATTAATTTTTAGAAGCGCACGCTTCTATAAAAATAAGCTTGAAAATTGATAGACTTGATGCGACTAGAAGTCGGAATTTCTGTTCTATAAAAGTTTCACATTTAGTTATTAAACGAATGAAGCATATATCTTAAAGAATTTTATTTTTATTGTTCCTTGCCATGTATTTTGGATAAATTATCCAACAAGCTGATTATAGAAATATAATGTATGTAACGGAAACATAATGTATGAAACGTAATGTATTTCTACATTTTGTATAATTTAGAAAAGTTTGGTACATTATTAATTTTTGGAAGCGCACGCTTATATAAAAATAAACTTGAAAATTGATAGACTTGACGTCAGTAGGATTCGGAGCTTCTGTTCTATAAAAGTTTTACATTTATTTAATAAACGAAAGAAATATAATTTGTAAATCTTATGCTCTTATAATCTTACTGTATTAAAAAGGAGGATTTTTACAGACTTTCAGAGCCGGCCCGATTTCGTACAACAAAATAATGTTTTGCTATTTATTACATTGCACAATTTGCCGTCGTAAGGACTAGATGAATACATGAAAATAATAAACAATTAAATTATTTTTATAAAGCTAATATTTCAATCACACAAAAAATCGTTAATAAATCAAATAATAAAAATAATTGATTCATAAATGCTATTTGGTTTGCGAATTATTGGAATACGTTCACAAGATGAGATTTTCGTTTAATTTTTTTTCATGTTTTATAGAAAATTCGTTGGTAATATAATCATAATTTAGTTATTTGGTTAACATTTATTCGGTAGATAAAATGAATGAACAAATAAATCGTTCTTCATTAATGCTTAGATGTCAAGTAATTTTTTATTATTTTTAATCTTGAGAAAATTCTTTCTGCAGATCCGACTGTTATTGGTAAGATCAGTATAATTTTGAAGCAGAAGCAAAATTTTGTGTACAATTCCATTAAATTATTTTTAAATAGATATTATAATATTGTGTCCTGGAAGTCAAAACATGGGGCAAATTTTGATTTCATTAAATAAATCAATGGAATTCATTTTTGTTTCGCAAAATTTGTCCGCTGGGTGGGGTCTTGTGCACTCGCGCCGTTTGAAATCCTCTAGGGTCTGCCCTGCAGATTTGAGTTAATGTGGATTGATGAAAATCAGATTCTACATGCAAATTTGCAATAATCTGAAAGTCGCCATGTTCGTATTTACGTTCGTACGGTTCTGAGGTACAGAAATATCGAGTTCACTCTCTTAATCAAAGAATCAATGTCTCTTAATAAAGTTAGTCTTCTTATTTGAACATTAACATAAATTTTCAGCAATATTAATTATCATTTGCTGTAATTTTTCCCAATACAATAACATTTATAGAACCTTGATGACGGAGTAATGATCTTACTATTTTCATGAAAAATTATCTAAATACTTTCAAAGTTAACGAAATATTTTTTAATAATTTAAAATTGTATCGATGTTGCTGCTAAAATAAAAACCTTTCCCCTAGTATATTGTAGTTTAAGAAGCGAAATTACATTCTAAGAGAAGAGCACCTTAAATGAAAAGAACTCAGAATTTCAAATTAGAGTTAGAATTGCTCACTAAATAATAACGAATAATGAAGAAGAAATAGTCTTAGTAGAATTATATAATTAGAATAAAGAAGAGCACCTTAAAGGAAGAGAACTCAGAGTTTGGAATAGAGTTAAATTGTTCACTAAAAAATAACGAATAATGGAGCAGAAATAGTCTTAGTAGAATTATATAATTAGAATAATGAAGGAAGAATTTATCTTAGAAATGAATATATGTCATTATTTTAAATTATTCAAATAAATTGTATATTAATCAGAAACCCTTACTTCAAGATGCTTCACACTGGATGACACAATGAAGATGCTATCATACTCGCATTCTAAAATGTCGAGTATAATTATCCCAAAATTTAGGATTGCTAAATTTTCTGTGCTCTTCGAGATACAATAGTCAAAACCATTCTATCGAAAAGCAAAGAGTCAAAATAGTAAAAGTCCCTTTCTAATTGCAAAATGAAGGGGCAACAGGTTTAATTCCAGACATAGTCTGCAAAAGTCTAAACTCTTCTATTTTCGGGTACAGGTAATCTAAAGAAAGGTAATGCGATTTTACTGCTATGGGGCACGTCCTCGCATTCGGAAAATATATACCATCCAATAATACCAGGGGAATCCTTTTATTTCTTACTTAGTTGTCCTACTTACGCTATAACTACACCACTAAAAACATCCATTAACATTTTAAATTAAATTCTATGTAATGACCAAAAGCATGCAGGCCATTTTGAGGGCAAGCTATTATGTGAACCTGTGTTGGCCATAAAGATAAACCCTCGACATCATTTCTGGTGGATGATAATTGTCCAATTTAATGTTCTTTGCGGAACAGTTCTAAGTCAGAAAGATTGGTGTACTACGGTTTTATTGTTCAAATCGAATTCCTATATAATAAATAAATGTGGATTTGACAATAGAAATTGTTCTGGTGGAGGAAATAGAAATTAAGAGATGGAAAGGTTTAGTTATTTTTAAGATATTGTCACCTTTTTAAAATTAATTGTAAGTCACTGGAAAGCTTGTTTTTGTGAAAGTTGTAATATTTAATGGACGTTGTGAAATGTTATTGGAGAAGTTGCTAGTCCATGCTATTCAAATGAACGATATTAATTGGAACATTTAAATTAAGTAGTGAGAATGCCCGAGGAACTAAATTGTTCAGGAAATGGACTGAAAGTAAAGCAATTGATGATTTCCGGATCCGTTACTCGAACTGTTCTTAGAATTAACTGTCTATAATTTGATTTGCGTGGCACAATTAACTAGGCTGTTTCACAACTCTTTCCATATAATTCTTCCTATCATTAACATTTGCCAGCAGGTAACTGAATCACGAAATTTAATTGGTAATTTCAGAGTTATTGAATTCTCAATGCACACAACTTTTAATACAAATGTCAGTTTACTATGGAAACAATTATATTTATTTGTAGTCAAAGCCTTAGAAAATGTTTTAAGAGAGAGTATTTGTATTAATAACAGATTTGGTTGCACGATTATTGTAGAAATGTTAAAATGTTATATTTTGTGAGTCAATCTGCATTAAAATATATGACCAAAAATAATTCTTCAGAAATATAAAGAAAGAATTTAATTTTTTTGAAAGGAAACTTTGATGCTTACTCTCAAAATGTAGTTATCTGTTTCAAAATGAAATGTTATTCTCTCAACTCTGATATGTACTACGAAAATTCCAGTTCCGAGTTAAAGTGAATCAAGTCCATGAGTTTAATTTCTGAGAAAATAGGTTTCAAAGTTGATTAGCTACTGCTTGGCTAACAATTAAGAACAATCACTTATTGTTGTAGCTGCCTGGTGGATGCAAATTTAATTATGGACTTGAATCACTATTACACAGAAAATATAACATTTCTACACCACTATGGTAATGTTAGTGCAAAATAGGCATAACATAGACATGGTTCTCTGACTCTCAACTCTCCAAATATATGTCAAAATCACGAAATTGAACTATGGGCTTCAATCACTATTACACAGAAAATATAACATTTCTACCCCACCATGGTAGTGTTAGTGCAAAATAAGCAAAACATGGACATGGTTGTCTGACTCTGAACTCTCCAAATATAAGTCAAAATCATGCAAATTGAACTATGGACTTTAACTGCTATTTCACTAAAAATATAACATTTCTACCCCACCATGGTAATGCTAGTGCAAAATAAGCAAAACGTGGTCATGGTTCTCTGACTCTGAACTCTCCAAATACAAGTCCAAATCACGAAGCAATCATTTAGTCAATATTTTGCAAGAAATCCAGTGTTATTATTGTATTTTTTCTAGAAAGCACATTGAGGTTTATTAATTCGAAGATTTAAACTGCGGAGTCAATTTGTAACAAAGCAGTAAAAAAGTGTAAACTGGTTTCAAAAGGTCAATAAACATTAAAATGACTTGCATTAAATGGATGCCTTAATAGAATAACTATTTTTCATCCAATTACTTCAGATGCTGGACATTAGATTCTGATGGATTAAATATGTATCAGATCCGCTTACTAAATGGAACTTTCCTAAAATCATGTTTCGAACCCATGAATGTAACAAGGATGCTTTTTTATTATGAAACGAGGGTTGCTCGGAAAGTAAGCTCCATTACTGTGTAAAAGAAAACTGAAGCAGATGTAAAATACATATATTTAATAACAATTTAAAAATCATTACACTAATTTCCGGCGTAGTCACCCAGCACATTAGGCATTTATCGTATCGAGAAACATGGTTTTGTATGCCAGCATCAAAGAAGGTGGCTGCCTGTGAGGTTAGACAGGATGTTAAAGCACCTTTCACTTCTTCATCGTCATCAAAATGTTGGCCACTCAAGAATCGTTTCAAGTGCAAGAAAAGATGAAAGTCACTTGGTGCCAGGTCAAGACTATACGGCTGATGATTTATTTACACCCAACCGAATTCGATGAGCTGTTGAGTCACACGAGCGGAATGTGGCATGGCATTGTTGTGTAATAAAATGACACCACCACTAAGCAAGCCGCGTCTTTTTGCACTGAAAGCGATTCTTGAGTGACCAGCGTTTTGTTTAAGATGAAGAAGTGAAAGATGCCGTAACATCCTGGTTAACCTCACAGCAGGCTGCTTTCTATGATGCTGTCATACGAAATCTTGTTCTCGATATGCCTTAATGTACTGGGTGTAATGTTTGTAAATCGTTATTAACTATGTACCTTTGTTCGTATCTGTATCCGTTTCCTTTTACACAGTAACGGAACTTACTTTCCGAACAGTCGTAATTTATTTACGTAATGCTAGACAAATATCACTTTTTCTTGTCATTTCACTAAAAGTATCTCTACATATTCCACAAAAGAGCTTTGCACATTTAGAAGAATTTTGAATACTTTATATAATGGTACATTAATTCAGTAATTCATCATTGCATACATTGTTCATATTTAAAATAAAAATATGTAGCAATTCTGAGAATTTTTTTTAAGCCTTCGAGAGAAAATAGATATAGAGAAACAGCAAATTATATATAAGCAACATATGATTTTCACCACAAAAGAAACAAATGTTCTTTTAAAAAATACAGCCATTAATGTTTAAAGAAGCATGAGTAACCATCCATTGGCCATTGTTTCATTATAAGAATAAAATGTATTTATTAAGACGAAAGTATCTGTTTATCTTATAGCCTAACGAGTATTCTATACACAGGGTGTCCGAATCAAATGTCCCTAATTTGAAGAGGTCGCTAAACTTAGCAGAAAGTTAAAAAGCATAAGAAAAAATGTAAAATTGGATGACAGTTCTCACAAAGTTTTTATTAAAAAATCAGTGCACTTCCACGTGGGCTTCCTTAGTAACTCTGAGGATATCCAGCTGGTAGACTAGTTATTTGCCATGTCCGATGTAGAATTTCCTTATTCACAGTAGCAATAGCAGCTGTTATTGAGGCACGATGGTCTTCAAAATCACGGATCTCCCTTGAGTAGACTTTGTCTTTGACGTAACACCAAAAGAAAAAATCTAGTGGTGCTGACGTCTGGAGATCTTGGTGGCCAGGCAATTGGTCCACCGCGTCCTATCCATCGGTTAGGGAAAGTTGTATCCAAAAATGCTGAAACATATGTGCCCAGTGAGGAGGGGTCCCATCTTGTTGGAAGATAACAGTGGGTTGTAAATTCTGCATTTGGGGTTTTGCGTAAATTTGCAACATGTCCACGTAAATGTTAGCCGTCACAGAAGTCTCAACAAAATGGGAAAGAGCACACCACACATCGATTTTTGGACTGTTTCTTTCCAAATCTTGTACTGCATGGGGATTTTCTGAGCCCCAAATTCTGCAGTTGTGCTTATTCACTTTGTTACTCACATGAAATGGTGCTTCATCTAAAAAATGATGCTGTTTAGAAAATCGTGTTCATTTTCGATGGGAGATGACATCTCCACAGAAAATGCAACCCGTTGCGGCCCATCATTTGATTGCAGTTTCTGCGCAATTTGCATTTTGTACGCATGCAGCGTCAGTTTTCATTTATACGCGAAAACTAACAATTGCCGCCAAAATCAAAGAATTCAGCAGCCAACTCTGTCTAATATCCTCAACGTATCGTTAATAGATTTGTTTTAATCGACTGCTCAAATTAGGAACATTTGATTCCGACACCCTGTATAATGAAATTATATAAACAGATATCAATCACAACGATGAACAATTCTTACAATACCTAGAAGAGCTGTCGAAAATAAAATGGTAATGTGGGCTGGTTCCTGTGTAAATAATGAGAGTCGTATATTTTAGATTCTGTCATTTCTGTTTTCCTTTTTTCTTACTCAGGCATTGAAGCACTCAAAGACATTCATAATATGAGGATGGATCCAAAAAAAGTTTACAAGGGTAATAAACAATTATTTATTAACTATAGACAGATAATACAAAATGGCATTAAGAGGCATAATTGCCGATCACTTTCCCACATAATCACCAAATCTATTTAGACATTTTTATGAACGCAGGACAGTTATCTGAACTCCCGGCCTTTTAGAAATCACGTAACTGTCCACTGTGCCTGTTCTCGGCAGCTGTTTTCATGTCACCTTGTTCCAGAAAAGTGTTTCGAACTCAGATTGGGTGCAACATCTGGGCAGTATGTGGGCTCCAGACTTCCCACTTGAACTCTTGCAGCAATTGTTGAGTTCTGCGAGCAATATGGGTATTGTCATGCAGGAGGATGACACCATCACTCAACATGCCTGGGAGTTTACGTCGGATGGCTTCACGATGGCCCAGTGACTATTTCTTTTTCCGAAATTGTAGAAACAGTCATCTGGAACAAGGTTATTTTCAGACAGTGATGTGAAACTGCTGCCGAGAAATGGCACAATTGGCAGGGACGTGATTTCTACCAAGCCGGGTTAAGTAAATTGGTGCTGCGTTCAGATAAATGCCTAAATAGATTTGGTGATTATTTGGAAAAGTGATCGGCAAGAATGCCTCTTAATTTCCTTTTGTATTTTCTGTCTAATGTTAATACATAATTTTTTATTACCCTTGTAAACTTTCTTTTGGATCCATCCTCGTATTTATATATGTACAATTAATTTTAATTATTTAATTCTTGTTATGCTTCATATTTCTGCCTATTTTTATTAACATTCCCTTCATAATAAGAAACTAGAAAATCTATAACACATTTTATCCCTTATTTACACAGAAATCAACTCAAATTTCCTTTGTAGTACAACTCTTCTAGGTATTGTAAGATTTCTTCATCGTTTTGATTGATGTCTGTTGAAATACACATTACATGTTGAATATTCGTTAGATCATAAGATAAAGAAATACTATAGTCTTTATGTATAAATTTTGTTTCTAAAACGAACAATAAATTTTAAAACGAACAAGACAAGGAATAGTTATTTATGCTTTAAAAAAATAATGGCTAGATATTTTTAAAAGAAAATTTATTTTCTTTTGTGACTTAAATTTAGAACGTGAAAATCGGAAATTCGATAAGGGATGTAGGACTTCCAGATAAGCAAAATTTGATCCCAAATGCCGAATATATGTTTGTAAAATAAAATTGCAGTATTTACTTTTAAATTAAACGAAGTGTCGCAGTATTTAGAAAATTAAATGTATTTTTAATGATTTTGTTCCTTGCCTCGTGAAATTTATAATTAAGATTCCATTTATGCACGATAATAAATAAATTACTAAAATCAAAATAAATTACTACTAAATTATTTGGAATTTTCTTTGCAATGATAAAAGAAATATATGTGCAATTGAAAATTTCAAATGTCTTTTTCTCCATGTTAGATTTTTCTTCATTTTCTCTCATGCTTTGAAAATGCTCAGACATTTCATTATTTAAGATCTAGCGCTTCAATTTGTTGTAGATGTTTGTCATTATGCCTAATGATAAAATTTTCAATGCTGTAAGCATTCAGTTATTTAGTTTCTTTGCTATCACAATATTAAATGTGATACTGCTACAGTTTCTTGTTTTCCACTGTATAGCACAGTGAAACGTCTATGCCGAAGGGAATAATAGACGTATCTTGAAATACACGCACAGTTTTGTGTACAATATTTCGAAAAATATTTCTGAGAATCTTGAAATCAAATTTGTGGCAAAAATAATCATATTTAAAAAAATATTTGGGAATTTAAAATACTGAGATATTTTAAAAATTCTAATTTCAACTAAACAAGTAAATCAAAATAATTATTTTTTTATTTTCATTGTGATTTTATTTGATGGTTAAGTTTCAATTCTTTTCCAAACAAAAAAGAAAATGAGAATATTGAAGAATAATATTATTGAAAGCAAACATCATCTGGTTGCTTTACATTTGCTTATCGTTTATTTTTTCTTTTGTTTATAAAAAGAAAACATTTCAAAAGTAAGCCTAAAGAAAAGTAAACACAAATAAATTAAATAAAATTTAACAGCAGATTCTCTCTCTGCCTTTCTTTCTACTTTCTCTTTTGATATTCGTAACAGTTCAGATATGAAATGGAAAAGGAAACCTGATAATAAAATCATGACACTGTATTAATAAAGCAATCGATAAAGCTATTTCAAAATCCTATATTTATTCAGCGAATAAGCAAAATGCCGAATTGACACAGAAATGAAAAATCGTCTTTGTGCCCCAAAAGTAAGGCAGTTTTTATAATAATTCGATTCGAAAAGTAATTCAGGTTGATTTTTTCATAAAAAATCCAAATAAAAATTTCTTTCTTTTCTAATTTGATATCCATTTTATTTAAAATTTGTTTATGACATCCAATCGCCTGATCATTCTTATAAAACAAAATGTGTATCTTTCCAATGTTGTGGTTTCTTACAAAAACAAATAGCCTGTATCCTTATCAAATGATACAATGTTTTATTTCTATTCTAATAAGCTATATTTTTTCATATTATTTGTAAAATAGGAAAAAGACAACAAAAAGGCTCAAAATGAAATATTAAACGATTTCTTTAATACGCAGTAAACAAAGAAAACAAACCAGTTTTCCTTACTCATTCTTGATCTCCTCCGGGAAGCACCACGAGTACGTGGATGGAAAGCCGCCGGATAAGTTAGCGGGTTCTGGCTTCTTCTGGAGGTACAATAGTTGTGGGAATAAAGTTAACCTTCCAGTGATAGAACGAATCTCCTACGGGAGGATTCGGGCTGTGGCCGTTGACGGCTACTAGGACTCCTGCTTTCAGTACTCAAGCTATTGCAGCGACTGTAATTAAATGTCCCCGAGTGCCAAAGCAGTACGGAAGTAACTCTGGTAAGATTACACGATCTTGATGTCTCGCTGGGGGGCACCATGAGTTCGTGGATGAGAAATCGCCGGATAATTCAGAGGGGTCTCGCTTCCTTGATGGGTACAATAATGGTTGGGGCTTGCCCTCTGGCGGTGGTAGTGCTTTCCTCCTACGGTAGGTGTCGGACTGTGGCCGGTGATGGCCATTAGGACTCCTTTCTCAGCACTTGAACTATTGCAGAGTACGTCACTCAGATACACCAGATGGCTTCGCGCTAGGTCAAGGTGATTTCGATATGAATTACTCCTTTTTTTTATTCTCACTTATATAATACCTCAAATATGGGGTTGAGAATTTGCCGTACAAACCAGCAGAGTCTCGCTTCCCGGTAGAATATAGAAATGGTGTGGGGTCGAGTTACCCTCTACCGATGAAGGGTCTTCACATGTTCCACCCTTAATGGGGGACACAATGCGCATTCAGATTCACCCGCGTACTAGAGTTGGACGGAAATAGCTCTTATACATTACACAAAGTAGCTGAGAAGCAAAGGTTTTACGTATACGGGTTCATTAATTTCACCAACGCGCTAATAAATTAAATAAATATATTGTGACAGAAAGATTTTTAATTCAAGCTGCAATCTTATAACAGACTCAACTACAAATTAAGATTTTTTCCTGAAAAATAAAAGCGTGTCTTGATTTTCCATAACACAGTATTCTAACATGATACATTTTTTAAAAATTTTTAACGTGCAATTGTCAGTGAAATAAAACGAAGTAAACATAAATATCTTTACAAAATGACTTGCTAGCGAATTAGTTTGTTTATAAAATTAAAGATTTCGGTACAAAATGTTTTCAAAAATCAAATAATGGCTTTCTTTTCTCCCGTCCCGGTTCCTGCTTAGAGACTTAAAAATTAAATATGTCGAAAACTTTACATGTTCCAAGCCTTCGATCTTTCACCTCTACCAAAACTCCCGAATATGGGAGCCTGACTCTTAGCTCCAACATCCGTTCGACAATTCAGTACAAGCCCATAATAATAAAGCGGCGTGATAACCCTTCTCTGACAAAATTTCATGTAAATAACCAATCAGAGGGGTTTCACCAGTTAGGTTGCATTAGATTCGAACTTTAGTAATTAGTTCTCGCGCTGGGGTTTCTATCAAATCAAACCTAAATGCACGCTGGCCTGTAACAACATCTTAATTGACATGTCAGCGTCCAGCAGACAATGTTATCACATGTGACCAACGCGCATACTGTTCCACTTGCGTGGCAAGGAAGGGCTGCCGGTTGTCAAATTCTCAGCCTCCCCCTTTGGTGACAGTGATGTTTCGGTATCTGGCAGCAGAGGCATCATGTGACCATCGATCACAAATAGATGAACAAAATTATCTGAGCTGATTGCCTTTTCACTCGTGATGAGCTGATGTCGATATGTAGATGTGGAAGAGAGGCTTATTCCCTGTTTCGGTGATGGCATATGGTTATGCAAACACTGTGGTGATATCCGTTGGTGAGATTGCTACCTCAGTGCTTAATAAGTAATGATAGATATTAATGTTGCGGACTTTGCAATCACAGTTTAATGACTTCAAATAAAAAAAATATTGTAAGAGCTTTTTTCAGGAGAAAATTATGATGAATCCGTTTCTACGATTACTTTTTGTAGAAAAAGCCTTACTTGAAGACAGATTTGACATCAATTTTTAATTTGATTTGGGTTCGAAACCGAACGATAGAAAATCTTTTTCTGATGGTGTTGTCCATAAAATCGAGTTAATTATAAAATGAAAAGTATTCAAGTGTTTCAATATTGAAATCAAAATGGAGTGAAATATATTTCAAATTATATATACTTTTCAAATTAAATTATTATATCAATTATCTTCTCTTGTTAAATTTGGATATATTGTTCTTGTATTTATTTTTCGAGCACTTTAGGGTGTTGAAAATAACCCTAGTAATGATAACAGTTGTTATATTGCAGTTGCAGGATGTCGTAGGATAAGCGATAAATAATAAAAATTAAGAAATGCAATTATAAAAAAGTTTATGTTTTCACATAGGGAAATCCCAAACATGATTTAGCTTTAATATAAATAATGAAATCAGTATCTAACGCTAGATGATGATGATGACCTTTAATGCATGTAATCAGGCAAGGGTATGGTAGCGAAAATGTTTTAAAGAACAATAAATGCTAATTATAGCCGAAAATAATTCAAGATATTTCGGTAATAATTTATACTGAATTCTCTTGGTGGCAGATTCCTGGGTACTCTGCTCATAAGACCACATTTTTCATCTATACTAGTAGATCTGATACGTATCTTTAGTTGCACAAAGATATTGTACCATATTTTTGAGATACGGTTAAACACTTTCAGCATTGTACAGTATCTTAACCTTTTCTAAGGCTGTGGGAAGTATACTTCACGCCAAATTTATCAATTTTTAAATGCAATATTTAAGGTTGGCGTAGTTTCTCACCAAATATTTCGATGTAACAAAAACTTAAATGTTCTAATATCTTATCTCAAATCGTAAGGGAGTGTAATGACTTGGTAATTAATCATTATTTAATAAAATTAATAAACAAACAATTTTGCCTTTCAATAAGATGAATGAATTTCTTTTGTTAAATTAATCTCAATCCTAAAGATAATTTATTATGCCACTATTAGATAAAAATGGCGCTTTAAAGGTTTAAAAAATATTTTAACACTGTTGTGAGGTACATTGTTCCAGTTTAAGGCTAAATTTAAAATTTAAGCTTTTTGAGACAAAATATAAGTGTTTCATTGAGGTTTAAACAAGAATTCGGCACACAAACATCTATACAAAAACACCTTTATATTATTAGATTTTATTTAATATCCAAATTGAATCTTAAATTATGAAGAAGTAATCCTCGTACAATATATATTTTATTCTTAATTCAAAATTTCAATCCGTGAATTCACTTCTATTGGTCGAAATTTTATAAGCTCAAACATTTTTAAAAACAAACCTTACAATTGTTATATGTAACACATTTTCATTTCTTGTTTGTTTGATATGCGATAGAATTTGCAAAAATTAAGTTAAAATTTATTATATTATGATTATACCGTTCTTGCTGTTCAGAGTAGGGAAGCTTTCCAATTTTCTCGAATGCAGCACAGTTAATGCAATTCTGGAATGACTAGAAAATCAATGCATATGTTTTCTTGATTGCAAAATATAGGCGAATTGTTGTAAAATTTTATTAACTTATTTTTGAAGATTTATATTTTTTTATCACCTCAAAAATGTGTAATTTTGTTTTTTGAGTTTTGGAAGATAATTAAGTGGGCAGTCATACTTTGATAAAAGTTCAGTGAGATATGAATTTAATAGGTATTCAAAAAGACAAAAATATTTTTTTACCTATTTACCTTATTTGCGAGATTCGGGTTTTATTTTGGACAAAACCCCCTTAAATAGGTTCTGAACTTTGTCTTACATTTTAAGTTAATACCTTTCCCCTGCCTCCCGTAAAGCACACCTGTGTTTTCGGACCTCCGGCCCATGTGATTCATTCTAATCCATCTTTTGCATAGGAAAGAATCCCTTATCCATGCAGCTCTTTTTCCTTGCTGCTATTAGGAAAAGAGATAACAAGACCTTGAGATAATAGTAGGATCTCCCATGGTTCGTATCCTTTTTTAATAACAATGAGTTCCTTTTCTT
This sequence comes from Araneus ventricosus, assembly GCA_013235015.1. Lineage (NCBI taxonomy): Eukaryota > Metazoa > Arthropoda > Arachnida > Araneae > Araneidae > Araneus > Araneus ventricosus. The sequence goes on along the minus strand of BGPR01000826.1, from coordinate 17,085 downwards.
CACATGTCAATAATGCGAGTGATTGATTTAAGATTAAGTAGCCATTTACGCAGTAGGAGCCCCATAGACATGCCGTTAAAAAAAACAGATGTGCGATGTAAAGAATTGACTGCATCGGCCGATCTGACTCTCATGAGGAGCGCCTGTAATCCACTTCGCCAACGAGTTGTGCCCGAAGATGTGTGAGAGGGAGCCAGTCATGACCACAGAAAGGTGAATCTCGAGTGTCCGTGCCTAGTCCCTGGATGTGCCGCCCCAACGCATAAAAAATTGGACAGAACAGAACGCCGTTCCTTACCCCCGTACCCGTGACCAGACCGGTCACTGAACGGTTTGATGGGCAAGACACGGGAATTTTATTTAAGAAAAAAAAAACAAAATAGACAAAAAGAAGGAAATATATACACTATGTACAGCACAGGCATTTTTGCTTTTACACTATTAGTTCGTAATAGTCTTCTTTTCTTTGGATGTTGAAATACCTTTCTTTTATTTGAAGGTGGAATGTTCGGTGATTGAGCTACTTAGTTCAGCTCGCTGGGATGTTGAAGGCTAGGGAGGCCGGAAAAGATCTCTGTTTTCGCTAATGAATTTGATGATCCCACGAATTTTCTGCCTGGAGACGAGGTTATTAGCGACCCTTTTCAGCCATTCTTGTTCGAAGTTTGGCGCTGGCTTCCTCATATGCCAAGACACTGTATAGATACACTCCGTGGCATAGTGAAGTGCCGTGCCAATTCCACCACAACTGCAATAATTGCTGTCAGACAGGTGAAATCTTTTGAGGTAGGCAGGGAAAGGTCCATGTTGAGAGAAGAAGATAACGTCCTCTCTAATCCAGTTAGTGGGACGGAGACTAACTGAGGGCATGATGTTATAGATTATTCTGCCTGTATCGCCATTCTTCCATGAGGTTTGCTACTCCTCAAGCATCCTCTTCCAGGGGAGGCCTTTTATGTGCGGTTTAGGAAGCTTAGTATGTGAATAGGGTTACCCATGTTGTGTTGCGTCTTTTGCCAGTTGGTCTGCTCTCTCATTGCCTATATTTCCTGCATTCGCTTTAACCCAAGAGACTTTTATTCTTGGATTTGAAAGGAGGATTTTGAAAATTTTTCTTGCTGTTTCGTTTGTGCTCTTTGAATTGGAGGATGCCATGATACTTGCTCTATTGTCTACGTGTATTTTAGAGGTATTGTGGTTTGGCAAATGAGATGCGTATATTACTGCTTCGTGAAGTGCATTGAGTTCAGCTTGAAATACGGTGTTGTTGTCGTTGAGTTTAGCAGACCACTGGTAGGCCCATATGTCATTGGTCAAGACGCAGAAAAAATTGGAAAGCAGAACTGAACATACGAAATGGCCAAACACCAAATCGACTTGCCTGCTAGCTTCCCTTACTCCGCACAGAGAATAAAGATAAGTAATCTCTTTTCCCTTATGATTTAACAAAATCTTGAATAGAGCTAAGGTTAACTGAGTTCACCTGATAGCTAATTTGTAACCTCATAACATAGAAATTTGAGATAGTAAAAAATGGTAATAATGTTGATGAGAATGTGTCCTTGTAGTTTTCTCTTTTAAATGTTGCAATATTAAATATGATTAAAGAGGATTTAGATAATACCTATTATCTAAATCCCCCGCTAAAGTCCGTTGTCACCCCAAAAATTTCTGAACGGCAAGAACTATTGTCATAAAAGTGGGTCTAGGTATAGTAAAGTTGCCATGCGCAACACAAGAAAATCGCTTACAGCTCCACCTGTCTGCAAAATTCGGAGTTAGTGTTCTTATCTCAAAAACGGTACAATATACGGGAAAAATTCAGTTACAAAGATGTTCAGCATCATCGATTCAGTAAGAAAAGATACCTTCCGTACAATAATATTAAAAATAGAAGGCGTTAAATGTATATTTGTTTGGTTCGCAACTCCCAAAATTGTAACGCGACATAACGCGGAAGAAAGGAGAAAAGGAAGGACGTAATATCCGATTTTCTAGAGGATTTGCCCTTGAGTGACCTCCGGAATGTATGGTTCCAACACGACGGCGCCCGTCCGCACAAGGTATCAAATGTCTAACAGTACATTCGGGACACATTCCAGCAACAAGTCGTCGGGTATGGTGGTTGCGTAGAATGGCCTCCACGTTCACCTGACCTAAACCCATTGGACTTTTTTCTGTGGGGATACATCAAGCAGCGAGTGTATGCAACCCCTCCACCAACATTGCAGGAACTTCAAAACCCTATTCTGAATAATTGTGCCAGCGTGTCACCTGCCATGTTGTACAATGTGCAGCGGGAAATGCATTCCCGTGTCCAGATGTGTATCGTTGCTGAAGGACACCATTTTGAGCATGACAGATAGATGAGCCTCATTTCCGGCAAGTGGAGTTTTGTTCAACGCGATCAAATAAATGTGCGTTTCGTGTTTTTCATTTGTATCATTTTTGTGCGCAAGATGATTTTTTGTAATAAATCAATTATGCCGAACAACTTTGCAATTGACTTTTTTCTCGTATTTCGTACCGTTTTTGAGATAAGAACGCTAACTCCGAATTTTGCCGCCAGGTGGCGCTGTAAGCGGTTTCCTTGCGTAGCGTATGGCAACTTTACTATACCTAGACTCCACTTTTATGACTATAGTTCTTGCCATTCAGAAATTATTGGGGTGACAACGGACTTTAGCGGGCACACTGTATATGATACCTTAATACATGCTTTGTATTCAGATTGGTGTTTAAGAGAATGTGAATGTTTGTTTTACATGCTTAGATAAATATCAAGGTACTAAGTGAGTGTTATGCTCTTGATTATGAGAATAGTTAAATCAAATTCGAAGTTTGTAGCTTTGGATAAATTTAAGTTATGGAATAATTTGTTATATGGTCATTAATAGTAAGTTCTAGAAATTCCTTATTAACAAAAAGGTTGAAGGTCCATCAAATTGATTTTAACAAGTTTGTAATAAAGTAAACCTATGAGATTTTTTATTTTTATTTACCTATGAGCAAAATGGGGTCAACTCTAATCAATTGTTGACTGAAACCTAGTTGTGAATGCAATTTTGAATCATGTAATCATATTATTGTCAGTGATTTTTTTAAGTGTATATGCGCCTAATATATGTGGTTAACAAAGAGCTAGTTGTTAAACATGGTATATTTCTTTTATCAAACATTTAAGCACTGTGTAATTTGAGAGCCAGAGTTGATACACAATGCAATGTACCACACTATGATTTTGGCTTGATAGTGATAGTTATGTATGCATTCATTATATAAGATGAGATAAATATTGATATTGTCTAAAATTTGTAAGATAAATAAGGTGGAAGTAAGTCTTGGCATTTTAGATCCTCAAGATAGAGAGTGTTTGATTTTAAATGAGATATGTACTTTATAAGAAAAGTGAAGTAAACAAAAACATTTCTTCAAATACTCCACAACAGAGTAGTGTATTGCTTAGAAATAAAATGGATATAGCGAGTTTGCTGGTACAATAATTCTTATGAAGATTTCAAACACCGATATGATTCTTCCATCCGAATTTTCCAATCGCATAAGCAAGTGATAATTTAACAAGTGGAAGAGGAGAAAATTTGAATTATTCTCTTGTATTCTCTAGGAGAATACTCCTAAAAGATATTTAGTCACAGAAAATTGAAGACAGTTGGTAGGAAGAAGTCGTGAAACAATAGAAGCAGAATGCAAATAAAGTCAAGTCGTAGTTTAATTTTATTCAGAATACTGAGAAATATGATTCTATCTTTTATGTTTTGTTTTTCTTTTTGATTAATGAATGAGGATATTTGTTATAAATATGTTGTGTAAAGTAGAGAATGAAACGACCCTCTAGCGTGTGTGTATTATTTGCACGTCTTTTTAAGCACGACAGTTTTTCGGCAGCAAAAATGTAAAAAGGGAACCAATCCCCTTTTCGTTCACAAGTGATCACAAGTAAAGTCTTTGGAAAGAAATACAGACAAATAACTATTACAAATAATTAAACATTTAATTTTATTCAGTATTTTGGAAGTTGAATTAAAATGTTTCGAATGATTTTTTTTGACGTAGGACTACGTTCCTCCGATTGGGATCTCAGGAAGGAATTTGATTCACACGCCAAAACGCCGCAAACTCACGCTAGTTCAGCGACTACCGAGTCGCAAAGTTGGGCAAAAATGCGCATGAAAAGGTGACATGATCCTCTATATCTCGGTAGCTACATATGTTAAAAATATAACTAATGTTTTATTTTATAGATAAATGGTAACAGCAGATTCATTCATTTCGCCAATTTTCCATGCATTAGTATTTCAGAGAAACAAAAGAGAATTGAGATTAACTTCGAGAAACAAAAGAGAATCACGAGTATCTTCGAGAAACATGAGTATAGCGAGTAACTTCGAGAAACTAAAGAGTATCACGAGTAACAAAGAGAAATTGAGAAACTTCGAGAAACAAAAGAGTCACACGAGTTAAGTAGTCCTTCGCCTTTAACATCAATGGTTGTTTGAAAAAGACAGCCTCCCGTCATTTTTTGTATTATTACTACAGAAGAATTCATCAGATGCACTTCTTGAGGAGACATTTATCATAAATTTTTCTTACGAGACGCCATCTTCGTTGTGGAGAAATAAGATCCGCTGAAGTTCCTTAGAAAGAAATAGCAACGCCATGATCTTACATTTGTGAGCGTTGCCTTACACCGGCAGAAGGAACTTTGATGTAGTCGGAATTCAACATTGTTAACGGGCAGTTGAGATTGTAATTGTATTTGTAAATAAAACCCTTTTTCAACTCCTTTTGTTATGTAGTATACGCTGGGTATCAAGAAGAAACTAAATAATACGTTTAGATATTTAATCTTCTTTACCATTCATTGTCTTCAGCTATACAATTATAGTCATTTCAGCATAAACCGTCACGTTTCCTAGAAAAGACAAATTTTTAACACGAAAAGCTAGTAGGGTAAGGTTGCTTAAGTCGAATCCCCTAAGGAAAAAAAGTCTATAAATTGCAGTTTTACTACATGAAGATTAAAATTTTGCTTTTTATAACAACTTCCATGAATATTGCAGCTATTTTTGAGAAGAAAGTTCAAAATACACGCATTCTTTCGAATAAAATCAACAAATCTTGAAGTAATAATTTCGGTTCGACTAAGGAAACCGGTTCTTAAATTGTATTACCTATGCCCTAGTCGTACCTTGAGAGCAAATGAAGCAAAAGCACCTTGTATTACTATTCTTTGAGTAAATTATTGGGTCTCGAGTTAATCCTCGGTTAACCTTTTCGGTTTTCCAAATTCATAATGTTTATTTAGTTCTAGAAGGTAACCTCGCAGTTTTGGTTTAGGAATATTACATTTTCTTTGTTCCCCATATCACCACTACGTAATTTTCATAACGCCTATCTTCTTGTCTCTAAGTGTTATCGGTACGTTTTGCCGTTTTTATGAAATCTGCCTAAAAATTAGAAAAAGCACATTTCGCATTACATTTATGAAAAGAACAATATTCTCTTTCTATAAATAATTTGCATCTTTAAATGTGCAAGAGGTCCTTAAGGCGTAACCGGTACGATTTAAGCCTTGTTAAGGTGCGACTTAAGCAACAGCATGTATAAAATTTTAAGTAAGCATCATAAAAAGAATGAATTGAACCAGAGCGTCATTACTGCATAAAAGCAAGTATTCAAATAGCGCAGAATATACCCTAAGATATAATAATATGTTATTATTAATATTTTCGCTCTGCGTCTTACGAAATATACACTAAAACTACAAGAATACTACCGAAAACTCATTTTTCTTCGAAGTTACGTTGTAACGCATCAAAGCTCCGTTCTAAATAATGGAATTAACATCGCCGATGCTATAAGTCATCGCACTGCACTCAGCGTTGCTGATTCGACGGAAACAAAGTCAGAATGGAATAGGTACGTCTTATGTTGTGGTACGACTTGAGCACACTATTTAATTGATTAAAAATAAAATAAAATTACATTTATGAGTTATGTACACAACATTTCAGAGCTTTAGAACACAATTATTGCCCATAAGATTCAATTATGATTAATTGCCTTGTAAGTTTTTTCAACTATAATATTATCTGCACTTTTTTGAGTTGGCTCGACATTGCTTAAAATATTGGACAGCATGATCAATATAAGGTTCTGAATCAGTATTTCAAAACTGCATTTTGATAAGTAGCTGTTAATGAAACATTCATTAGATGTTACTCAAAACTATGAAAACTGTATATATTACATTTGTGAACTAAGTTATCGGTATGGGAAAAAGATGGATTTGAAACAAAGGCATTTGAGTAACGTTGCCTTGTCGGCCTGATGACAGAATATTCTTCTAGTCGGAGGATCGTAAGTCGAAGACTCGATTCCACAGAAGGTCCACCGTGTGTGTGCGTCTGGAACAAATTAAATCTGCCGTCGTAAATCGAATGTCCTCACAATAATGTTACTTCAAATTCCAGAGAACAGAGAACTGTTTCATATCCGTCTGAGAATAGCCCTCGTGTAGCTTTAAAACGCGATGCTACTCAACTCAACGGAACCTATAAGTAATATACTTTTTTAAAAGTAATTAAAATCGTGATTCATGAATTTTCTTTTTTCTGATGATGAAGTGTTTATGAAAACTGAACAAAATCTTATGTTTTGACTGCCAAGTAAAAAATGTCCTTAAAAGTGAAAGAAAAAAGTGAGGTTTGAAGATTTCCAATATGAAACTCGATTCCAAAGAACATTCACATATAATCAATCACACAGTGTGGATATTGAACCCATCGAAGTAAAAGAAAGACGTTATGTTGGAGGATTTCCCGCATAAGACTTGATTCCAACCAATTAGAGGATTTCCGCTACGAAAACCGGTTCCAAGGGATTTCACCAAGTAATCGGAATGAGTACACGTTAAAATAAATAGAATTAAATATTTTATAACAGTACAATACAGTAGACGCCCCTTGTAGTGATCACTCTGAATCAGAACCAAAATGATCACTACATCCGAACGATCAATGCATCCAAAATGCCTTAAAAATAATACAACTCCATAGGTATACAAGGATCAGAGGCGTAGTAACCGGGGAAACCACTCTTAGAGATGCTATAGGGGGAAAACATTAGTGTGTCCATGCCTTTTTCAAAGTGAAATATGATGAAGGGTTGCCATTTACCCTCACTAAGACACTGATGACAATTGGCGAGCGAAAAAAGCTATATTTTGCCTCTGGCGCCACTTACCATGGCTACTCCACCGATAAGGATAGCAGGAAAAACAGACAGCACAAAATTGTTAGTATGCACTCATTCGTTTAATTAGAAAAAGAAAATCGATAAAATAAACAGAATTGAAAAAAAGACTCATACACATTTAATTTTTTAAGCTTTCCCTACGTTAGCGAAAGTAACCTGTTCTAGTTTTCAAGCTTTCGGTGGACAAACCGTTCATATGAATAATGCTAATCAAAAGATTCAGCGCAGTATTGAACAAATCTTAAAGTGCGAAGAGGTTGCAAAGTTTCTTGGACTGATGCTGGTTTCTCTTCGGGTCCATCTTCATTATCCTCATATTCTGTGGCGTTATCTCATCAAAACTGATCATTACAAGCGAATTGTTGATCACTAGAACCAGCGGATTTACTATGTGTTTAGGTACAAAAGATCCGTCCCACGTTATTTTGATGAGTACAACAGATAGATCGTTATATCCGTGACCACTACAAGCGGCGACTACTGGACATCCATCGAAATAAAAGTAAAAGACGATGATTTTCAATATCGTATCACTAAAGACATATGGGAGAAAAAAATATGAGGAAGGTTATATCTGTAGAGTCTCAAACATTTTTCCACTCATTTGATGTGGAAGTCTGGAGAAATAGATGCTGGTTGGTATCACCATACTATTTAGTCACATTTCAAAGTAGGGATGTCCGAGACCTTGCGTTTCTTGAAAATGGGACTCAAATCTAATAGAATTAAGCTTAAAAGAATTCAAGATGTACATTACTGCCATTAAAGACAGCTAAATAATCCCATGCTAAATCATAATTTGCTGAGTTAAACGACGGCTATGTTTAGAAATGTTAAATAGATATCCTAATTCAAATAGCTAATATTTCACTTCACTAATTAATATAATTTTTTTGAGCCTGACACTGTTCATTACATAAAACCTTAATTAAAACTAATTGCTGTTTCTCATATATAATTATTACTTGAATTAAAGTGCACTTGAAAAAGAAATTAGATTTTGTGAAAAATGTAAAGAAATGGAGTACAAATTTCCAACTTCTGCAATAATAGGGAATAGCGTCGCTTTAAAGCAATTAATCATTTCATATTATTTTAATTAACTCTTTCGTCTAGTGTAGGAATAAATCAAAAAACGAGTCACGCTGCATTTTTCCAACAAAAACACACTCGTTTCCCAAACATATCATAGTTTGTGTAACTAACAAAATAAATGACTTGACAAATATCCAGGCAACTTAAAAATTAGCAATTGGCTAATAACTACACACATTAAGCGAACCATTTTTTTTCGTCGAAGCTGATTTCTGGATCAGTCACACAGCAGGAGTGTTTAAAAGTAATTTTTAATTCGCTCGGTGTAAAAGAGTTTTGAAAATGATATTTGTTAAGATTTTTGTGACGGGGAAATTTACGGTTGCATTTCGCAATAACCAAATACGGCTTTTTTAAATTTATTTTCAGAGCATGTGAATTCTAACAGAAACACATGTCAAAATTAATTGAAATTTAAAATACATTTACATTTAATTAGTTCTTTCAGTGAAATGAGTGACTTAAAGTAATATTTAAATAAAATTATAAAGTATGAAAAATGCTGTACTCATTTTAAATAACTAAATGTCAGTTTAATGAATAGCCGTTTTATTAATCGATATACTATTCTTTTTCATACACAGTCTTCAATAATACTCTGATATTTTTTTATTCACAAGTGTGAAATCTGTCTATTATTTACTTTTAACTGATACTTATCGAGACGATTATATTCACTTTTGAGGGTTATTGCGTTTGAAAAGTTAGTATAATGAGCTAAAAGTTAGTATAAAAGTTAGTAAATTGAGCATAATTATTTCCAAAGACTTTTTACTTAAATTGTAAATTTACGAAATTCAGATTACCTTGATGGTGATTATTGCGAATGTGATTATTTCACACATAAACGCAATTAGCATTTACATTATGCAGTAGGACGGGTCGAAAAAATCGAAGTATCTTACATATTTTTGCGGTAGAGCAGGAAAGTAGTAAACTCCCACCATTAAAAAGTGTGCAAAATCTGACGAGTCTGAATTGATATCTTCTGTCTACTAAAAATGGTTAAAATTCAAAAATTAACAAATAATTACAGATTTCTTTGATAGGTTTGCGATAATGCTCAAAAGTTATTATTTCTTAACAACAACACCTTGACAAAATTTTAGAATTATAGTTTAATATTTTCTGTCGCCTCAAAAGAACTGAATTTTGGAAATTAAAGTCGAATTTTTAAATAAATACACGTTTCACTTACCTCATTATAATGTTTACAGAAACGTTATTCAACCTTTCGAACATACAAATCACAAAAGCAATATTGTTTGAAGTCTTTTTGGACTCAGATTTTGATGAGTGTTTTCTGGATGCTATTGTAGCTCTAATAAATTCATCTCTGTTCTGTAGTCCATCTGTTTCTCTGGAGGCTTCAATGACGAGTTTCAGAATCCGCTCAAGTGCTTGTGTGTGTGAAGGAAATTTAATAAAGTCTCAGCCGTCCATTGGACATCGTCCTGTATCATCTTCAGAAGTTCCTGAGAACTGGCGGCGATGTCACATAACAAGCTTGCCAGTCAATGAGATCTACGTAGTCAGTAGCTCCTAAGTTAACAGCAGTAGTAACGAATCTATGAACACAATTTCCATCTGCGCCAATTCAATTTCCCTTGCATCAATAATTCACCAAACTTCAAGGGTTCTCATATGGCATCTCTCATCAGTTAACATGGCCAAAAGTGTGTTTTCTGGAGACGAAAAGTAAGCATTGCGAGAAATTATTATTTCAATTACGTCAAGATACTTCTTAGGCAAGTTTGGAGATGAGATGCCGCAAGTGTCTAGCACCGTCCTTTACGGAATGGTGAACTTTAATTCGTAACCATGAGGGTGCGTGGTCTCTTAGAATGAACACGACCAAAGTTAGCAACGCATTTGAGTTTTTTGATGTTGATATATAAAACCATAATATTTTATTTGTAGTTGTGAGCCAGTGGGCCAAATTCAACATTCCCGGTTGGTGCTTCGTTATATATGAAGAACAAACGCCAGAACTAATGGCTGTGCAAATGTCTAATAAGTATTTCTGATCGTAGGTTGGTGGAATCAATGCCTGGCAAGTCGTATTCGATAATATTAAAAGCGCCGAGTGGAGGCTTCTCACTTCCTTTCAGGTTTCGTCCCAATGTCTCCGGTGTAAAAAGAGGGACCAGAAGACTTTCCATCTATGTACTCAAATGGGTGTCGTAATGACAACTCGTTGAAATGAAATAAACTAATAATTTATTGGATTGATCTCTGAAGTTTCAATTCAAGCCTGAGAATTACACCAATAAACAACCCAGTGGTCACGGAAAAATAAAGTTGCTAATATCATCCAATAGTGCATTGGCTACATATTCATAAATGCTAAACCTCGCAAAGATGGAAATTGTGTTTGCAGATTCGTTGCTACTGCTGTTAACTTTGGAGCTACAGACTACGTAGATCTCATTGACTAGCAAGCTTGTTATGTCACACCGCGTGCAGTTCACATGAACTTCTGAAGATGATACAGGACGATGTCCAATGGACGGCTGAGACTTTATTAAATTTCCTTCACACACACAAGCAGTTGAGCGGATTATGAAACTCGTTACTTTAGTCTTCAGAAAAACAGTTGGACCGCTGAACATAGATGGATTTATTAGAATTATATTAGAATCCAGAAAACACACCTCAAAATTTGAGTCCAAAAAGATTACAAGCAATAGTGCTTTTGTAATTTGTATGTTCGAAAGGTTAAATCAAGTTTCTGTTCGCATTGTAATGAGGTAAGTGAAACGGTTATTTACTTAAAAATTTGCCTTTAATTTCCAAAATTCAGTGCCGTTGAGGCGGCAGAAGATATTAATCTATTATTCTAAAATTTTGTCAAAGATGTATGATGTTGTTATGAAATAGTAACTCTTAAGCACTACCGCAAACCTATCAACGAAATTTATGATTATTTATTAATTTTTGAATTTTAACCATTTTTAGGCCAATTTTCATATATTTCGGCTCATTGATGCGACAGAAGATATCAATTCAGAGTTATAAGATTTTGCACACTTTTTAATCATGAGAGTTTACAACTTTTCCGCACTACCGCTGAAAGATCTAAGATCCTTCGAGTTTTTCGACTACCCTATTATGAAGTCAATTAGTATTTGTGACGCATCTGTTCTTCCACAAAAGTCTTACTAGCGCACACATTCTCTGTGATTTTTCATAAATTTCAACACCATTTCCATGAATTTTCGTATTTATATTAACAACATTGTTCAAAACTACTTCTTGACTTAGTAATTTATATACATACCTATTTTTGAAACATGGCATGTTACTTTTTTAGTAGCAATTTATTTTTGATTCCAGTAACAAGCGTTTCGAAGTTTGTGTTTTCCTTTCTTTTGTTTCTTTTTAATTTTTTGCCATTTCTCATTTTGCAGAAAAATGGAGTTGTAATGGCCTGGTATCAGAGTCTGTGCTTTGGAATCAGAGGACTGTGGTTCGGGAGCTGATCCTCCACAAAATCGGCCAAATATATTGGCTTGGTGCAGGATAAATCTGTCAAACGTCTTCACGTTGTTATGATGTGAAGAGTTGAATGGTGGCAAAGAGTCGTCTTCATGATTTGATTATGATTCAAAATTATTCTGATCCATCGTAAAATAACCCCCATGTAGCTTCAAAATTGAACTATATTTTACGATCCAATCCAATGAAAATATTAACAAATATCTATTCGACTTATTTTTCTACAAATACAACTTATTTTTATTTTTTCAGGCAGCGTAATAACATTTTTAAAGCAACATTTTTGTTATCATTCACGATCTTTCTTATTCTGTTTAAAACATTAGTCAAGATGCTTTTTCACCGTTTATATACAGCATATTACTAAGAACACAGTAATTATTCACATTTCCAGATATTTAATTTACAACGACTTAAAACAAAGATTTTTCTAGAAAATGGTTTTTATGACGGGATCGGCATGAATAGATTTCTGTTATTGTTTCGAAGAAAATAACTATTTTTGCTTTTAGAGAGAAGAACGAATGCAATGCAAAACATTCAGAGCATTGAGGGGATCTTTTTTTGCTGATAAGGTCTTATGTATATTTTTGAGTTATAGTTTTATTAGTATCTTAAAAACCGCACCATGATTTTAATTAAGTCGTTCCAAAAATTTTGTAGGCATTTATGAAAAGTTTCTGTAGGGAAATTCGGCATTTAAGTTATGAAATAACTTACTTTCATTTCTAAATTCGTATTTGATTGATCAAATAATTGTCAGATGACATGATATCAGCATTCCTTCAAGCAACGAGTGAAGATTTTTACATCTATTTAGAAGTTATATTTGTGCAAAATTCCATTATGATCGGATTTGTTATTAATTTTGAATTGAGATGTGCGCGGAAGATCAAGAATATTTAATCCTTTGGATTATTACTTCAGTATTTAACAAAGTTTCAGGATCAAGGAAACCTGGCATCGAATGTTTTTGAAAAGTTCTTCAGTATTATTAAAATAAAATATTTAAAAATTTCTTAAATTTAAAAACCTTCCAGATAACCGTATAAAATCTGATATCCTTAATCCTTAATAATATAATAAATGCGAAAGTGTGTCTGTCTGTCTGTCTGTCTGTTTGTTAAGCTTTCACGACCAAACCACAAAACCGATTTGGATGAAAATTGGCAGGGTTGTAGCTTGAAACCCGAGAACGGACATAGGCTAGGTGAAATCACGTTAAATTAATTATTTTTGACTACAGATTAAAAATAGTTAACAAAGAAAGCCCATTGACTCCGCGATTCGCGATGAAGATTTTTATTTTTCACTAGCTGTTACCCGCGACTTCGTGCGCGAAGAATTTGAATTATTCTTTTTTTTTTTAATTCAAGAATGTAAATGTTTTGTTGCATTTTGAAAGGAGAAAGTAAAAGTTCTGACGGAGATAATACTTAATTGGACGGCTGACAGGAGTGTACTGTACATGTATGCTGATATAGTTATGTAAATTGTTTATCTATTCTAATATACTTTTGTATACTACATTATTTGCAAGGATGTAGAGGTTGTGTATGCAGGACACACGTGAACACGCCATGTATAGTTAGTTGCCCATGCGAAAAATATGGTTTTTCCAAATGTACATCTGCCACTTTCAGTATCTGCCCCTGAGCCTGGCAAATGACATTTTTAAAGGGATTTGTTGCCTTCTGCATTATCGGCAGGCGTGGAATTAAAATACTCTCTCTTCTCCCTGTATCAGTCGTAACAGTAGCTTTCATGACGTTTGCACCTTGGTGTGTAATTTGCGACCGTGTGCCATTGTGCAGTCTCGGTATATCGAGGTTGCGTATTAATAGTATTGGCACACCGGCATTCAATCTCGGCTTGTCGGAAGGTGCCCTGACAATTCTAAGATGTTGAAGAGCTCTACAGTATGTGATGTTCTTTGTTAATGCCCATTACCGTATCTACAGATGGATATTCTGTAATACCTCACTGTGAAAGTTACACAAAACATCGAGAGAATAATTCACTAACGTCATTGGATCACTGTGTAACCGCATTAAAAGCTGTAAATGCTACGACAACAGGAACCCGGAAGTGTAAATTCTCCTTTGTTGTTAATGGTTAAAGAAAGCAATATTTTCTTGTATTAACTTTAATACTGGCAAAAGCCCGCGCGCGAAACAGTAATTTGGCTTGAATTTATTTCTATAAGAATAAAAAGACTTGTTAGAAATTACGTAACAAAAATATTTTTAAACCTTAATAACAATCAGAGAAAACATTTCATCGCAATGTAATGAATAGCATTAAAAAGATATTTTCTGGTCTTTAAAATGGCATAAAAATAATTGTTGTCTAATAAAGATTTCAGAAGTTATTGGCAAAAAACGTCTAAGCAATAGGCTTAAAAGCGGCTAATGTTCGTTATTTAATTAAATATCTTAAGAACTAATTAACTCTGAAAGTTGAAAATAGCACCTTGTGTGTAAATTTCATGTCGATAACGTTCACCGTTTAGGAGGAGTTCTTGTGACCGACCTATCGATCAACAGACAGACAGATACATGTAATTTCTGCCTTGTTTTATAAATTTTTATAAACATAAGCAAAATTTTCAGAAATAAAGATAAATTAGTTCAAAGTCTAACCGTTTCCTAGCAGCGAAGTAGGTATAAATTTGCGTTATTTCAAAATCGTCTGCACGTAAAATTTAAAAAACTAATAAAAATTGAATGTAAAATGTCACAGAAATAAAATTAATATCATTGAAAAGGTAAATTTTTTATCTTTAAGACGGTATAAAAATAATTTGTATCGGACAATTTGTTCCGAAGTTACAGCGGATAAAAAGATTACGTGATGGTTTATTTAAAAAATAATTTATTTCACATGTTTTCGCATTCCTGAAGGATCACGTGACAATAGAACTAAAAATAAAAATCTTCATCGCGAATCGCGGAGTCAATGGGCTTTCTTTGTTAACTATTTTTAATCTGTAGTCAAAAATAATTAATTTAACGTGATTTCACCTAGCCTATGTCCGTTCTCGGGTTTCAAGCTACAACTCCGCCAATTTTCATCCAAATCGGTTTTGTGGTTTGGTCGTGAAAGCTTAACAAACAGACAGACAGACAGACAGAAAGAAAGACAGACAGACAGACAGACAGAGCACCATTTATTATATTACTAGCTGTTACAGCTTCGTGCGCGAAAAATTTCGAATTATTCTTTTGCAATTCGGATGTAAATCTTTTGTACGACAGAGAAGAGAGAAGAGGAAAGATCTGACGGTTCATAATACTTAAATTGGCTGACAGAGGTGTACTGTACATGTACTGATATAGTTATGTAAATAGTTTATCTATGATGATACTCTCTTGTATACCACGTTATTTGGTCTTAGGGGATTGTGTGGGTACATACATATTTGACGAACCATATATGATTGCTATAGGAAAATATGGTTTTTCCAAATGTATTTTCTGCTACTAATTGCCATTGCGCAGTCTCGGTATATCGGGTTACATATTAGTAGTACTTGCTTTCGACTATAATTCAGAAGCTTTTCGGAAGGAATTTAAGTAATTCTAAGATCTTGAAACTCCAAGAATACGATGCTCCTTGACACCCCATTACCCAAACATCTACAGAAGGATGTTATTCTACCAACTCTCACTGTGAAAATTAAATAAGAGCATCAGAGAATAATTCTAACGATCATTGCGGGATCACTTATTAAAAAAAAAAAAACCGTAAAGCTGTAAACCTACCCAACTAGAGACCGGAGATTTTGAAATCTCCTTTGTTGTTTATATGGTCAAAAAGCTAATATTTCTTATATTAATTTTAACTGGCAAAAGCCCGCGCAAAACAGTAATTTTGGCAGATTTATTTCTATAGATAAAAGTATTGTTAGAAATTATGTTAAAAATGTTGTAAACCTTTATAGCAATCAGAAGAAAACATTTCATCATAATGGAATTAATAGCATTAAAATAGATCATTTTCTGGTCTTTAAAATGGCATAAGAAATAATTGTTCATCTAATAAGATTTCAGAAGTTAGTGGCAAAAAAACGTCTAAGCATTAGGCTTGAAGCGGCTAATGTTCGTTATTTAATTAAATAATCTTAAGAACTAATTAACTCAGAGAAGTTACGAAAACAACACCTTTGACCTAAAATGCTCTAGAATTCGGTTATTATTAAATTTCACGTCCTTCCACCGTTCATGTTGCATAGGGATTTCTTCTTATAACCAAGCAATCGATGACAGACGGGCCTTATACGTATAGATTCTGCACTTATTTTATGGATACTTATAAATATAGCAAGTTTTCAAATAAAAAGGTAGAATTAGTTCAGAGAATCTAACATTTTCCCTAGCAACTGAGTAGCTATAAATTTGCGATAAACACCAAAATCGTCTGCATATTGATTAAAAAAATTAATAAAGATTCAGATGAAAAATGTCACGAAACAAAATTTTTTTATCATTGAAAAGGTAAAATTTTTTATGCTTTAAGATGAGTATAAAAATAATTTGCTTATCGAACAATTTGTTCTGGAAGTTACAGCGGAAAAAGGATTACGGCGTGATAAAGTTGATTTTAAAAATAATTTATTTCACATGTTTTCCGCGCATTCCTGAAGGATCACGTGACAGTTGATTGAAAAAATAAATCAATCTTCATCACGAATCTCGCGGAGTCAATGGAGAAGCTTTCTTTGTTAACTAATTTTGATCTGGCAGTCTAAAATAAAATTAATTTAACGTAGTGATTTTGCTAGCCTATGTCCGTTCTTGGGTTTCAAGCTAGCTCTACTTATTTACCATCAAATCGGTTTTGGTGATTTTGAGGGTGTTAACAACAAAAGTAAGACAGACAAGACAGATGAACAGACAGAATAGGTACTGCATTTATTATATTATTAAGGACTAGCTTATTTTACCCGCGACTTGGTATGAAGAATTTGAATTAATCTTTTTTTTTTTTGAATTTCACAGTCTTAAAATGTTTTTTGTTATTTGCATTTTGAAAGGGAAAAGAATAGTTCTCTTGACGGAGATAATACTTAGTGGACATTGACAGAATTAACACTGTACGTGGCAATACTGATACTTATGTAAAATTGTTTATCTATTCTAATATACTTTTGTATATAACATTATTTACACAGATGTAATAGAGAGGTTGTGTGGGCTAGAACACGTGAAACCT